>CM051015.1:14888191-14943191 GCA_027704905.1 Muraenolepis orangiensis | reverse complement strand
GTTCAAAATAAAAACATCTCTCTCTCTCTCTCTCTCTCTCTCTCTCTCTCTCTCCTCTCTCTCTCTCTCTCTCTCTCTCTCTCTCTCTCTCTCTCTCTCTCTCTCTCTCTCTCTCTCCTCTCTCTCTCTCTCTCTCTCTCCCTCCCTCTCCAGGAGACTGTTGAAGTGGAGTGCTGATTAACTGGCTGCAGCCGGTTTCAAACCGTGGTCTGAAGCTATTTCAGGTTAGCCTGGTCAATATGAGCCGTCTATGTGTTGATTGTTCATTCATCAATTCGTTCATTCATTCATTATTTCATTCATCCATCCATCCATTCATGTGGTAATTCATTTGTGTAATCTTTCACATGATGTCGGCCACAAACATCCCTTTAGAGCATTGTGGTGAGCCACCATGATGAGTTCAGCCCAATTTAAACGTGTTTCATCTGAGATGATCTCATCTCAACGTTCATGAGATCATCTCATCTCAACGTTCATGAGATCATCTCATCTCAACGTTCATGAGATCATCTCATCTCAACGTTCATGAGATCATCCCATCTCAACGTTCATGAGATCATCTCATCTCAACGTTCATGAGAACATCTCATCTCAACGTTCATGAGATCATCTCATCTCAACGTTCATGAGATCATCTCATCTCAACGTTCATGAGATCATCTCATCTCATCGTTCATGAGATCATCTCATCTCAACGTTCATGAGATCATCTCATCTCAACGTTCATGAGATCATCTCATCTCAACGTTCATGAGATCATCTCATCTCAACGTTCATGAGATCATCTCATCTCATCGTTCATGAGATCATCTCATCTCATTGTCATTTGCATCAAAGTCACAAGCTCCTGAATCAAACTGAATGCATCGAATGCATTCAATGGACTGAATGAATTTTCTTTTTATCCTCGACATTTGTATGGAGGCAATGTGAGATGGCCACTGTCAGGACACTCGGTTACAAAATCATAAATATGTTTGCTGATTCATACTTGCAAACTGCATTTGCCACGAGTCCCATGATGTATTACAGATTAACGTTAATGATGTTACTGCTTCATTATGCATGCACAAGGCAACTTTTAAACAACTTCTATCTGTGGACAAATAGACATTTTGGGCCAAACCTCTGAGATGAACTGCAGGAGGAGCAGACATGTCATTACATCAATCCCGTTATGTATAAATCACATCATGTATCAATCACATCATGTATCAATCCCATCATGTGTCAATCACATCATGTATCAATCACATCATGCCATGCTGTACGGTTCAAGAATGTGGTTGTCAGGGTGTTTTGCTGCAGGCGTTGCATTACTGTAAGACCAACGCTTCTTTATGGAGCGTAAACAGGGCATAGGGGGGGGGCCTAGACCCACCCTTAAGGACGAGGGACCCCCAGACCCACCCTTAAGGAAGAGGGACACCTCATCAGAACAAGGGATGTTTTGATCCCTGATGGGTCTCTGTGGATACCGAGCTCACGATCCAAAAGGCCTTGTTTTTAAATCCTATTTCCAAGCCTTTTATCTGGATTTGATGAGGCAGACCGCCGAGCGCTTGGATTAGCATTTTATTACTTCTTGAATTCATTTGAAGGCGAGCAGGGATTTAATGCCAGGGTGAAACCAGCAGGATGTTTGTCTGAAACACGCAGCAGGCCGAAGCTCCATAGACACAATCAATACAGGAAAGTCTACCAGGTCCATTTAAAATGCGGCTTTAAGCGGCTAAGTATGCTAATATTATTTATTCACAAGCGACAAGGTTCGTCGGTTGGAGAGGTAGAGGTGGTGGGTAAAGTTTAGCAGATAAATAAATATTGAATGTTGAAATAATAACACAACATAACAAACATGAAGAAAAGTCACCCATACAAGCGCAGAATAATTTGGAATATGTCTACTCACATTCTTGGTTTTACCAGTGTGGAAATATACATGACATGTATATATATATATATTTATATATATATGCTATAATGCTAGCTGATTGAGTATTATTCGAAGTCGCAGCCATTATGAAGACACACATTACATTTTCACTGCTACGGATCCCAGCATGGGGCCTTGTGTTCTGTAGTTTGGTATCGCTGCACATTGGCTCTTTGGCCCTCTTTCGACCTGTAGAGTTGACCCTTTTTCCACTAACAATGCACACACATGAGCCGCAAAACACACACACACCGTTGCCCAGGCAATAACAAACAGCCATTATCCATACACATCACAAAAACAGAGCAAACTATAGACAAAATAAATAAGCAACATTATTCCAAAATCAATAGAGCCTCTGGGTGAGTTTTTTAGGAAGGGAGCTTAAAATTGTTGTCGCTCTGTTCCGTGATCAAAGCCATGTGTCCAATTGTGTGGTCGCCAGGCGGCTGGCCCTCGACCTCCTCAACACTTCCTCAAAACAGTCCCTTCCAGAGCTCGGAGTGTGTGAGGCAGCAGCGCTTTGGCTGTTGGAACAAAAAAAACTTTAGAAAAGGCCCGATGGCATTCTTGAGTTTTTCCCTTTACTTTTCTGTTTCTGTTTATTTATTTGTTTACACTGGGGCCAATTTGCCATCCACACGACGGAAGGGAAGCTATGGTTGGAGCTGGCTTGGTTTTCTTGTGTTTCTCTGAAATGTTAGCCGATGACTTTGGGGCGATGGGCGGAGGAGGTGTTTCCTTCTCAGTGTGCATTTCGGGTAATTGGATATCTATGCTAATGTGAATAGCATGGTGATCTTACTGAGGATCAAGTTAATGCACCATGCATATGGGAAGTCAACAATTCTTATATCATGGAAATGATTTATATGGCACAAGTACTTTGTGATTCTACAGTGCAAATAAGTAAAAGGGAGATTTTCCAGCTGTATTATCTCAAGTATTATATACAGATATACTATTGTAGTTCAGAGAGTTTGATTGTATTCAACTCTAAACTCAGAGGCACATCCAAACTGTAGTGCAGAGCATGATATGGATACATAGTATTGATTAGGGATACACCGGTCCAATATTGGACCTGATACTGGACCTGATACTGGACCAGATACTGGACCTGAAGTGTACCTGATACTGGACCTGATACTGGACCTGATACTGGAGCTGAAGTGGACCAGATACTGGACCTGATACTGGACCTGATACTGGACCTGATACTGGAGCTGATACTGGGCCTGATACTGGACCTGAAGTGTACCTGATACTGGACCTGATACTGGACCTGATACTGGACCTGAAGTGTACGTGATACTGGACCTGATACTGGACCTGATACTGGACCTGAAGTGTACCTGATACTGGACCTGATACTTGACCTGATACTGGACCCGATACTGGACCAGATACTGGATCAGATACTGGACCTGATACTGGACCCGATACTGGATCAGATACTGGACCCGATCCTGGACCAGATACTGGATCAGATACTGGACCCGATACTGGACCAGATACTGGATCAGATACTGGACCTGATACTGGATCAGATACTGGATCAGATACTGGATCACCACTCAGCCAACCACCATAAAACTCCTCAAGTAATCTCTCTCAGTAACCTAGGGGGCACCATCCCAGAGTCCCTACCACAGCCCGGCCTCTTTGCATCGAGTTGCAAATGTCATGGCTTTAAGTAACGATGAGTTGCAAGACACATGCAGACATGTGGTGTGAACGATCACCAGGACCGCGGATGACCTCCGGTCAGGGAAGGAATTAAAACAATTCACTTTTCAGTCTTGAAGTCGCAGGAGACGCAAAGGATCAGTGTAGATCGATCATCTGGAGAGAGTAGACGGCAAACTCATCAATTATTCAAGCAGCGTTTCTTCTGGGCGTGTAGAGGGGGGGGGGCTGGGGGGTGGCTAAGGGGGGGGTGGGGGCTGGATGCACGTCTTCTGCCGTCCAAACCCACACTAAACCCACGCTGTCCTGAAGTCCCATTCAGTGACACCAAACATTCCCGGGAAATCAGTGTCTGACCCCCTTAACAACACGCCTCCACCGGCTCCTTATTGAACATCAGTATTCTTCACTGTTGTATATAAATGTCTCTCCCAAATGACGTAATATTATAATATTAATGTCCAGAGTATACATCCTTGAGTGAGATGCCCTGGCCCCTACTTGCTCTTTAATTGCTATACAATCATTATAAAAACATATAAAAAACAGTTGACATCGCTTTGAATAAAAGTGTCTGCTAAATACTAAAGAGACATGGGGTGGACCTTCTAACTCAGGGCTGCTACAACACAGATCAATATCCCACCCAGGGGAGACGGGTGGCCCCATCCTGTCAGGATCAATTAGAAGACGCCAAGCGGGTGTGTCCAGCACACTGTCCTCCAAACACACGGATGTGGGGGAAGTAGCGAGGGATTTCACCCACTTACTGAAACCTTATCTTTGGAATGACATGGAAAATACCGGCCGGTGCAAATGACTATGCACAAACCCTGTGGGATGTGTAGATGATTGCTGCTGATAAGGTGAGTTGTGTTTTGTCCATAAAGCAGTGAATAAAAACGTGAGGTAGATAGATATGAGGCCCAAATAAAAGAACACCTCTGTAATTATTACAACTAAAATAATATCCCTCCTCTAATCCTCCATTATCTGTCAGAATGACGTGCACACACACAGGGAACACACACACACACACACACACACACACACACACACACACACTCACACGTGCGCACACACACACACACACACACACACACACACACACACACACCACACACACACACACTCACACACGTGCGCACACACACTCACATACACTCACACGCACAAACACACACACACACACACACACACACACACACACACACACACACACACACACACACACACACACACACACACACACACACACACACACACACACACACACACACACACACACACACACACACACACACAGCTGGTGCATGGATCTGTTAAAGTAGAAGTTAAAAATAAATGAGAAAAAGCTAAGAAGATTATCTACAAATATAACTTAGGAGTCACTCAAGCTTGAGGGATAGCTTTCAACACACAGAGAGAGTAAGCTAGACAAGCTGAATTTGGTTTGCTCAAATTAAACTCTAAACAAAATCAATTTATTGTTGATCCAAATTTTACTTTTTCTCAGATAAATGATTTGGCTTAAAAAGGGTTCAAGTCTTCAAATGTGCATTTTTAAAACAAAGATTACAATGAATGTAATATATCTATATTTATATTTATATATATATGTAAAACATACCAAATAAAAACATATACACTACTCTAGTATAGATAATATATATATATATATATAATATATCACTACTACTAGATAGCATTCTCATTTAAAGGGAACACTCCCAACTAAATGATCAGTCTATAAATGTTCAAAATATTCACATAATCATTTCCCAGGGGAGAATCAACGGCTAACAATGGTTTGTGATTCATCTTTTTTCAAGACTGCCAGGTAGACATTTGGACACTGATATAAAATGTATTGTTTTTTTAAATGTATGTTTACGTGAACTAATTATAGTTATCATTTTACAAGTAGATAACTATAGATCTTATTTAAGAACTCAAAAGTCTCAAAAGTAGTTGTGGAAGTTGTGGATGCAAATAAACAGGACTGATAACTTGTGTGTTTAGAAGGTTAGATTGTATATAAGGTTGTGAGTGTGAGAGGTACAGAGGTGCATTGTGAGTTATATAGTACAATTGACCCTTTATCATTTAATGTATCAGTATATTTTAACCTTGGGCGACACTTTTCTTTTGGGGAGTCTACCAGATACTATTAGAGGGTGTTATTAGAGGCTATTAAAAAGTGTCCATGTATTGTCCATGTAATGTATTTATTATACAGATAACCATTTGATTTGGCCATCAGAAAAACGGTTAAAATAGATAAAGTAATGTTACTTTATTTATTTTACAGTGCTGTTCAATACGATGAATTTCCAACCAAGCAAGGTCAACATTCTTGATATTTGTAATGTAATTCAATGAGCATTTTAAGATTCCTACTTTTGAAATGATGTGAATTCAAGCTATACATAGAGAAGTAGGGTTCATGCTAGTGCTAAATACTTTATATTTGATTGATAGATATTTGTGTTCAACACAGGACCACCAACAGCTTCTTAAGAGGTTAATATATTGTTTGCATTACATGTTCACATCCAATTTTAAACGAAGATTCGATGCATTCAATGTAAAGATTAATTTAAGAACCACCAAAAAATCATTTGAGAAAACGACACAAATTAGTTTTGAAGTTTATTTCACAGACAAAATAGCTCGATTCCTGTAGTTTAAGAGCCAATAGAGATTGCTGCAAAAAGCCAAGTAATGTCAAGACTAAATCCCATTTAATTTATTATGTTGAAGTAATATAACTATTTAGCTGATAAGACAGCCACTGAATGAGAGGCTTAGCAACATCTAATTAAGGAGATGACATCCAGACCAGAATCAAAGAAAAACTATGAAGGTTGTCTGGAACTAGTGAGGACTCACAACCACACGCACACACACACACACACACACACACACACACACACACACACACACACACACACACACACACACACACACACACACACACACACACACACACACACACACACACACACACACACACACACACACACACACACACACAGCCTGCCCTCTACTGTACCTGTACCTGAGCATCCGTACTATCATAATGAAATCTAAATGACCGGCTGTGTTCCCACGCCTCCTCCAACCCCGCCCCCCTCCCCCCTCCTGCTTCTCACCCATGTGACCAGTCGTGACGGTGGAGGAGACAGCAGGACCGTTTTGGGCAGCTGACTTTTAATAAATTCCTGGGACACTCTGGGGGGGGGGGGGGGGGGGAAACTATCACTGAGATGATCGCATACAGCACATATCTTAAAGCAGCCCGCTGTGTGTGCGTGCGCGCGCGCGTGGTGGCGTGCGTGCGTGTGTGTGTGTGCGTGTGTGTGCGTGTGTGTGTGTGTGTGTGTGTGTGTGTGTTAGCCTTTGAGTTGTTCATATGCCTGAATTCCCCCCCTATGCCTGTATATCTTGGCGTACACATGCTATTAACTAGATTATATTTGCACATACAGTATATAAACCTATATTTAGACAATTTTTATGTATTTATATATATATATATATATATACAATTATATTATATTAATATATTAATCCTGCAGAATCCTAGAATCCTGTGAAATCATGTCACATACAATGACAATAATAAAATGCAACATAACGGAAGAGCTGTGTGGTAATTTCTATCTGCTGGGATCCTTGGAAAGAGCCGTCAAGCGGGGGTGGGGGGGGGGTGGGGGGGGGGATGATAAATGCTTCAATCACATCAAGCTGTAATCATCAGATTATGAGTTTCAGTTGTCATGTTTCAGTCTCTGTCAGTCTCTGAGACAAGTCATGTGACTATGTTTGTGTTCTATAACAATGTTGCTCTATGTTCCTGCAAGCAGATATTGTGCATTGATTTACACCGTTTTGAATGTCAGTGACTTTTCCATACACTAAGCCTACACATGTCTCTGTTTATTGATGCGTGTGCATATGTACACACACACATATGCACATGTGAGTGCATGCACGTGTGTGTGTGTGTGTGTGTGTGTGTGTGTGCATGTGAGGATGTCCAGAACACTGTAACCAATCAGCCAATAGGAGAAACCACAACAATGACACCCAGTTTAACCACCATTGGACCGCCCACCCAGGGCCTGCAGCAGAGGAGGTTAATCTGTCTGTCAAACGTCATAGAAAAGGACACGGCCTGCGGAACGTCCACCCATGGGGGAAAAGTGACAACTCCCTTCCCCCAGCCATTATCAAGAACTGCCAAGCCGGATGGCGGTTCACCCTCAGGGTCGTAGCAGCCTCTGCGGGGGTGAATTGTTATGCAGATCACAGACAGGAGTGGTGGCCGTTCGGGATGTGTTTTGTTTCTATTGAGGTTTTGCCCTCGTCGGCGAGCGATGGAGACGAACACGTGGAGGCAGGGAAGCAGAATGACGGAGTGATGGTCTGAACGGGGGGAAAATAACCGGGCCCGCCAGCTTCATATCGGGGAGGCGTCGTGTGTCACAGCGAGGCGACCAAGACATAGAGGTAGACAAATACATACCTAAGGCGTCAGTTAAGAGAGAGGCCCCGTGGGAGACACGTTGAAGGATGTGGTAGGTGAGGTCCCAGAGGAAGCCGACTCAACTAGAACCCATCCGCTCTCCACCCTCCAGGGCCTCTGTCTTTCGGCTCCTCTGTCCTCTCATCACTCATGTTTATGAACACCCTAAACGTCTCTTTATTTCGCTGAGCGTCTGTTGGGTATCGGATGCCTGGAGAGAAACCCAGATCCTATTTTGGTGTGGTCCGGTCTGGACACGACAGCCTGCGGTGAACTGCTGCCCGCTGATTGTGAAACAGGATGCTGTCATATCAATAGACTGCCACTAGCCTGACCGAGAACTGGTCACAGTGTGCACGTTCAATGCCAGACTGTGTTGCCAGAGAAACCTGCTCATGCATGATGCACACACACACACAGCAAATACACAGCAAGCACATCAACAGCATATCAGTCACAAGCACATTTCAACAGACTACAGCTAAAGCATGCACACACACACACACACACACACACACACACACACACACACACACACACACACACACACACACACACACACACACACACACACACACACACACACACACACACACACACACACACACACACACACACACACACATACAAAGGTACACCAACACAAACACACACATTGTGTGTATGTGTGTGTCTGTGTCTGTGTTTGTGTGTGTGTGTGTGTATATGTGTGTGCACACAAACACACACACACACATACAAAGTTTCACAAACATATGCTGGCACATACAGCATATCCACACACACACACACACACACACACACACACACACACACACACACACACACACACACACACACACACACACACACACACACACACACACACACACACACACACACACACACACACACACACACACACACAGGCATACACTGACAATGCTGTAAATAACAATGTAGTGGCTGGAGGACGTGGCTAGAGGACGAGCCCTTACACACCAGAGAACCTTCTTACCTTCTTAAAACGTTTGAAAACAGGAAGTGGTCACGAACCTCCTCTCACCACATCCTCCTCCCCGAGTCTCTTTCATTACATTACGCATATCAATTTCCTGAACACTTCTGCAATACATCTGATGATCTTCATGGATCCCACTCAGCCGGACGGGAGGCTATCATGAACCGCTTTGTCTAGCGTTCACTCTGATTGACTTCCCTTTAGAAGGCTTTCATCTGATTATGGACACATAATTATCCTTGTGTTGTGGCTTTTAAATAGTTCTCTGTCAACATTTGGCTGAAGATACGCACACACACACACACACACACACACACACACACACACACACACACACACACACACACACACACACACACACACACACACACACACACACACACACACACACACACACACACACACACACACACACAATGACAGTTTGAACTGCAAACTTTAACAACACGATCAATGGTTCCTGCTACAGACTGTTTACAGACACATTAAAACTCCCGGCGGTTAATAAACCAAACGTTCTTACAGGTATGAATGGAGGGGAACCGGTTCTTTATTGAAGGGTCTGTATTAAACCGGTTCAATATTGAAGGGTCTGTATTAAACCGGTTCTATATTGAAGGGTCTGTATTAAACCAGAGAGCTGAAGGAAGCCCCTTGTCCTGGCTCCTGATTCACTTTTATACCGTTGCACCGACAGTTGTGGACCTGGAGGACCCTCCTACTATAGGGACATCCTTCTATAGGGCCCTCCTTCTATAGGGCCCTCCTACTATAGGGCCCTCCTTCTATAGGGCCCTCCTTCTATAGGGCCCTCCTACTATAGGGCCCTCCTTCTATAGGGCCCTCCTTCTATAGGGCCCTCCTACTATAGGGACATCCTTCTATAGGGCCCTCCTTCTATAGGGCCCTCCTACTATAGGGCCCTCCTTCAATAGGGCCCTCCTTCTATAGGGCCCTCCTTCTATAGGGCCCTCCTACTATAGGGCCCTCCTACTATAGGGCCCTCCTTCAATAGGGCCCTCCTTCTATAGGGCCCTCCTTCTATAGGGCCCTCCTTCTACAGGGCCCTCCTTCAATAGGGCCCTCCTTCTATAGGGCCCTCCTTCTATAGGGCCCTCCTTCTATAGGGCCCTCCTTCTATAGGACCCTACTTCAATAGGGCCCTCCTTCTATAGGGCCCTCCTATATACAATCTGCTCTCTCTTTCAGACTCTGACAAAGCTGTGTGACGCTGCTTCTGGACAGTTGGACCAGGTTTCTGTCAGCCGCTTTCTGAAACGTTTTGCGAATCAGTAACTTTCTTAAGTTCGCTGTTATTATATAATCTTGCGATATTTTCTGTTAACACCGATTGCTGTCACCCCATTCCCCAGTCGCATCAGTAAGCATTGTCGTCAGCATTGACTCCTGTTGCTCCTGCTCCTGTGCCTTCCTTGTAGAAAAGATAGCTCTCCTAGAGAGACATATCTGTCAACTAGAGGAGGAAAATATAGTGTCCATAGAAAAGTCAGATACTCCAGAGAGCACAGAGAAGAGACCTGCATTAGCTCCGTCCAGGGCACGCTGTTGGCAGCACCACTTGCAAAGGCAGGCAACCCTCCTCGCAAGTCTCTTTCGGGGGGGAAAACGCTAGTCATAGGCGACTCTTTTACATGTAAAGTTAAATGACACATGCCAGCTGACGTGATGTGCTTACCAGGGGCCCGGGCTCCCGACATCAAAGCTAATCTTAGGGTGCTGGCATGCGGTTAGAACAAACACAGAGTTAAGTTCGATGCACCCAACAGCGACACTAATTTTGACAACATTGTAATTCCTAATATACCAACGATATTAGGATGAGACAATCAGAAGCCACAAAAAGTAACATAGTTTGACTGTGTGTTTTTGCCAGAAAGATGTATTGGCATCAATTAATTCTCTCTGGCCCTCTCTGGAGCAATGACGAGCGTTATAGTAGACTATTTTTCAAAAATGTTTGGCAGACACGATATAGTGAAGAGCAGGGCTTAGGATTTGTAGATAACTGGTCCTCCATGTGGGACCATGAGGTTAGTTAGCCTGGGTGATGTGGCACGTAATGATGACACGGAAGTGCCTCCAGGTTTTTATGCTGGTCACAGCAGCAGCAACGGCAAAAATGTTTCTGTAAACTCTTCCACTGAGCTGAGTTGCATTCCCTCAAACCTTAATACTTTGGAAGAGCTTGGAATATGATTCATAAATATCAGATTGCTTTAAACTAAAGCGCTCTTGGTCCATGATCTAGTGGTTGAAAATAAAATAGACATCCTGGGCCTATGTGAAACATGGTTAAAACCAAATGTTTACTTATCGTTAAACAAAGCTACCCCAACTAACCCACATGGATGAGTTCTCTGAATTTCGGCTGACCTTGTAACATATTCTGACAGTGTTTTGCTTGTTGGTGATTTTAACATTCATGTGAATAACCCATCTGAAACACTCGCAAAGGTTTTTCTTTCTATAACAGATGCGCTTGGCTCTAAACAGCTTGTCCAGCACCCTACCCAGAATGGTGGAAACAAGCTGGATCTCGTCTTGGCCCGTGGTGTTGATATCTCAGACCTGGCTGTCTCACCTTACACCTCAGCTTTATCCAACTACTTCCTGCTTACATTCAAGGTGGTGGTATTTTGCCCCCGCAATGAGTGCTAGGCTACCTATAGCTGCCGTCGTATCACCCCTGCAACTACTGCATCCATGGCAGCAAGTAACCTTTCTCATTTTCTCCTCTCTCTGACTTTAGTGGACTAAAGTCAAAAGTGACTTTAGTCTGACTCTGTGGGTAGTCTTACCGAAGACTTTAACGCTGCCTTATCTGCAGCTCTCCACTATTCGCCTCCTGTTATTGTTAAAAATGCGAACCACAAAACGGCCTGCGCCTTGGTTCAATGATGAGACTTTCATGTTGCATGGCATGACAGCCTACTCAGCTATAAAGCTGCATTAACTACTTCCAGGAACGCCTACTTCTCAAGTGTTATCAACTTAAACAAGAGCAACCCTAAGTTTCAGTTTCACACTGTAAGAAGCCTGACGCAAAAAAGGACCTCAAACAGTCGGCTCCTCACTCTCTGCTAGCAACTTCTGTACAACATTGAGTCGATTAGAAAATACATTGATGCCTTCCCTACCCATCATTCTGATTAATATTCTGATCAATCAACATCATGAACTGAAGACCTGAAGACCTGAAGAAGCCCGGCCTAGACCCAGAAGTACTTAGCAACTATTGGCCCATCTCTAACCTTCCTTTCCTTTCGAAATTACTGGAAAGAATTGTAGCTGACCAAACCATCAATCATCTGATGGTGAACAATTTATTTGAACCCTTCCAGTCTGGGTTTAGAACCTTCTACTCCACTGAAACTGCTGTGACTAGAGTAGTTAATGATCTTCTCCTTACAATGGACAGCAATGCAAGCTCCTTGCTAGTGCCGCCTTCGACACAATCGACCACAGCATCCTCCTTGATCGTCTCGAACACTATGTTGGCATCAAAGGCTCGGCTCTTCTCTGGTTCAGATCTTACCTCACAAATAGGACATCATTTGTTCTTTATGATGATTCACAATCGAATCCCTGTGACCTAAGCTTTGGTCCTCCCCAAGGGTCGGTCCTTGGTCCTCTGCTCTTTGCAATCCACATGCTCCCTCTTGGTGATATTATTTGCAGTTATGTAATAAGTTTTCACTGTTATGCTGATGACACCCAAATCTATCCAGTCAATCTATTGATCCAGAAAGTTGAATCCCGCAATTGACAATTTTTTATCATTCATTAAAATACAATGCCCACCCCAGCCACGAACTGTATTCACTTTTACCGTCAGGTAGGCGATACTGCAGTATCAAGTGCCGTACAAATAGACTCAGAGATAGCTTCCACAGTCAGGCCATCAGGCTGCTGAACAAGGGTGTATAGCATATAACAATGTATATTTTATTACATTGATTTATATATACATATTGCTCTTTTTCTGTGCCGATATATTGTAGTTTATAAATTGCATTTTTATTTTATTTTCTATTGTTTTTATCTATTTTGATCTTATTTTTATAACTGCTGTCTGTCGTCGGGTATTGCACATAAGATTTACACTCACTGCTATACTTATACTTCAAGCTGCAGCCTGCATGCTCCTTGCGCCTCTGAAAAAAATACTTGTTGGCGAATGGCGATATTTTAGTCATTTTCAAGATGATTGAGATTCACATCCAGTGTCACATCCAGTGTCACATCCAGTGTCACATCCATTATTTTAGGATTTTTATTGTATTTTAGTCATTTAAAGATGATTGACATTGGGAGAGTGCCTCCGTAGCAAGCCTACGTTCTGTTAACACAGAGCTTAAGTTATTAGTATTAGTCACTTTTAGAACACATGCTAAAAGGCAATTGTCAAATAAAACATCTGCCAACAAAGTTAGTTAAAGTTCAGAAAGTTTGTTAAAGTTTAGGAAGTAAAAAGGAGCAATACCCATGAGAGGGCGGTTTCAACATTGGAGTCTGGGCCAACAGTCTCTGAGAGTGTCAGGAGAATCACTGATTTTGGACAAGAACTTTGGATTTGATTGGCTAGGTTCATTTATCTTTATTGTATAATCCAACAACTTACATCAAGTTATATTCTTCCTAACGGAACTGGCAGCGTGTTCGAGAATTAAAATGATCAAAGTGACGTTTGGATCAATTTAAGCCACTAGATCACGCTACGACAGATAGAGAGACACAGTGGAGCCTGACACAAACACACAGACAGACACAGCAGGGGAACTCTTCAAATGTCTGAACAACAGCTCTTCACCAAACTGCTGTCTTTCTCCCCCTGGGAGGAGAGGAGGTCACACAGGAGCCCCATAGGATGGCTACAGAGAGACCAGGACGCAAGCAGAGCCTCTGTTATTAGAAGTATCACCTGGAATACAAAATGCAAATCTGATGAAGGTGCCTTTGACCGGCCTTCTGCTATCTCTGGAGAATAGAGCTCCTGACATTTAACTAATGATCCTATCATGCACACGCAAACGAGGCCACTGGAGGTTTTAGCATGCACACACACACACACACCACCCCCCCCCCCCCCCCCCCCACACCCACACACACACACACACACACACACACACACACACACACACACACACACACACACACACACACACACACACACACACACACACACACACACACACACACACACACACACACACACACACACACACACACACCAACACATGTATACACACACCAACATCTACTGTCCGTTGAAAACAACTGACACATACACAAGTGGTAACAAACAGACAAACTCTAGACTCTGTCTAGTACTCTAGACACACACACACACACACACACACACACACACACACACACACACACACACACACACACACAAGGGCATACTAACGTACATACATACACAAGCCCACACACTGTATAATTCAAAGCGGCGTGGACCCCGGTCCGCTAATGAAGAATGTGAGCTGCGCTCGGCTGGCCAAACAAACACCAGTTCTGACGCCTAAGAAATTAGCTCCACAAGATGTATGGTTTGTTTTGGCCCCGACCGTTCCCGACCTTTGTGGAGGACATGGAGAAAGCTAGCAGCTGAATTCATCTTTTGGATGAATCACTTTCTACCCTTTTGCGCTCATGCCATCCTCCACACAACGTGAGGGGGAGGGATTAGAGGCCGGTCTTTTAGTATTCTTTAGAAGGCTGCCGGCCCCTGGGGCTCCAGAGGCCCCTGGGGGACCAAAGAGGGTGGGGGGGGGGGGGGGCTCTGCAAGTCTCTTCAGCTGAGAAAGACCACAAGATACAAGATACAAGATACAAGATATATTTATTAGTATATGTTGTGTGCATTTATTCCCCCTGTTTCAACTGTTGCGCCTTAATTTCCCTCGGGATAAATAAAGTTATCTTGAATCTTGAATCTTGAAAATGTATTGTCCATTTGTAACAAATACATTGGAATGCCTATTCCCCATTCCCTCCCTCCACGACACGCAATGTAAGATCTACCCTCAGCTTCGGTGAATGTTACGCTACTGGCACACAAACACACATTTACTTACACACACACGCACATGCATGTCCCATCGCGCCTTTTCACAATATTAATATTTTGTGAGCACAAAATAAACGCTGCTAGATAAAAGGCATCTCCTTAATGATGACTCAACAGGCCTGTATTGAGATGTTTAGGAGGCAGGTTCACTGAACCCTGATTACTACTGTGCTAGTGAGTCCTTCCTGTCTTCCAGCAGAAGCCAGGAAGGAAACTGGGATAAATTACCTGAGTTGGTTAATTAGTGAAGGCAGCCTGAGGTTCCACATAGATATTCGACTAACACAGCAGATGCATGACAGACCGTAGGCCATGATTAGTAACAGCTCCTGGTGTGTGTGTGTGTGTGTCTACATTTTTCCTTTGCATGTATTGATGTGCCTCAATTAGAGAGAGAGAGCGAGAGAAAGAGAGAGAGAGAGAGAGAGAGAGAGAGAGAGAGAGAGAGAGAGAGAGAGAGAGAGAGAGAGAGAGAGAGAGAGAGAGAGAGAGAGAGAGAGATGGAAAGGGAGAGAGAGAGAGAAAGTCAAATGGTTGGAACACTAGTAATTATAAAACACACTTTTTTTTGTCCTCAACATCAACACAGAGCCTTTGATCCACAACGGCAATCTCCTCCATGAGTGGTACCACACACTACTGAACCTGTATCCAATGGTCGTCATGGTGATATCCCATCGCCGCATCCCTGCTCCCAGCAGACGGTTGACACTCACATTATGAAATACATCCCTGCTTGCCAGCATTTTCCTTGTCATTTTCACCTGCCGCTAAAACTCAAAGTCATCAGAT
The DNA here is from genome assembly GCA_027704905.1 of Muraenolepis orangiensis. Taxonomy (NCBI): domain Eukaryota; kingdom Metazoa; phylum Chordata; class Actinopteri; order Gadiformes; family Muraenolepididae; genus Muraenolepis; species Muraenolepis orangiensis. Next base: position 14,927,146 of record CM051015.1, on the reverse strand, counting down.
CTCCGACAGGCAAGATTGGTATCCTGGCCTGGATGGGGAATTCATGTATAACCCATGAATATTGACGGTACCGACGGATTGGTACAGACGGATTGGCACACACAAACATTATGTTCTGTGCGTTGCTATCGCCAAACCCCTAAATAAAAAAAAGAACCCAATGTCAGACATCAAGATCACCTGTTACTCTTTAAGGTAAAGTATCCCATCGGGACACTTCATGAGGAACCCGACTGACCTTGTAAGAAGAAACCCTGGCCCTCAGGAGAGTAAGGACTATGCTGCATTGGAAGCATGTTTTACCAAGAACCCTACTAGCTGTAGAAAGGTGCACTGGGTGCACTGCCAATGAAGGCCATCTCCATCACAAAGGACCATAACCAACTTGGCACCAATCTTTTCTCCCCTCTACGCGCCGGTTCCGCAGCTTCCATACAAGGACTACCAGGTTCTCCACAGGTAGTGCGCCTACTGAACTGCTAGGAGTGACGCCACTGTACTGCACTGTATTTATGATGTTGTTGCACTACTGGCACTTTAAAATGTTTTTAAATGCTTTTTGTACAATTCAACACATTTCATCGTCTCATTGTTGTTATTTTAATTGTTATTTTTATTGTGTACAGTATTTTTATAGGAGTGTTTTAGAAAAATCATACTGCTGGACGGAATGGGGAGTAAGTATTCCATTGTACTTGTTATAGACCTGTAGCCCTCACCACGATTGTCAGCAAATGCTTCGAGAGGTTGGTCAAGGACTTTATTTGCTACGTGTTACCTACCACGCTGGACCCATGGCAATTTGCATATCGTCAAAATAGATCCACGGACGACGCAATTGCCATGGCCCTCCACACTGCCCTTTCCCACCTGGAGGGGAAGAACTGTTATGTGCGAATGCTGTTTGTGGACTACAGCTCAGCATTCAACACAATAGTTCCTGCCAAGCTCGACACCAAGCTGAGAGGTCTAGGCGTACCCCCATCCATGTGCAGCTGGATACTGAACCTCCTGTCGGACCGCCGCCAGGTGGTGAGGATGGGCAGCACCACATCAGAGCCACTGACCCTCAACACGGGAGCCCCCCAGGGATGCGTGCTGAGCCCTCTCCTCTACTCCCTCTACACCCACGACTGCATGGCTATGTCCAACGTCATCGTCAAGTTTGCTGATGACACAACAGTGATGTGACTGATCGCCGGCGACGACGAGACAGCCTACAGGGAGGAGGTCGGATCGCTGGAGCAGTGGTGCCAGGAGAACTCGCCTCGCCCTCAACGTCAAGAAGACCAAGGAGCTGATCGTGGACTTCAGGAGGCAGAGGGGAGAGCACAGCCCTATCTCCATCGACGGCGTTGCAGTAGAGAGGGTCAGCAGCTTCAAGTTCCTCGGCGTGCACATCTCCGAGGACCTCACATGGTCCACGCACACCACACACGTGGTGAAAAGGGCCCAACAACGCCTGTATTTTCTCAGGCGTCTGAAGAAATTCAGCATGGGCCCCCGCATCCTGAGAACATTCTACAACGGCACCATCGAGAGTGTTCTGACCGGGTGTATCACCGCCTGGTACGGGAACTGCACGGCACTCGAGCGCAGAGCGCTTCAAAGGGTGGTGCGGACGGCCCAGTATATCGTTGGAGGTGAGCTCCCCTCCCTCCCACGCGGTGCGTGGCCAAGGCCAAAAGAATTATAAAAGACATTGCCCACCCCAGCCACGAACTTTACTCACTATTACCGTCAGGCAGGCGATACCGCAGTATCAAGTGTCGTACAAATAGGCTTAGAGATAGCTTCCACAGTCAGGCCATCAGGCTGCTGAACAAGGGCGTATAACATATAACAATGTATATTTTATTACATTGATTTATATATATATATTGCTCTTTTCTGTGCTGATTTTTGCATTTTATAAATTGCATTTTTTATTTTTATTTTATATTCTTATTCTATTTTTTATTCTATTTGTTATCTATTTTTATTTTATCTTATTTTATAACTGCTGTCTGTCGTCGGGTATTGCACACAAGAATTTCACATCACTGCTTTATACTAAACTGTAAACTGTGAAGTGACAATAAACTTGACTTGACTTGACTTGACTTGACTTGACTTGATATGGCAAATAAAAAATCTTAAATCTTGAATCTTGAATCACTGTACGTATCACACTTCTCTGTTACTTTTGATCATAGCTTGTGCCTTTTTTAACTTGCTGCTCATTTTGTTGTTTCAGCCTCAACCCAATAAATCCTGCCAACCAACCTTCAAACCGCACTCAGTCCATAGGCAATAACATCCAAAAGCTCAAAGTTGAAAAGAAACTTTTAACTGCAGCTTTATATGACCAATTGTTATGAAGTGAAATACTAAACAAAATAATGTAGTTGAGGAGGAATGAGATCACGCCGTTGAATAAAACAGTTTCTCAATGAAATAAAAGTAACCGTATAACCGGTCACATCTACCCGGAAACAAGAAGCAGAAGAATTGCTTCAATATTTTTTCAACAACAATAACAGCCACAGCAGCCAGGAAGGCAATATCCCCATCTGCCATTTATATATATATATATTCATATATGTGACAGATATGGGGGATGGTGGCGAAGAAGAAATATTTCCCCCTCCATATGCCTGTGTTTGGGCGTATACGATGGCTTTGCAGGGGCCAGGTGAAACATGAGGGCTGTCAGTATTGCAGACAGAAGTGTTTATTCTGCAGGCTGCAGTGTGATGGAGAGCAGCAGTGGGTCTGACACCCTGCTAAACACCCCCTCTCCCCCCGTGCCACCATAACACAGACAGAGGGGCCGACCAATGGAGGGACCGGCCGACGGGACCCGCCATCGCCTCGGTGACCGCACCACATATTTCCACGCTTTATTTTCACCCTAGCCTTGTGTTTTGAATTAAGATTGTTTGCCCCATGGAGCAATGGTCTGGGTGAGGTGGAGCCTTTATATTTCAGTATATTTCAGTTTGTGTTCTAGTATTTAGGACTTGATTGTAACCTGCAGGCTACAGCGCGTGTATCCTATTCTTTAGCATAAGGTTACAGTCTTTTTCAGGTTTTGAGGTGAATGCATGTTGGCACGAGTTTCTATTTTTAAAGAAAAAAACAGTTCATCCCTCAGACCACTTGGTCTCCTGCTGTGACCCCTCACGGGTCCCGACCCACGCTTTGAGAACAGCAGCCTTTCCAAAACACATTTCCTTTCCATGTTGAGGTCAAGAAAAGGTGTGAAGGATAATTCACAGTGACATAGTTAGACAACCACGTGCCAAGAGAATTATGTAGCCTATCTTGATCGGCACTTACGCTACCTAGTGACGTCAGCGCGGATGTTGTAGATGAGGGTCTGCTGATGAAACTACAATGTTACCAAGATGGACGACAAAAAGTGCATCGAAGACACACTTTTAGTAATATTTTTCACCAAGGTTAAAATTGAAATAAAAAAAAGATATAATATGCTACCAGTCACAACAGTGAAATGAAATGGCTATCATATTTAGATCTGGATATCAACTTTTTAAAAAGTACTTGAGATCTGGATGTGGTGTGGTGGAGGAATGCGCTCAACCGAGTGCCCTCTAGTTTGTTTTTGTAAATGGCTGAGCGCTTTGTCTCTTTAAATATCCATCCATCCATCTTCTCCCGCTTATCCGTAATCGGGTCGCGGAGGTAGCAGCTTCAGCAGGGGACTCCAAACTTCCCTCTCCCTGGCAACATCGACTAGCTCTGACTGGGGGATCCCGAGGCGTTCCCAGGCCAGTGTGGAGATGTAATCACCCCACCTGTACCTCGGTCTGCCCCGTGGTCTCTTCCCAGTTGGATGTGCCTGGAAAACCTCCCTCGGGAGGTGACCAGGAAGCATCCTCACTAGATGAACCACCTCAACTGGCTCCTTTCTACGCGAAGGAGCAGCGGCTCTATTCCGAGTCTCTCACGAGTGACTGAGCTTCTCACCCTATCCCTCAGGGAGATACCAGCCACCCTCCTGAGGAAACTCGGCCGCTTGTATTCGCGATCTCGTCCTTTCGGTCATTACCCATTGCTTAAGGCCATAGGTGAGGGGACGAAGACTGATCGGTAGATCGAGAGCTAAATATATATATATAAATATATTTAAATATATCAACAAGGAATTGTGGGATGGCGTTATCTCCTCTCCTTTGGTAAAGGATGGTCCAGTGTACGCTTTGCTTTCGGAGATAAGAAAGGAAGCATTGAAAGCACCTTTCCCATAGCATTTAGACATAGTCTTATCATGGCTGCCACTTGGATACTTCTGGGTGATTTCACTCAGTTAGTGAACTTCCTAAGAAAATACTTATTCAACCACAGCCCTAGTGTCTTAAGACACTCTGCCCGACAGACCTGTCCACTCAACCCGGCCTCCTGGACACACCCCCTCCTGTCACTATGCAGCCGAGTTCCTACACCTTCTGGACTGCCTTAACCTAACACAGCATGTTGATGTCCCCACACACACTAGAGGACAGACCTTTGACCTTGTCATCACAAACACTGCCCCCATTAGTAAACTATCAGTGTACGATCTAGGTGTGTCAGATCACAAGGCCATTTCAATGGAGCTGCCGCTCCTGCTACCCCGCACCAAACCCAAGCGTCAAATCCATTTCAGAAATCGGAAAAACATCAACCCCGACACCATGACTTCGGATCTCCATTTCTCCACAATTACTCCTACATCAGTCAATGAATCTGTGGACTTTTACAATAAATCTCTGCGTAATCTCCTGGATCTCCACGCCCCTGTCAAAACCAGTCACTTTCACACGCTCAGCCCCCTGGTACACCTGCGAGCTGCAAAAAATGAAGACAGCGGGGCGTGTCCTCGAGCGGCGCCTCAAGGTTTCTGGACTCACTGTTCACAGACAGGCATACCAGGGCCACCAAAAGGCCTATGCAAAGTCCCTCAGAAACACACGGTCAAAATTCTACTCCACTATCATCAACAATAGCCCTGGCAACACCAAGCAACTTTTTTCCACCATAAATCTTCTCCTCAAACCTCAGACTCCCTTACACAAAGACACCACAGAGGAGCAGTGTGATAATTTTATCACATTTTTTAGGAAAAAAGTACAGACCATCCGCTCTCTCCTCTCAAACTCAGCTGCTCTCCCAGTCCTGACCATCAACCCCCAGCCCGGACCTACCCAGCCTCTTTGCTGCTTCACTGACATCTCGCAGAATGAAGTTGAGGCCATCATCAAAAAGATGAAACCCTCCACCTGTGCTCTGGACCCATTTCCCCCTGGTCAAATTGGTGCCATAAGTCCCCTGATCACTTTAGTGATAAACCACTCCATCCAGTCTGGTCATGTTCCATCCCCATTAAAAGCTGCTGTCATCAAACCACTCCTCAAAAAACGTTAGACCCTGAAGTCCTTGCTAATTACAGACCCATCTCCAACCTACCATTTCTATCAAAGGTGCTGGTGAAAGTAATTGCCATTCAGATTCACGAACATCTCAAACACAATAACCTAAATAAAAATTCCAGTCTGGTTTCTGCCAGGGCCACAGTACAGAAACTGCCTTAGTCAGGGTGACCAATGACCTGCTGATGAAAGCTGACACCGGATCTCCATCCCTCCTTATCCTCCTGGATCTAACTTTCTACTTCATCATCTTCGCTCGACAATTGGACTCTCTGACTCTGCCCTAAACTGGTTCACCTCATATCTCACCGGGAGGACTGAGCACGTCACCTTGGGAGCGGCAAAATCACAAACACACTCTGTGAACTGTGGTGTCCCTCAAGGATCAGTCCTCGGCCCCACCCTTTTCCCCATATACATGTCCCCCTTGGTCGTGTCATCAGCCGGCATGGAATATCTTTCCATTGCTATGCTGATGACACACAGCTCTACTTCTGAATAAACCCAACCCCCTCCGCACCTCTGCCATCATCCAACATAACCACATGCCTGGAGGAGATAAAGGTGTGGATGAAGCACAACTTCCTTAAATTAAACAGCTCCAAGACAGAAGCCATTCTAGTTGGCACTCCACATCAGGTCCTTTCATCCTCCATCACCGGCATTACCTTCTCCGGTAAGAACATTTCACTCTCATCAACTGTCACTAATCTGGGTGTTAAAATGGATCCTCACCTGACCTTTGAGGCCCACATCAAACAAACATGCAAGTCCTCCTTCTACCACCTCAGAAATATCTCTAAACTCCGCCCCACACTCAGTCTGTCAGATGCTGAAAAGCTTGTCCATGCCTTTGTCTCCTCCAGGCTAGACTACTGTAACGCACTTCTCATTGGGATTCCTAGCAAGAACATCCAGAAGCTGCAATACATCCAGAACAGCGCTGCTAGGATCCTGATGAGAGTGCAGAAGTATGAACACATCACGCCCATACTCAAATCATTGCACTGGCTCCCGGTCTCACTCAGGATTGACTTCAAAATCCCCCTCTTCACCTATCAGTGCATTCATGGAAATGCTCCCTCATATCAAAGAACTTCTCACCCCACAAACCTCAACGAGGAGCCTACGCTCTGAAAAGGCAAACCTCCTCCTCCTCCTCCCCAGGACCAAACTCAAAACCATGGGAGACCGAGCCTTCTGCTCCGCTGCTCCGAGACTGTGGAATGCCCTCCCAAACCAGCTGAGGACACCACAGACTGTGGATGTTTTTAGAATAGCCTTTTACTAAATTCCAAAAAAAAACACTGGTTGCCATGCCGGCGTAAACGTCGCTGCTTTTATTCTGTTGTTTTATTTAAACCATTTTTACTATGTAGCACTTTGAGTTTTGCCCACGCAAATCAAAAGTGTATGTTAAATATAATTTATTATTATTATTATTATTATTATTAGTACAGGTCCAGTATAGTCCAGTACAGGTCAGAACAGGTCAGAACAAGTCAGAACAGGTCAGGTACAGGTCCATAGTTCAGCGTGAGGTCAGATAAGAGGTCAGATGAAGTCAGATAAGAGGATAGAACAGGTCCGGTTTAGGTCTGGTTGGGTCACAAGAGCCACATTAGTACTGCTGGATGTTCTACTCACTCCCTTCTCACCCTCTTCCTGGGGCGTGCACACAGCTCTTTATTTGACAAATTGAAGAAAAAGGTTCTGTTTACGATCCTATCGAAACCCCCCGAATGTGGATCCCGAAGAAATTGTTTACAGCCTCTGAAAACAATTATAAACCTTGCCACCGCCAGCGCTTGGCCAACAATATGGAGTCTTCAACGCGGCGATGGCTCGGTGGATAGCAGGTATTGTGGTTTGGAAACCACACGGTGCCTCATGAAGCCCTGACAGCACGCTGAGAAGCCATCTAGATAAGCCACTCGCCCCGGACACAGACAGATGCCCGGCCGAGCCGGTCCATCATCCCATCGGCCGTTCCCAGCTTGAGATCAACCCCTCCATTAGGGAAAAGGACACGGTTAATATTAAGGCAAGGAGACACACATTAATCACGGGTGGGTAGATCGGAAGTAGCCACAGGAGATGAACATAAGTGATATATGAGACAGAGAGAGAGAGAGAGCGCGAGAGAGCGAGAGAGAGTTTGGGAATGGTTTAGGAAGAGGTGGTTGTCAAGTGTTCATCTATCCGACGAAATGCCCATATAAATAAATGTTCATAAAGCGTGGCGGTACACACATACGCTGCTGCTGTGGGCCGGGTTGTAACTGAAAAGCCTCCATAGGAGTCCATAGGATGCTTGAATGTGTTGTTCAAGGAAACACATTGTGTTGTGAAGGAAACGCTGGTACAGCTCTGCGAGACCAACACATTAGTGTCACAGTGTATGAGTTCCCGACGCTTGAGACTGTGGCAGGATGTCAATACCGGTGAAATGCAATGATTCCAGAAAGCATGTTCGATATCTTATTCGACACAATCCATTATACGCATCGTATAATGGACCATTATAAGCTTCGTACCAAAATTTGGCTTTGATATGAAAGTTAGACGATGTTTACAGATAACTAAAGGCCCCGTTACACCATAACGTTCTGGTCAGCGTTTGAGGAAACGTTGGTAATCGTCCGTGGTCGCTGGCATAGCGCCAGAAGAGTGTTGGGTGAATGCTGGTGAACACTGGTAATCGTTGGTAATCGTCGGTGATGGTCGGTGACCGGCGGAGAACGCTGGTCCGAAAATAAAGTTTTGAACATGCACAAAAGTTCTCATGGAGACCACTGGAGAACGCTGGAGATCGTTCGCGGAACGTTTGTCGTTACCCTAGCGTTACTTGGTTGTTATTAATCGTTCACAATCTTTGCTTTGCAGTGAACGACTCACTGGTACTCATCCGACATTGTGCGCCTATTTTCGGATTGGAGATGGAGTGTCTGTGTGGGTCAGGACCAGTGCTCATAGTCATACACTCATCCGACATTGTGTGCCTATTTTCTGATTGGAGATGGAGTGTGTGTGGGGGTCAGGACCATTGCTTTTAGTCAAACACACATCCGACATTGTGTGCCTATATTCGGATTGGAGTTGGAGTGTGTGTGGGTCAGTACCAGTGCTGTTAGTCATACACACATCCGACATTGTGTGGCTATATTCGGATTGGATATTGAGTGTGTGTGTGGGTCAGGACCAGTGCTCATAGTCATACACTCATCCGACATTGTGTGCCTATTTTCGGATTGGAGATGGAGTACAGACGACATGGAGATGGAGTTTAGCAGTAGCCCCCCTCACACGCTTTTTTTCCCTCTTGGCGGCATGATGTGCCCTGTTCAATATCCAGAAGAACTGTCACGGTTACGGTGGTTGTCAGGGGGCGTGGCCAAGCCACGTGCGCTGGAGGCGCGCACACACACACACACACACCTGTCAGCAATTGCCGTGGCTCATTGCTAATCCCCTCACCTGGGGTCTATAGACCCTGGCTCCCCGTTACCCCGGGGTTAGGTCGTACGTCTTACTTTGTTCATGTTACGTCGTACATTCTGGACGGAATCGCCACGCTGATGTCCGGAGATCCAGATCCTTTACATATCCCGCGTCACCCGCCTGTCCCGCGTTACTCTCTGGTCTATACGAGCTCCCCGGTCATTCTCATTACATTATTAGAATGGTACCTGTCGCTACTCCGACCTCCCGGTACCCAGACTTGTCTCCCGTCCCGGACTACTCGCCGGTCTACTACCTGCCGGTACTCCGCGGATCGACCTCCCGGTACCCAGACCCCTGGACTGTCCCTGATCACTCTCTTGTGTTGTGTTTGCTTGAAATAAAGCTATGTTATAGCTCCACTGTGTCTTGGTCTGCGTCCCACCAAACAATCCACTCGTGACAAGAACAACTGAATCCACTGTGATTTCCCCGCGTTTATACCCGTTTGAACACAGTGACACGTCAGCACACGCTAATAGTTTTCAGGGGTGTCTTACTTGGTCGCTGGTACACGCTCCTCATGCGTTAGTCACACGTTAGTCACACGCCAGATGTACACGCTCACCCTAGAACGCTCGAAAATGTAACGATTAGAACGCTGACCAGAACGTTATGGTGTGACGGGGCCTTAAGGTGCGTTCACCAATGGTCTTAACGTTGGTCTAACTGTCGGTCTTAATCTTGGTCTTACTGTTGGTTTTCCTTCGTTGTGTACAACAGTATCTTCTAGTTTGCTGGATTTATAAGCTCAGAGTGTGTGTGTACATGCGTGTCACTGCGTGCGAGACAAGCGCTAAATAAATGGCTTCCGACATAGGATTGTTCAGCGGCCGCTCCGTCCTATCAGGGAGACGGCTTTCATTGCTAATGCATGAGGCAGACGGCGGACAATGGCAGGTTCTTACTGCACACTGGAGCTCTTTTGTTAAAAAAATAGATCCCTTAATTACAGCCACTGTCTGGCCAGCCCGCCTATCAAGACAAACAGCTTCTGGGTGACTGTTGTTTTCCTGTAGCGCCACCAGACCCAGGCTGGCACTGCAGCACTTCTTCTTGGGCTATAAATCATAAAGGGTCAGCCATATGTGTGGAGAAATATTTTGCCCTCCCTGCAAGAATCACAATAAAACATGCATAGCTTTCTCTCAATATTTTAAACAGCTAAAAAGTGAGGCGGCAGCAGTTTGTAACAAAAGAGACTGTGTGTGTGTGTGTGTGTGTGTGTGTGCCTGTGTATGCATGTTTGTGTGTGTGTGTATGCAGACGCTCTGTATGCTACCCTGTGCATATGTGCACATTCTGTACACGCATGTATGTGTGTCCATGCTCGTACAGTATGTGTATTGTGTGTGTGTGTGTGTATGTGTGTGTGTGTGTGTTTGTGTGTGTGTTTAGTTGGCCGGTGTGGCAGTGTGCTTGTTCAGCCATGTTCCTCTATTTGTATGATTAATGTGCGAGCGCTGAGAGGTTACCGTGAGCACCGTGCAGGACCGTAAGAGACCCGGCCAAAACGATTCCGCTGACCTCAACAAAGCCACAGAACACGTCGTCGAGTCACTCCTCCCTCCACAGACACAGCAGTGATCTCACGTTCAATGGTGTGTTTACATCATGTGGGACCAAACTTAATTACCACCTTCCCAGTGGGAGGACAATGTGTTCACGTCAACCCCTCAGAGTGGGAACTATGGGAACTTTCTGACAGTCGTTATACCTCTGAGCGAGCGAAAATAAAAGCACAGGAAGTACATAAAATTGTCTTATCCGTCTATCTTTCTACTCATCTGTCCAACTATCCATCTAAGCATGTTGTTTATGTATCCATTCATCCATCAATCAATCTAGATATAGGCCAACACGGATCTATACATCCATCAATCTATCTCTCCATCCAACTTAGATTCATCCATCTACTTTCTCCCACGTGCCCTGAATGCAGCACCAGGCCCAATGGAAGGAGTCTCATAAGAACGGGGGGATAAATACCTGACCTCCAGTGGGCCCTCGCTCACCTCCTTCCACCTTGGCTCTGTATTCCAGTCGGCCTTATTGAATGAATAATGTCCACTCCCAGAAAAACAAACCAGGAAATCAATATCAATTTGAGCTCAATTTCACCATAATTCAGTTGTATGCCCCAATGCGGTGACCCCTACCAGGCCGAAGTCAACAATGATCTATGACAAGCAGTAAAAAGGGAAGGAAAAGAGAGAGAGAAGAAGACGTCCAGGAGAGGAGAGAGACGGGCTCTCTGTTGTTTTGAGTCCACGCCTCTGACCTCAGGCTGCAGGGAATTAAAGTACGGTGGGTTGACTTCATCCCACTGAAGGGTTCAGCTGACATCTGAGCTCGTCAGGATACTTTAACCTTTAAGACACTGTAAGGGCATCCACACAGACAAATGGTGCCAGTCTATGTCTCTGGGTCCAGGAGGAGCTAGCAGCAACACACAAATGTGTAACACACACACACACACACACACAAACACAAACACAAAGACACACACAGCTCAGGAGGTAGAGCAGGTAAAAGTTGCTGGTTTGATCCCCGGTTAGCTAAGTGTGGAGGCGTCCCTGAGAAAGGCACTTAAAGTAACACATGATAGGTTGGGTGTTCAGAATACAGCCAGCAAATAGACAGGAGTTTAGCCTTCCTCTTTCCAGTCACACGTATTTGAAATGAAGAACGCCACTGGCATTAAACAAAGCTGATTAGACGCACTTGGAGAGGTCTGCATCAAGCGGGGCAAAATCAAAAGTGTTTGAATTGTGAGGGCAACGTGAAAGCAAGAACAATATGAGTGGTGGGCGAGGCGAGGTCGGGCTTCAACGCTCAACTTCATAGACGACAAACACTCTTCATCCTGTGACCACTTCACCCTAACTGCTCCCGGCCATGCTGGCTGTTTTCTTGCCTGGTTGACACTGTCGTTCATTGCAGTACGAATAGGTGAATGAGTGTCCACATGGAGAGTAAAACACTACACTATACGTATACGTACTATAGGTACACTCTCACAGAAACACGCCACTTCACAAATCACAGGCGTTGGTCTACGAGGATGATGACGGGACGGGGTAAGGGGTAAGGAATGGTCAGGATGCTATCTCTACATTCCAAGGACCTAACGCAGTCTAATGGATCAAAGCGGTCCATAAAACACCCCCATCATACACATTAGCGGAAGAAGGCACTCTGAATGGAGACTTGTGTGCAGTGGTGATGGACTATGCTACTCTACTAGATGAGAGATCTGCTCTGGATCAATCCAGATAACGCCATGGACGGCCTTATCTCAGCAGACAAGACCCCTTCTCCCCATGTGCCCTTCATATGCAACGCTATTATACTATTGTACACTCTCTCTGACTTTAGCTAACTATGTCAGTCTCTCTGTCTGTCTGTCTCTCTCTCTCTGTCTGTCTCTCTATCTCTCTCTCGCAAATAAACAACATAATTTTGCACACACATGGATGCAAACAATATATTTATATATTTATATATTGTTTTTATGCAAAACCCTAAACGCACTGTCACACAGATACACACACACACACACACACACACACACACACACACACACACATACACACACACACAGACACACACAGACACACCCACACACACACACACACACACACACACACACACACACACACACACACACACACACACACACACACACACACACACACACACACACACACACACACACACACACACACACGATGTGCCCTGCCAGCTATATGTTATCGGATGACCGTCCATTAAATAGACGGTTTATGTGCCATTGGAACATGTCAGCTGGGGGGGGGGGGCGGTTGGGGGTTGGTACCAACGGCCATTGGTATCTTTCCTCTCCAATGCATTTGAAAAAAGCTACCTCTATTTCACCACGGCAACGCTGGCCAATCAATAAGCTATTTCATACAATCCACCCTATCATGTTATTCACCATAGCCAGTACTGCAAATGACCAGGACCAGAGGGGAGCAGAGAATCACAAGCCATTCAATGCATCGTGTAGAGACCCATTCTATGAATAGTTTAAAATAGGATTCTTTATCTGTCAGGAAACAGCATCAGGTCTTATAGAAAAACATTTACAAAAGGCCACTTTTTTGGCCACTGGAATAATGCAACGTTTTTCAAGGATACAGCTTTCTTATTTTCCTTTTACATCCTAGGACGTTTGTCCTAGGAGGAATAGATCATTGAGTCCATCGGGGATCATCTGTTTAAAGCTGACTCATTGGTAAATACATTTGAGTGAGTGCTATTCTGAAGACCCAGACATCTGGACCTGGTCTAATGTTCTCTGTGTGAACCATACAGTAATAGGTGAGTGCTTTTAACCAGACCTCAACTTATCCCATCTTACAAAGTAACTCTGAGTGTTTCACACCACAGGGACGCTGGCTGCTCAGTCAACCGGGACTATGACAACAGTCCAGCTGACCTACACAATATTATAAATTCATGTTTCAGCCCACCTTCTTAGTATGCAGGAAAATAAGCCCATTGGCGACCTGGACCTACACCTCCACACATCCTTTGATCAATTCTCCCGCTGGTCCTGAACCTTCCTCTAGTCTGGAGGAAGGTTCAGTACCTCAGATCCGCTCTTCCCTGAGAATATATCACAGCTGAGGGGGTAAACAGCGGTAAATTAGGTAAACACATCTACAGCCGTCCATCAGCCGTGACTGACAGGCGTAACGAGAAAGAGAGAGAGAGAGAGAGAGACTGCCAGGAGCAGCCTTCCATAGTGATGAGAAGGGGAGGAAGCTCAGGTAGGTAACACATTATGTGAAGAGGTTACATGCTACGTGACGAGGTTACACACTACCTGACGAGGTAACACGCTACGTGACGAGGTTACACACTACCTGACGAGGTAACACACTACGTGACGAGGTTACACACTACCTGACGAGGTAACACGCTACGTGACGAGGTTACACACTACCTGACGAGGTAACACACTACATGACGAGGTTACACACTACCTGACAAGGTAACACGCTATGTGACGTGGTTACACACTACCTGACGAGGTAACACGCTACGTGACGAGGTTACACACTACCTGACGAGGTAACACACTACGTGACGAGGTTACACATTACCTGACAAGGTAACACGCTATGTGACGAGGTTACACACTACCTGACAAGGTAACACGCTACGTGATGAGGTAACACACTCTGTGACGTGGTTACACGCTACGTAACGATGTTGCACGCTACCTGACAAGGTAACATGCTACCTGGCGATGTAACATGCTACATGACCCGGTTACACGCTACGTGACGAGGTAACACGCTACGTGACGAGGTAACACTCTACATGATGAGGTAACACACTACTTGAGGAGGTTACGTGCTATGTGACGAGGTAACACGCTGGGTGACGAGGTAACACGCTACGTGACGAGGTAACACTCTACATGATGAGGTAACGCACTACTTGAGGAGGTTACGTGCTATGTGACGAGGTAACACGCTGGGTGACGAGGTTACACGCTGCGTGACGTGGTAACACTCTACATGACGAGGTAACGCACTACTTGAGGTTATGTGCTACGTGACAAGGTAACACGCTACGTGACGAGGTAACACGCTACGTGACCAGGTTACACGCTACGTGACCAGGGTACACACTATGTGACCAGGTAACACGCTACGTGACCAGGTAACACGCTACGTGACCAGGTAACACGCTACATGACGAGGTACCATGCTACCTGACAAGGTAACGCTACCTGACCAGGTAACACGCTACCTGACCAGGTAACACGCTACCTGACCAGGTAACAGGCTACGTGACGAGGTAACATGCTGCGTGACGAGGTAACATGCTATGTGACGAGGTAACACTCTATGTGACGAGGTAACACTCTACGTGACAAGGTTACACGCTACGTGACGAGGTTACATGCTTCGTGACGAGGTTACATGCTACGTGACGAGGTAACACGCTACATGATTGGGTGTAGGTGTGTATGTACGGAGGATACTCAAACAGACTATATATATATATATACTTTTTTTTATGTAAACAATGAACCGTTTAACCCTTACAATATAATTTTGGATTTTTGAAACAAAAAATTAGAAAAAAAATCCTGCCGTTCTGTTGTGATTGATACTGACTCAAAATAAAGGGCTGGTCTCAAATTTTCAATAACCAAAGCATCCTTTATTAGTTTTGTATTCCAACATTATAGTGTTACTCTAAGAGGTTTCTAACAAGCAGAGACGTATAGGTCTACAGCTATTAATGTGGAACTTTAAATGGAAGATCCCCATAGCCCCCACCCACTACGTGATCGGTATCGGCCCATTCGGATTCCGGTGGATGGCGATTGGCAATCGGCCCTAAAAACCCTAATCTCAGCATCCCTATTTACAAAGCATATTTGTAGCAGACGACACTGCCACCAGCCATTAACAAGGCTACTTGCGGGCTCCTCCCGAAGACAAGGACGCAATTCGATGAGGAATCCGGTATATTGCAAGAGTTTGAATCATTGTGAACAGAGCAGATGGTACATGCTAGAGCCAACTCAGGCTTGGTGAGGCTGCTTAAACCAGCCACCAACCACACACACTCCACAATATTATTATGAGGATAATAAAAAAAGGTTCCTTTCAAAGGAATTATAGTCAAGCATGCACATAGCAATCACAAAATCCTAAGAACATCCTTTAATAAAAATGTGCCAAATCAAAAATCATGAGGCAAATGATTGACCCTTGAAGGTACAAATATGTGTAGCCTACTTGAGAGACGGAACATGAGGCCAAAAAAACAATAGCTACATTTCTAGCAAGAAATGGGCCATTATTTGTCACAATCGTCCTTCAGTGAATGTATACAATCTTTAGTTTTTTTGCAACAGACATTGGATCAACAGTTTTGGAAAGATCTTAACCTCTACTACCATAAACAAGGGCAAAACAATTGGGGGCGTCACTCAGCAGGGTCACAACCTGTAAAAAACATGATTTCACCCTCTTACAAATAAGAAAGATCAAATCTGACCACGCCAGTGTGTTTCTCGACCAGTAAACACTATAATAAGATGGCAAGATTCCTGGACACAATTTCACATAATAGGGAAAACACATTAGAACTACAAAACGTGTGACACAGCACGCTGCAAATTGTAGTTATTTGCACACGTCCGGGTCTCGTCCCTCGATCTATTTGTGTTAATAATGTGGTTTATATATATTTTTTTACTTGTGGTTTCCGAACGAGACAGTGCAGCTCAGTGCCGCTGCAATCCGATGGATTAGTAATACACGTAAAAATAAACTTAAATCATAAACGCATCACAACAATAAAGCGACAGTGATAGCGTCCATAGCAACAATAGAAACCTGAACAAATCTTCGCAATAACTCTAAAACTAAAATAAGAACAAAGCATGTGAGAGTAAAACACACATTTCTCGCTAGAAATGTTATCAAAACATATTATAATGCCAAAACTATCTATCTATCTATTACATTTTCCACCGAGAATACAAGGAAACGTGACTGTGCTTGACATTATAGCTGCAGAAGTTTGCGCATGCGCATATGTACGATTTCCTACGAAACTGCTTTTTCGTAAGGAATCCTACGTATCGTTTATGAGAACAGCCTGCTTGGTGGCTGGCCGCTGTACCATGTTCAGATTGTAATGTTGTACAGAAAAATGTAACGTTTGTTTTGGGTTGCCAAAAAATATAAGTCCAGTTTTATTCCTGTTGGTTGGATGGTTTACATCAATTGAAAACCGTTTTTAAATGAAACACTAACGTAACTAAAAGTACGCGCCCTGGCTCGAGCCTCTCAAACCAACACGCCACTTTCTCCACCAGACAGCTGGTGGGCTCAGATTCACTAGACTGATATCTCCTCAAAGCCTGCAGACAAACACACACACACACACACACACACACACACACACACACACAACATGGATAAAAAATAATAATAATATATGAATAAAAGTCAAATGAAAGTAAACATATGGCTCATATATGGCTCATATATTTATATATACATACGGGCTGCATTCATATAACGCTTTTTACCGAATCACTTTTCAATGCATGTCTCACGTTCACACATTCATCCACCGACGGTGGTGTCAGCCATGACAGGAGACAGACGGCTTGTCAGGAGCAGTTAGGGTTGGGTGTCTTGCTCAGGGACACCTGGAGGTCAACAGGAGAGGGATGCTGAATGTGGATCAACCCTGGCCCCGCTATAGTAGGTACCCTGCTGGTTCATCACACAGGTTTACCCTGTGTGTGTGTGTGTGTGTGTGTGTGTGTGTGTGTGTGTGTGTGTGTGTGTGTGTGTGTGTGTGTGTGTGTGTGTGTGTGTGTGTGTGTGTGTGTATTCATGTGATTTTGCATATTTTGAAATTGTGGTGTGTGAATGTTTTGTTTGCACTGTATTGGTCTACATGTGAGGAAGAGAGAGAGAGAAGGGGGAGAGAGGAGGGGGGTAGAGGGAGGCGGGGAAGAGAGAGAGATGGGGGGTGGAGAGAGAGAGAGAGGGGGGTGGAGAGAGAGAGAAGTTGGTGGAGAGAGAGAGAGGGGTTGGTGGCGAGAGAGAGAGAGAGAGAGAGAGGGTGGTGGAGAGAGAGAGGGGGGGGAGAGAGAGAGACCCATAGCCACTCTCTAGCGTGTGCTGTGTGTGCGTGTTTCTGTGAATTTGTATTTGTTGACAGCATGTGCGTGAGTGTATGTTTTTGCCGTTCTGTCTATTTTTGTGTGCATGAGTAAGAGAGAGAGAGAGAGAGAGAGAGAGAGAGAGAGAGAGAGAGAGAGAGAGAGAGAGAGAGAGAGAGAGAGAGAGAGAGAGAGAGAGAGAGAGAGAGAGAGAGAGAGAGAGAGAATGTATGTGCACATATCCCAAAAAAAGAGAATCTGTGAATAATTGATATATATATTTATAACTCATTGTATATATATATACTATATATATATATATATATATATATATCCACCCAAATGCAACTCAAAGGTCAAGCGCTGTAATTCCAGTGTCTTCCCTCTGAATGAGTTGAGCATCTCTTGGTCTCCATGGGGATCAGGTCATAATTGCTGTAGGTCAGGAGTGATAATTGCTGGCGGACCCCTGTGAGTCCACGGCTATAAAAATAAGTTATTTAAATCACATCACCATGGGCCGCCACAAATATTACAAATGGCGTGTGGGGAGGGGAAGTACCACCAGGCCCTTTCCCCCCACCCCCCTAGTCAGATCTAGTTTGACTTAATACACAGAGAGAGAGAGAATACAGAGAGAGAGAGAGAGAGAGAGAGAGAGAGAGAGAGAGGGAGAGAGAGAGAGAGAGAGAGAGAGAGAGAGAGAGAGAGAGAGAGAGAGAGAGAGAGAGAGAGAGAGAGTATACAGAGAGACAGAGACAGAGACAGAGAGACAGAGACAGAGACAGAGACAGAGAGAGCCAGGGAGACAGAGAGAGACAGGGAGAGAGAGAGAGAGAGACAGATACAGAGAGAGAGACAGAGAGAGTATCACAGCAGTTGTCGTCCTATAAAGGCCTGAGAGACCATCGTTTTTCAAACCTAACTTTATATAAGTGGTAAACGCTGGAGTAGGCCCACTTCATCCAGGAGCAGGAGGCAGGCCCCTGGGCTGTAAAGTGTAACATCTGTGGAGCCCAGTCTTTATCTCTAACTCGTCCTCTGGCCATTTGTGTTATTCTGACATGGTGACCGTGTGGAGTATATTGTCCAAGTGGTATTGAAATGGTTGTATTTTTTATAGGTTAAACACTGCCCTTGGAGGACGTTTGGATGGTGTGGATCGTAACACAGCTGCAACATCACATGCTCCATAGTGTTTAAAATGCTACTCTGTTTGAATGGTTTTAAATGGCCGGACATGTTAAAGCAAAGCCATGTCAACACACATTTAAGACCAAAATAAATGAGAAAAAAGCATCTATTCCCACACCTGAGACTGGACTCGTGAACTTGGAAGGAGGCTACTTCTGAATCAGACCGTAGATATACGATGGCATCAGGGGTCCCCCTGACCACTTGTGATTGTGGATTATACAGCAGGGAGGGGAGGTGGCCGTAGATCAGATAGGGAGGAAGGACAGAAGGGGGAAGGAGGGGAGGACAAAAGGGAGGACACTCAGGGAGCTTAAACTTCAGTGTAATCGTCAGGAGCAATTAAAGAGAACTTTAATGGAGGTCCTCACTGTGGGGCCAGCGCCTTCCCAGAGTGTCAAGTAAGCCTTTTCTAATTATCGGCCACAGTAAATGTGGCAGAGGATAACTAATTTGTGCCGGGGGATCATAAAGCCAGAGCCGTCGACCTCTGCCAAGCCCCGTCGGATGACAGGCCGCTAGATCCAGGGGTCGGAGCCGTATAGATAGCACCACGGGCCTTGGTTTTTTTCCAGGGCAATCGCTTAAAGCCGGGCAACGGCTAACTGATTCTAACCCCAATTAACGCAATGTTCTTACCTTGGATGTGTCTTCGGGGGGCAGCTCATTCTTCTTTTTTTTTTCTTTTCTTCTGCCTACTTATGATTCAGCTGCAACGGAAATAGATGTCTCTGGAGCTCTCTGAAGTGACCCTGTCCCACTTTCATGTGCTCGGTTAAGCCTGGCTCACCTGAAACACGTGGGTCCCATGCAGCTCGGCCCGCTGTGACTTCAGGGAAATGCCACATAGGCAAGATATCTCCTAGACGGAGGGAAGATCCAAAGACTGGAGGATGACGGGGCTTTCAAAGAGAGAAAGAAAAACGAACAATTCACAGTTTGTGGTGTAAATCACCGGTGAGAAAATGACTTGGTAAATGCTTTTTTCTTCTCCTTTTTTTGGTCTCATGTTCCTTATACGGTCATTATGGTGGCATTCTTCTTGTTCCTTTCCCTTTGCTTGACATCCCACGATGAGGAGCAGTGAGTTGGTACATGCGTCATGTTGGTATTAACAGGAAGTGCCTTGGGGGAGAAGAAAAGCTGCCAGCCTCTCAAAAAAATCCTCATTTTTTTCATCACTTGACTCGGATTGCCGCTGCTATAACATAGAAAAAGTAAAGCTCCACTCCGGGTTCTGGTCTCTATGAACAGAAAACCTGATGGTGTTCTGAATTAAAGCGAGCTCCCAACCAGCCCTCAACATGTGATGCATGTCTCCTATCCCAGAGAAGCCTCCCTCTTGTGCTTCACACCAGACAGCCAACATGCCATCACTTCCTCCTGCAGTGTGAGGAGAGATGGGTCTTTCAGGTGATACCGAGCAAAACTATCAGCTTGGTGAATAGGTTCATTGATCCACCATCAATGAACAGATCCCCATCGGTGATCACTTTCTGATTTGTTGTCTAGCTGCAATATATCCACCATGTCCACTAACTAAATGAACGCATATAGTTTCCCTCTTGCTTTAAGGTATATTTTGAGAATATTTGACTATATTCAAGAGAAGAAGGAAGAGTTCATGCACATGGTCATTGCTTTATGGAGTCCCTGGGGCATATGATGCCGATTAGAAGAATATGATGCTCCTAATTACAATAATTACATCAATGTGTGTCGCTGTCCACTTCTGAACAATTAATTTCTGAACAAGTCATTTGCCGTGCAGAAAGACAATGTAAAGAACATATAGCACACATTCTGTGAATCTAAAGGCCCAGCCTATAGCCTCTCTACTCCAGCAAGAACTTGTAGGCTACAGGACTGACGTGGCTACAGGGAACCCAGAAGGACCCTCTCTTGTTTCCTCTGTCTCTAGAGGAACAGCCCTCAGCTGAAGCCCCTCTCCATCTTAATTAGCACCTCTTTGTGCTGGTTCCCTCTGTGCTGAAACTCCACTCTGAGACTTGACCACAGCCACAAAAGAAGCTCCTCAGTGTCGAGCAGGGAAGCAAAGTGCGTCGTGTGAGACTTCAATGGCCTCTGGATGAGTTACTAGCGTGACCTTTGGCTCTTTGAAGGAGCTTGTGTAAAAGGCAGCCAAGGAAAAAAACAAAGAAAGAGAACAATACAAAAACGTGTCACACTTATGGACGGTTTGGAGACACGTGAATTGTTGGAGTGCAACCCATTCAGAATCCATCAAGGATACAGGACTTGTTCTCAATCGCTAAAGAAGAGCACACAGATAAGCACTGTCACTTTTCATTGTTTCATTGTCTGCTTTAAGAAAAACATTGACAACCTTATCCTTTAAAAGCCATAAATTGGCTTAGCCACGGTTCCATAGTGTATTGAAACAACACGTCTTCTAAGAAGAGATAGTATCAGTTAGTATATCAACTGAAATCAAATCACTGATTCACGTCAAATTTTAGACAAATCAAAAAATAAATCAGTTGAAGCGTTTCTTATTTAAAGGCCGTCACTTTGACCGTCTAAAATGAACAAACACAGCTGGAGCAAAGCATTCCAGACAAATCACACCAAGCGTACAGCCAGCATCTGGCGTCATCCTTGGACAGAATGCATAATGTGAAGCCAGCCAATGCAAAATAGACATGCAAGTCAATATATTGGATTTACACTACTTTCACATTGGTAGAGATTGCTACAGACATCCTCACATAAGCAGCTCTGAACACCCCGCATAGTCCATCCATTCAGTGCAACACTGCCCCCTACTGGCTCTGTGATGAATGGGAGAGTGAGATGGAGGTGGTGGTGGTGGGGGTGGTGGTGGTGGTGGTGGTATGGGGCCTGGCTCGTTGCGTCAAATCTCAGTGTTTTCTTATTTCGTCCAATGTCTCACTAAGTAAGTATGCCAGCCAATCTCTCTCTCTCTCTCTCTCTCTCTCTCTCTCTCTCTCTCTCTCTCTCTCTCTCTCTCTCTCTCTCTCTCTCTCTCTCTCTCTCTCTCTCTTTCTCTCTCTCTCTATGTCAGTCAGCCTTGTCCCATTCAGTCACTCAGTAGCTCGCCCATCTCGGTCTGCCAGTCTCTTGCTCACTCCATCCCTCTTATTTGCACAACTCACATCTCTCCCCTGTGTCTCTCTCCCCCCATCTCTCTCTCTCCCCCCATCTCTCCCTCTCTCTCTCTCTCTCTCTCTCTCTCTCTCTCTCTCTCTCTCTCTCTCTCTCTCTCTCTCTCTCTCTCTCTCTCTCTCTCTCTCTCTCTCTCTCTCTACATCACTCGCTCACCTACACCTTTTTCGCACCATCCATCACAATGCGACTCTCCCGCTTTGTGGCTCCCTGCCACTCTTACTGTCAAGGGGTTGCTTAGCATCCCTCAACACTTATTGTTAGCTTAACTTATTGTTGGAAAAAACGTTACCTTTCATGACTCAAAAAAAAGCCTCTGCTGCCTATTTATTTGTATTTGAGCTTTTTGTGAAATTTTGCCCTGAGGTCTCCCGCTCTGTGTTTTTAGTCTGTCTCTTCGACTTAAGCATTAATTGTGGTCTTTGCCTCTCTGTGGCTCTCCCGCCGTCGCCAGACCTCACCCCCCTGACACCTCTGCCCTCTCTCTCTCTCCCACCGCCTCTCTTCACCTCTTTCTCTCAAGTCCCTTTCAATTCCCCCTCTCTCAACCTGTCCATCTCTATCCTCCCCTTCATCTCTTTCTACATCTCGCTCTCGCTCTCGCTCTCGCTCTCGCTCTCGCTCTCGCTCTCGCTCTCTCTCTCTCTCTCTCTCTCTCTCTCTCTCTCTCTCTCATTGATTCCATATCTCTCTCCACCTTCCTCTTCTAATCTCTGGGCTGCTCCCCATGGACCCACAGCTCCACTGCACCGCCGCCATAAACCTTGGCATTCAAACCCCCGGCTCATGAATTTTAATATGGTGCACAAGTGGACAGGCAGGTAGACAGCACCACCTCCTCCTCCACCACCCCTACCACCACCAGCACCACCTCCTCCTCCACCACCCCCAACACCACCACCTCAACCACTACCACCACCTCCAACACCATCTCCACCACCTCCAACACCACCACCACCACCCCCACCTCAAACCCCACCACCTCCATCACCACCACCACCCCCACCACCCCCACCTCAAACCCCACCACCTCCATCACCACCACCACCCCCACCTCAAACCCCACCACCTCCATCACCACCACCTCCATCACCACCACCACCACCACCCCCACCTCAAACCCCACCACCTCCATCACCACCACCACCCCCACCTCAAACCCCACCACCTCCATCACCACCACCACCCCCACCTCAAACCCCACCACCTCCATCACCACCACCATCACCACCTCAAACCCCACCACCACCACCCCCACCTCAAACCCCACCACCTCCATCACCACCTCTTCCACCACCACCTCCATCACCACCTCAAACCCCACCACCTCCATCACCACCACCACCACCATCACCACCACCATCACCACCTCCTCCACCACCACCACCACCTCAAACCCCACCACCTCCATCACCACCACCACCCCCACCTCAAACCCCACCACCTCCATCACCACCACCACCCCCACCTCAAACCCCACCACCTCCATCACCACCTCCTCCACCACCACCACCACCACCAAGGTTGCTTCTAGCAGCACGCTCTCGGGGCTCCCGGGGAACCAGTCTATCGAATCAGTTTGGACCCCATCTACACTCGGTGTGCAGTGGAGGTCCGTATCCAGGCAGCAGGCCAGGAAAGTACCGTGAAATGTGAACCTCTTTTGAAACAAGGACTCAATGGACCTCCACTCTCCTCTCTCTCTCTCTCTCTCTCTCTCTCTCTCAGTTCCTCTCAGGCTGCAGCAACTCAATAATGAACTCTGAACTGGGCATGATGTTATATAAGTATGATTGCTTTATAAAGATGTTATCTTGCAACATGGAGATGAGTAAGGTTGAGCGATACGATTAGTTGTGATCCAGAGGAGAGGGCGTGGGCGCTGGTGGCCAGATATCAATATAATATTGACAAATGAGACTTCATAATGTTAAATCATGTTATATATTCTGTTCATCGTATCCACTTTACGGTGATGTGGTTTCTCCATGATCCGTTTAAAGAGTTATGCCAAGTTTTTAATATAGATATTTAGATATTTGTCGTATTATAAACGATGCAAAAAATGCAATACTTTGTCAACATCGTCCACCTGCGCCCGTCCACCTCACTTGCTGTTCCTCTGGAGAATACACACAGAAGTCGTCAAACAGAGAGAAGGAAAACAGGACCAGCCAGCATATGTTATATTATGGATAGCCTATTCATAATTGTGAATACATGTTTTGCAATTTGAAGAATGAATACTGGACATAGTAGTAAGCTTCTAAAATAAAAAAATGTTGAGACAATTGTTAGTGAGTTATACATATAGAAAGTTATTTATACATTTAAAAATATAAGACAATCCCCACCCAAAATGATGTTTAATGTCAGGGGGTCTCAGGTGTCAGTCAAGTCAAGTCAAGTCAAGTTTATTGTCACAGTTTACACAAGTATAAAGCAGTGAGTGAAAATCTTATGTGCAATACCCGACGACAGACAGCAGTTATAAAAATAAGATAAAAATAGATAAAAATAGAAAAACAGAATAGAATAAATGAAAAAATATAAATAAAAAAATAGGTTAAAAAATAAAAATAAAAATGCAATTTATAAAATGCAATATATCAGCACAGAAAAAGAGCAATATGTATATATAAATCAATGTAATAAAATATACATGTATGTATGTAAGTGTAATGGTAATGACATGTTATGAAAGTGAAAGTGGCAGCACTAGTTCAGTAGGCGCACTGCCTGTGGATAAAAACTATCCTTAAACCTGGTAGTCCTTGTGCTGATGCTGCGCAACCGGCGACCAGACGGTAGGGGGGAGAAGAGATGGTGCCCAGGGTGGTTGCAGTCCTGAGGGGTTTCAAAGTAATTTTCTATTGCTTTTAAAATGTTCTGTTTATTGAAATACTATGCCTGGATATGTTCTGTGATTTACCTTTTTATCCACCCCAAGTACATTTGAATTACTGCTTCCCGTTCCCCCGGCTGTCTTTGATGCGCATGTTTGTCTGCATAACTGATGGAGCAGCACTGGTCTGACATGTCTGGACGCCTCTGAAATACCTTATCCTCTGAAAAACAGTTCCTCCACAGCCTGGGAGGAACAACACCTCTTCAGAGAGCAGCGCAGCACCGCAGAACTGTGTAGGTGGGAGGGATTAAGGCATACAGACACACCGGCAGATGGAGTAAGACAATTGAAGTCATGCACAGAGACACGCCACGCTAACAGGCGTTTTAATCTATCCTGGAAGTCTACTTCCGTACCATGTGAACATTTAACATGTTCAACATTTATGTGCCTTGAAGCAGAAATTACGTAAGTCTCTTTGTCTAACTGGAAGGGATCTACAAAATGACATAGCACAGTGTCACAGATGTTTTAACAACTCTCTCTCCTCTCAATATATATATATATATATAGGCTGGCTATAAAGACACTCTTTTCCCGACACACACCGTCTCCCACCTGGAGAACCTTCCAACGGGCTGATGGAGCATCTCTTTGGCATATGGCTCTGTTAGAAGGGGTCTGTCTACTACCTGGGTTCACCTGGATCTGTCTTATACCTGGGTCCGTTCACTTGGGTCTGTCTACCTGGATCACCTGTGGGTCTGTCTACTACCTGGGTCTGTCTGTAGGTTCTCCGGGGAAATCAGCAAACCCTGGCAAAGAACACACACACACACACACACACACACACACACACACACACACACACACACACACACGGGGGGCAGGTCATCATAAACCACACAGCCTGCACCACACACATACACAGGTTTGCATTCCAGCCTCTGACACAAACACACTTCCACATATTCTACACGTACACATTCACACACACACATGTGTGTAGTACGGTAGCTTGTCACACGTATGATTCGTTGTTCAGTGGACCTACAGTGCATACACACATTGGGATGACTCAGGACTGGAGAGCTACTGTCCAGCAGATGAAGCCGTTGGCTGGAAGCGCCTCAGAGACCGGCGTACCGGCAGACAACAAGACTTCCTGTTCATTGGCACGTCTTACAGAGGCAGCAATCTTTACACACCCGTAGTGTGTGTGTGTGTGTGTGTGTGTGTGTGTGTGTGTGTGTGTGTGGTGTGTGTGTGGTGTGTGTGTGTGCGTGCGGTACACACATACAGTCAATAAACCACTGTGTCTGTCTCTGAGCGATGGTGGAAGGGACCCAGGAGCGTGCACGTTGACAGGCGCGCACAACGCACGTGCACCGCGTGAGAATAAGAGAACCCTATAGAAATTCATAACCCTGTCAGCAGCAGATCAACGTGAAGCACAACCAAGGGAGGGAGGGTGGGGGGGGGGTGGGGGGGGGGGCAAGCGATCAGACGACGTAAAGATGGATCGTCTTCATCTTAAGCTGGAGAGGCAATCTCTGGGGACACTCAGACAGCTGGGCGATCGAGTCCAGCCTGGGTTGAGAGAATGCTGTAATTATTTTCAGTTATGGACAACGCAAACACACCAGTGAAATATAAATATAAATATATACATATAACGTATGTGAGATGTGTAACTCGAGATATGATCACAATCCCATTGATACTGCTGTAACATGGGTTATTAACAGTTGGACCATAAATCTGCATTAGGTTGGGCTCTAGAAGATAATTGATCAGGAGATCACTAGTTTATCAGGAAAAATTTGTGACAGTGTTAAATCTGCAAAATTGGGAATCAGTGTGAAAATACAATAGAACAAAATAATAAACAATGTCCCTCCAGTCACGATATAAACTTAGTTCAGTTCAGTTCCTTGGCATGTGTTCCCAAGCGCCAGTTCCTTTGAATGTGTTATTGTCTAATAGGCCTGATGATACTTCCCGGGCAGTAAGTATAGCGGTAACGTTGGAGATCTCGTGTATCTGTTTTCAAAGGGAATTCATCCCATTCGCCAGCAGGGGGTGATGGAGCTCAGTTTGTAGTTTGTAATGCAGAACAATATGAATAACAATCTGCACACAGCAGGGTAAAAAAAACTATCATTAATGCTGAACAGTATCTTTTTATCGTTAATAACATTCATAATGTAATCACAGTCAACACAAATGCAATTATGTTTCACTTTCAGTGCAAACACAGTTCTAATTATGCTCTACAAATTCAAAAATGACTTTGAACCCTGTCAGAAGTCATACAAATAATCAGTGTGAGGTATTACATACTACACAAACTCATATACAGTACAAATAGTAGTCATATCTAACACATTATTTATCTCACTACTGCATTTTGAATCAGAGTTTGGCTAATACAGACAGCTAATTTGCGTTTTCAATTAGTTACACAATATATATATATATATATATACTGTATATATATAATATATACATACTGTTTATATATATATATTAGCAGTCTGAGCAGGAGGCAGGGTGTGTGGTCGCGGCCTGTGTCGGATTGGATACGGATGTTTGTTTCGTCGTTTAGTTTATTTACCTGCGTCAGCTGTGAGGGAGGAATCAGGTGACACTTGGCTGACAGTGACTTCCCTGTGTGTGTGTGTGTGTGTGTGTGTGTGCGTGCGTGCGTGCGTGCGTGCGTGCGTGTGTGTGTGTGTGTGTATGCGTGTGTGAGTGCGTGCATGTGTGTAAATTTAAACGTTTACTGTAATTTCCCACAACTCTGAGATGTATGTATTATTCCAGTACACAGATTTACAAAATATGCAAAATATTTTCTATATCCACTTGTCATACGGTCTCTGAAGGCCCTGTAACACCTTGACGATTTAGCCAGCGTATGCCAACGTATCAAAATGTCTCTAAAACACTGGCATACGCTGAACTATCAATGTTTCTTATATTTATTTTTAATACATAATGTATACATAACGTATTAGTTATATAGTATATATATATAGTTATATAGACGTTTCGATAACTTATAGATAACTTATACCAACGAATGCTTGGCGTGTAACTTATGCCCAAATGTATGACTTGATTTGATATGTCAAAATTTTTGATATTTGATATTTAACATAACAGAAATCCAGTCACAAACAAACCCGGCAGCGTTTGAAAGGCTGCCAGTTCAGCTCGAGAAGCATGTTGCACGCTTTAATAGCTTTTAGACATGTTAACTGTTGGGCCGCAGAGCAGCGGAGGCTGACAGGTGAGTGGGAGAGAGAGGAAAGGCACGCGTGGCCGGGTGAACTCTGGAAGCAGGTTGCCATGACACCATGCAGCCCTTGTGGACCTTGGCCCGTGCCACCTACCACTTTCCAACCAAACCATACACGAATCTAACTCAACCGTGGGTAACAGAATACACATCACCACTATCATCACCATAATCACCCCGAGACCGTCCCCATGATACAGAACGATAGATTGAGAGTTGTGATTTAGGGACTCATGTCAGATGGTCTAATCAGTGGTTTGCTTCACAGAAGCCCCAGATAATTCAAGCTGCTGAATCTCCCATGCAACGCGAATGCCGTTTGACCTTTAGCGGTTCCCACCAGCGTCACTAGCGTAGGACTCGTGAGCAGCTCACCCCGTCTGGTTCTTGACCAAAAGACCTCGGGGATGAGATGGAGGTTAGATCACTTCAGCCTCCACACCTTGAGCTGTTCTGCACCACAGAACCACATATACAGAACCATACATACAGAACCATACATAAACATACAGAACCACACATACAGAAGCATACATACAGAACCACACACACAAAACCACATATACAGAACCACACATACAGAACCATACATACAAAACCACACACACAAAATCACATATACAGAACCACACATACAGAACCATACATAAACATACAGAACCACACATACAGAACCATACATACAGAACCACACACACAAAACCACATATACAGAACCACACATATAGAAGCACACACACAGAAGCACACATACAGAACCATACATACAAAACCAAACATACAAAACCACCCATACAGAACCACACATACAGAACCATACATACAAAACCACATATACAGAACCACATATACAGAACCCTACATACAGACACATACAGAACCACACATACAGAACCATACAAACAGAACCACACACAGAACCATACATACAGAACCACACACACAGAACCACACATACAGAACAATACATAAAAATCCATACACACAAAACCACACATACAGAACCATACATACAGAAACAAATCTACAGAATGCAGTACACAACAGGATACCCCATCAAGGAGCACATACAAAACCACACACACAAAACCACATATACAGAACCACACATACAGAACCATACATACAGAAACATACAGAACCACACATACAGAACCATACATACATAACCACACACACAAAACCACATATACAGAACCATACATACAGAAGCACACACACAGAAGCACACATACAGAACCATAAATACGAAACCAAACATACAAAACCACCCATACAGAACCACACATACAGAACCATACATACAAAACCACATATACAGAACCACATATACAGAACCACATATACAGAATCCTACATACAGAAACAAATCTACAGAATGCAGTACACAACAGGATACCCCATCAAGGAGCACGGGGACTAGCGAAGACAATCCTGGGCTAAACTTCCATCACCTTTCAGCCAAAAGGAAATGAGGTCCGGACCCAGAAGTCATTCCCAGTAAGGGCTTTTTTCCGTGACTTCTGGGTCCGGACCTTATTTCTATTTTATTTCTCATCACTGCCGGGGTCCGGGAGCTCAGCTTGTGGTTCTCAGTGGGTTATTTTGGATGAGTGGAGGCAGCGAGCCCCGTATCCTATCAGGGCAGATTAGGTTGGGAGAGTATAGGCTTTGTGGGGAAGTGCATCTCCGGTGTTGTCGTAGCTGCTGCACATTGTGAATCTGCTGTTCCATCTTTGTGGAGCAGAACAGTTCACAGAGTAGATTATGCTGTAGCTTACTCCATAAGACTGCTTAACGGCATCGGGATTCATTGCATTCATTGGGTGCTTACCTGGAAGAAAATAAGTGTATCAACATACTATTAAGTAGCAATGCTTCAGCTATCCAGCTGTGCTGCCCACTGCAGAAGGCCGGCCAGTAACAACTGCAGGATGATGAATCATAAACAAGAGCTGTGTGTTTTCATTGGGACATTGGATGTCTGTTTTGAATGAGGTTGGTTGGTTAGGAACACTGGTTGTATTGCTTGAAATCCAAAAGGAAGAGAGAGGAGAGAGATTTGTGATTTGCTCCATTCTACCAGTAGGGGACAGAGTCTTGAACTGTATTCTATAGTGCGACTGCGACTGTGACTGTGTGTGTGTGTGTGTGCGTGCGTGCGTGCGTGCGTGCGTGCGTGCGTGCGTGCGTGCGTGCGTGCGTGTGTGTTTGCATGTGTGTGTGTGTGTGTTTGTGTGTATTGATTTCTTCCTCGCCAGCTATAATCAACTATGGCACCCAGGTGAAGCAGAGCTTTACTCACAGTGAGTGTAGAAAGTGAATTTACCCTT
The DNA here is from genome assembly GCA_027704905.1 of Muraenolepis orangiensis. NCBI lineage: Eukaryota > Metazoa > Chordata > Actinopteri > Gadiformes > Muraenolepididae > Muraenolepis > Muraenolepis orangiensis. Next base: position 14,896,728 of record CM051015.1, on the reverse strand, counting down.
GCCTGTAAGAAAACAGGAGCAAACCTTGCATATATAACAGTTCTCCCACCAGGTCCCCGGAGATCTCTAGACAGCCCAGGGCTCATGTATCTCGTGGTCCTGTCTTCACTACAACTGGCATGGTTCTCTGATGTATTCCATACATCCTTAAGCAATGTCCTCCTAGTCTTCCATCGGTGACTCACTAGCACACTAGCACAGGATCAGAACTAGCACAGCATCATCAGAACTAGCACAGCCCCAACGAGAGGCTTTTGAGACAGAAATGTGTCTAAGATTTGGTGTGTGGCGGTAGCTGCCGATGTGGTGGTGAAGGTGGTGGTAGAGGTGGTGGTGCTGATAGTGGTGTTAGTGGTGGTGGTGGTGGAGGTTGTGGTGGTGGTAGTGGTGGTGGTAGAGATGGTGGTGGTGGAGATGGTGGTGGTGGTGGTGGTGGTATTAGTGGTGGTGGTATTGGTGGTGGTGGTGGTGGTGGTGGTGGTGGAGGTGGTGATAAATCAGTGTAGACATATGAAACATCGTGACACCTGATTGGTCGTCATATCATACAGCTTGACAACACAACAATATTAAAAAACATTTGATTCATTATTAATCCAAAAAACATAAAAAATACCAGAATACGATTTATAGTTTAATTAATATGTATATTAAGGTGTGGATGTCTTGATTCCCCGGCAGTGTTCTGTAGGCTTAACTGATTCTACCACTGCATAATGTGACATATCTGGATTCAGATGGTGTAGAAACATCTCACTTCTACCTAAGGAACTGCAACAAACCTCAGTGAGGCAATGCGTGATAGATAGTACGTGAATGAAACCTGTTGTTCAAATCAACTGCCATTTGATTGATTTGATTCTAATTATCCTCACCAAGTTGTCTCAGGTGCCGCTCCAATCAACACCATATTCTGAGAGAAAAGTGCCAAAGCGTTCCTTTAAAGCAGGATTCGCTGATTTTCAACCCGGCTGTGTTTCACTTCAATCTGGGTCGTAAGTATTATGCAAATTAACAATGTTTACCTTTACTCCATAGTTGCCTGAACCTAGATCTCCCCACTTCTTTGGCCCCATCTTACCCCAACTCTCACTTCAAATCCTTTGGGGTAAAGGCCCTGTCACACCTTGACGATTTAGCCAGTGCATGCCAACATATCTCTCTAAAACGCTGGCATACGCTGAACTATCAATGTTTTTTTTATTTTTTAAATGTATACATAACGTATACATAGTATTTTTGTCACTTATATAGAACGTTTCGATAACTTATAGATAACTTATACCAACAAATAATTAGCTTGTTGCCGGCGTTCCCAACTTATGCCCAAAGATAGTAGTAACTTATGCATAGCGTGTGGCAGCGTATCGCCAACGATCACGTGTCGTAGCCTTTAAAAAGGCTGCCGCTCAACGATTCAAATCATAATTTCACTAGACATCGCAGTATCCACATCACCGTCGCAGTATCAACATCACCGTATCAATATCACCGACATGCCGAAGAAAACTTCGAAGAACGCTGCCAAGACGTCTCGTGGGCGTGGGGGTAAACGTGAACGCAAGGAGGATCCATCATCACCCTCACCCTCACGCTCACCCTCTGATGGAGATGATGCAGGATTTGTGGTGTAAATCAAGAAAATGTATGTTAATTTCATATAAATAATACATATATTTTGGGTAAATGTTGTGTGTATTCATTTGTTAAATGTGTTCCCATGTACCCCACCCTTTAGATAATTAGAGTGTTGGCCCAAATATATTTGCTCAGTAGTTAAGAAAGTTGTGTGTTCACAAAACACAGTTGGAGGCCGCGGAGGAGTGTATTGGAGAATAGATCACAGAATGACTCTCAGGGCCGGATGGGGCCGAAGGAAGGAAGAAGCCGTCGCGGATGGATGACCGGGCGCAGAAGTGGATCATTGATGGGGGAGGTCCTGCCACACAGCCGGATAGATAACGATCGCGAAGCACAGTTAATATGTGTATCTGAGGATCGGATGATTAGAGGGAAGATCTGAACACGACAGTTCCAACCCCATTTTTATATACTAAATTCCCTAAACTCTGCCAATATGCCATTATACAGTAGCTGTAAGTTAGAAACACATTCATTAAGTTCTGTTGTGGTCCAGGACACATAAAATACGTCTACATATGTCAATATGCGTTGGAGATAAGTTACACATAGGTTCAAAGCACATTACTCATAGCCTAGAAATACGTTTTGGGTACACTAGCCATTATCTAGACGTATTTCGACTTATGAGTAACTTACAAGTATGTGTGTAACGTGTGTCAACGTTACACACGTTACCTTACAACTTACCTACAACTTATGGCCCGCGTATGGCTCATACGTCCAGACATTTTGTGCATGCTCAAAAATTCTCAACAAACTCGCTGTACTATGACATATACCAGCATGCTTCAGCGTGCTTATACAAAACGTACCCATAACTTCATCGACGTATGCCAGCGTTTTAGAGAAATTTGAATACGTCGGAATATGCTGGCTAAATGGTCAAGGTGTGACAGCGCCATAAGATTCAGCATCTGCACTGAGCCCCAGAAACACAGAGAGAGACAACCACTGCAGGCTTTTAACACTCACTCCCGAATGCGGATAGATAAGAGACGAGGTTGTAAAGTGGCTAAATTCCCCTTGAACTGGGAACGAAATGCACCTTTAAAGAGGTGCAAAGAATACAAATATAAATCTGTTTGTTAAGGGGGAAAGATCCCGATTGGCTATTTTCTAGGGCTGCCCCCTATTAGTCGACCAAAGATTAATCGACCAAAGAGTCATTAGTCGATCAAGTTTTCATTGGTCGTTAATCGCAGGAAGAAATAACAATTTTTGAATTTTTTATCGGACACATGACAGAGGACTCGTGACAGAGGACAGTGAGCAAAGAAGCAAAGGGAAAAGCAGCAGGAGATTTCAATGCTGATGGCTTCTGGTGAAGAGCAACAGGCGGAAGCTGAGAACAATGAAATGAAGACATACTTGGAGGACCGAAGCAAGGTTGATAAGGGAATACTGACTTGGTGGAAAATAACAATAACAGCTAAACATGTCCACTCCATCCCTTCCTCATCCACTCCATCCCTTCCTCATCCACTCCATCCCTTCCACGCCATCGGAGCGCATCTATTCAAAAGCCGGCTTCATGGTGAGCAAGACACGGAGCTCACTTCTCCCGGACAACGGAGACAAAGTTTGCTTAAGCCTATATTTATTTATTTGTTTGTTTATATCATTTATATTTATTTTACATTGTTAAAAGAAACAAAAAATATAGTTTCAATTGAGTTTTTAACAAAATATTGTTTGTTTTATAAAGTTATTGGGTTGGTTTTAAAAGTTCATAAGTTGTGTGATGTTGATGTTATATTCTGTGTTGTGTTGAAATAAATGAACAAAATGTTCAGACAGTCTCCTGGTTGATCTTGAACATACAGAATCATCATTTAATTACTTGCCGGTGTCGTTAAACAGGTGGCTCGTTTCATGAGCCGCATGAAACGGCGCATGAAACATTAGTGCGCATGCGCACCATTAGTGCGCATGCGCACCAATGGTGCGCATGCGCACTAATGGGCGCATGCAACCAGTACAATGGAATTCTTACTCCCCATTCAGGATAAATAACACACAACAACATAACTATTAATAATAATAAAGAACAATAAGGTGTCTAAGTAGGGATGATATGGATGATATATACATATGGCGGCTGGTGCAAAAAGCTTATTTAAAGTGACAGAAGTGCATTTTTTTATTTAGCTTGAAGTGGTGATGTCATCATGAGGGTGATTGGTGATAGGTCAGTTGAATCAGTGAAACACTAAAAAGGCTTGTAGTGTTTAGGGGGTTCGACTCCCAGCAGCAAGACAGGGTTTGATTCCCGATGTCGGCAGCCTATACCTGGCATCCTTGAGCATCCTAATAAACAAGACACTATTTAATCTGATAGTTGCTCGGATAGACTCAACTTCGCTTTCACCGGTTGCCTGAAAGCATTAGGATGACATTCCCATGACCTGGTTTGAACTGCTGTAAGTGTAGAGTCTGTAAGTGTAACACAATGCTAACGGCCCACAGAAACCAGCTATAATATTCCATAAGAGGCCCCCCCCCCCACCTCAGAATAAACACGTTATTATTTTAGAAAGAGAGCCACTTGCCAACGGAGAGCAGCGGCCACCACGGGAGAGGGTTCAAGGATGGGTGGTCATCATTTGTTTCTTGTACTTTACCGGCCATTTGGGAATTTGAGTCATTTGGGATTGCGAGCAAAACATACTCAAAGGATTTGTATAGCCATGAAGTTAGAACGGTTGAGGTGGACGAATGGAGAATCCTTGAGAAGAACTGGAGGGAGGGACTCCTCCTTCAAGGGAGTCCAATTCCAAGTATCCAAGTAAGGAGAGGAGGAGGAGGAGATGGAGATGGGCACACAGCAAAACAGCATAAGTAAGGTGTCAAAGGTGGCAAAAAAAACACTTATGGTGCCCTCACACCATAGCGTATGCTGAAACCTATGAGTTGCGTGTAAACAATATTTGTATACGCACCAAACGCAACCAAAATCTATTTTTTTGTCAATTTAGAACCTATTCGACATATGGGTTGCGTGTAAGTTGCGTGTGGGTTGCGTGTGGGTTGCGTGCGAGTTGCGTGTGAGTTGTGTGCAAAATTTACAAGTTGCGTTTGACCTGCGTGCTAGTTGCGTGGTATTTGCGAATATCGGTCACGTGATAAAAACCTATAAAAGCGGAGCCGATTCAGTGTTTCCTTCTGATTTGGTCATCGAAGAGTCAACATGTGTGTGTGTGTGTGTGTGTGTGTGTGTGTGTGTGTGTGTGTGTGTGTGTCGGTGTGTGTCGGTGTGTGACTGCGTGTGTGTGCGATTGTGTGTGTGTGTGTGTGTGTGTGTGTGTGTGTGTGTGTGCGAATATCATGGGGAAAGCTACCAAGAAATCAGATAAAAGTGACCCCAAAACCTGGCCAGATACCTCAAATTTGGACCTGCGTTCACCTGCGTTCATAACTTATGAGTTGCGTACCTGTTGCGATCGTGTTGCGTGAGTAGCGTACCTGTTGGGATTGTGTTGCGTGCGTAGCGTACCTGTTGCGTCCCTGTTGCGTATAAATTGATCGCAGGCATTCGCAGAGAATTATTGATTGTTTGATGTTCAAAATTTCCGAACTTACTCTGCGTGTGTCTGCGATCACCTGCGTGCTTGTTGCGTACTTCAAACCTATAAATTAGTTGCATGTGAGTTGCGTTCGGAACTTATGACAACTATTTTGTTATTCGCAAACCATATGCAACTGGTGATCGCTATGGTGTGAGGGCACCATTAAATAGAATATAAATTAAAATTAAAATAATGAATAGTTCAGATTTCGGGAGTATCACTAATGGTGGAAGAACAATACAGATATATTCATATTTATTTTGAGTGTGTGTGTGTGTATGTGCGTGCGTGCGTGCGTGCGTGTGTGTGTGTGTGTGTGTGTTTGTGTGTGTGAGAGTCTCATGATAAAACATGGGTCTGCGTCCTGCGCTTCCCTTTTCTCCGTCCTCAGTGATTTTGTATTCTCATTTTCTCCCGGTCTAAAGTTCACTCAGTGATCTAAGTAATTTTCCTATTCATATTTAATTAAATTATTCTTAGTGGACCGCTGATACTGTATATATCCCTGAATACATGAATATTAACAGATGATATGCCATGTGAATCTCCCGGTTCCATGGATTTCCATGGAAACAGAACTTGAGGAGAAAAAAATGAAAAAAATAAGAGTTTACAGGAAAGGGGGAAGGGTGATCAGTATCATGTTTAGCATCAGCCATGGTGTTTAGCTTTCAAGTAATCCAGTTACTGGCGCTTCCCAGGCTATTTAAACAGGATATGACATTTGCATGTGCCATTTCAAAGAAGGCTGTTTTGAAACGAGGCAAGCCCTGGACAGAAGACCCGATGGCATTAACCATCATAGCGGAACCACAGGAAAGGGCTCTTGAATTGCTATTTGCTTAACAGATTACATATAATATATATGATTATGCCAGGGATAAGGTCAAATTAAAATGTCTAACATACAGTATGTAATTAAATGAAAGAAATAATAATGCATGAATAGAATTGTGTCACTACCTATATGGTGGACAACTATATTGGGATTTTATACTGTCAAGGCTATCAGTTCATTCAACAGGTTGTTACTTTTATATTTGCATCTATCTGAGAGCACTTCAAGAGTTCAAAAGTGGAAAGACTCCACTCAAAATTGAGTGGAGTACTTTTGAAATAATTGGAATTTAAAAACATGAGGTTACCGTTAAACTGTAGGCCTTTGTGTCAAAATATTGTTTATGGTAAATATTTAAACATATTAAAGTTACTGTTCCATTCTTTAAGGATTGTGCATAACATGGAATCAGTCCAGTTGCCGACAATATAAACTGAAGCCACAGTAAATTCAGAGAAGAGCTGAAACTCAAGCTGTCATTCAGAAACATTTGGAAACATTTGAAAACATTCAGAAACATTTGGAAACATTCTGCCACAAGGCATCAATATATTAATAGTATCTACTTTGTTGGCAGAGCTGCTTCACATTAAGTGTTCCGCTCTGTTGGGTAAATTCAGAAATGCTGATGATTATTACAATTCAGCAGACAACGCGATACTTATGTGATCACTGCTGAATTTCTACTATATAGTAATTTGGCACACACTTTATCTAAATTCTGCAGGTCGAACCCTAAGCAGTAGATTATCCTGGCCCCGTTCATTCTGATCTCTTCTAAATCACTTCCCAATAAAATAGGTTTCAGAAACACAAACACAAGTACAGCAACGTAAGCTTTCTTTCCCTGAGTTGCTGAGCACTAAGCAACCTCTATGCAAATGAGCGGTGGATCTCTTCCCAACAAACAAAACAAATGAGTAGTACATCTATCACGCGTTTCCTCGAACGCTGCAGGGAACCAGAGATGTACTTTGAGGGGGAGATAAATGAAGATAGGCTGCTGTGCCTCTTAAAATTTATAGAGCCATAGAGTGGAGAGCCAAGCCATCACTCTTATGGGACTGATTCGGGCAATCTATCACTCTCGGAGCACCCGATACCAGCCGGCTTCTTAAAAAGACTATTGCCATCGTTTCTGGTGGGGAGGTTTCAGAGGGTGTAAGGGTGGTGGTGGGGTGGGGTGGGGGGGGTCGGTGTGAGGACGTGAAAAGGTGTGAGAAGGGGGGGAGGTGTAGAGGTGCGAAGAGAGGGCATGGGGAGGTTCCCGTGCAACAAAACAAAAATGGCTCACAGGTTCCTTAACCTGCTGTGGGTGTTTCAGTAGGAGTTGAGTTACGGTGATGAGGCGTTGACTCCTCATCAACACACTGCAACACCATCTCCATCTCCTCTCGCTCCTCCTCCACCTCCACCTCCTCCTCTCCCTCCTCCTCTAATTCCTCCTCCTTTGGCTGAAGAGCCAGCCCCAAACACACTATTATTAGTATTTGGAACCATTTTTGTTCTTATTATTAGTTATTTATTTTAACTTTTATTGTTATTGCCCTGGATTAAATTTTATGTTTTAAAATGTGTCACATATAAATTAATTCCGGTAAAGCGTACTCTGCCCTGATGGAGGAAAAGGCCTTATTTGGCATGCTAAACATGTTTTGCCTCTTGGACCCATAGGGTCTGTCTGGATAGATTTTCTGTTCAGTGAAAGTTTCAAGAAAAGTCAAAACAATGTAAATCTTCTTCTAAATAACCATCAGCACAAATTACACCAAATTTGAGACAAATGCTCTATGGACATGTCTGATATGTTATTGGCTTGGCTAATAATGTGAAATGATTAACATGAGCAAAGATTATTCTATCAATCACAACTGCGTTTCAGACGGTCCCAGGGCCTTGAACCTTAGTATGGACATAGAGGACACCCCACTTAACAAGGGTGAAACATTGGGTGTAGACAGCTCAAAAACCAACAAAAATGTCACATCTAATAAGTGCGATGCACCACTTTGGCCACAGGAGGCGGAACATCCCATATCAACTCTATGAAGTCAAACCATGATCTCTTGTGCCTCGTTTCCACCAACGCAAACCTAGTTCTATCTCTGGGCTGGTGCTAGAGCCGATTCGCAGTTGGTTCAAATGGCGAAACGGCTAAGAACTGGTTTGCGTTTCCACCGACTTTTTCACCGAGAGAGCAACGTCATGACGTCACTGTTAACGTCTGGATACGTCTCTGCTTTCCCAGCAACGCGAGCGCCAACTTCCACAACCACAGTAACAACAATGGCGGAATACATGATGTATGTAAAAGTGTTGCTCCTGGCTTTCAGGCAACATTGGAATACAAACACATTAAATACACAATATACAATAATCACAAAATGTAAAAGTGTAGAGTGCAGTACAATAAGTCAATGTCAATAAAGCGAGCTGCAGCCCAGTGGAGGCGGTCGCTCCGCATCGACATTTTCTAGGGCAGACGACTC
>CM051015.1:14835691-14883191 GCA_027704905.1 Muraenolepis orangiensis | reverse complement strand
ACACGTTCATACACACATTCATACACACATTCATACACACATTCATACGCACATTCACACACAGGTTCATACACACGTTCATACACACGTTCATACAATCATTCATAAACACGTGAATATGCTCATTCCAGCTCATCTGCAGCAGTTAGAGTTTTTTTGCTCAGGGGCACCATGGCACTCAGCCAGGAGGAACCGGGGATCCACCCTGCAACCCTTTTGGTTGCCAGACGACCCGCTCTACCTCGTGTAGAACAGTTCCACTGTTCTACAGGACAGTAGAAGAGATTAAAAGAGAACAGCTGAGCTGAGAAGAGGAGAGGAGAGGAGAGTATAGAGAAGAGGAGAGGAGAGGAGAGGAGAGGAGAGGAGAGGAGAGGAGAGGAGAGGAGAGGAGAGGAGAGGAGAGGAGAGGAGAGGAGAGGAGAGGAGAGGAGAGGAGAGGAGCGTATAGAGAAGAACAGAGAATAGGAGAGGAGAGGAGAGAAGAAGAGCGTATAGAGAAGAAGAGAGAATAGGAGAGGAGAGGAGAGGAGAGGAGAGGAGAGGAGAGGAGAGGAGAGGAGAGGAGAGGAGAGGAGAGGAGAGGAGAGGAGAGGAGAGGAGAGGAGAGGAGAGGAGAGGAGAGGAGAGGAGAGGAGAGGAGAGGAGGGAAACAGAAGAGCAGGAGGGACGAGAACAGGAGGAGAGGGGAGATGAAAGGAGAGGAGAGGAGTGATGAAAGGAGACGAGCAGACAGCAACACGGTTCCCCCGGGGCACATGAAAAGCTCTTTAATATGTCAGCTTTAAGCGAGACCAAAAACAGGAGTGAGGAGCAGGTTAAACAGGTGTAAAGGTGATCTCTGTTAATGAGGCGTCTGTGTTTCTGTGCCAAGGACCGTAGAAGAGCAGTGCTGGAGGGAGTCCTTTTGTATGAGTAAACGGATGCATCGAGTTTGAAAAAAAAAAAATAGTTTTCTCCATGAGGAGTTGATGTACAGTGTACGACTTTATGTTGGATTTTGACGTGAGACCCTGACCTGAAGATCTTTCGATCATCACTGTTTTTGTTGTGTCAAATTTCTCTTGCGGTGGTCGGCTGTACTTACAGGTTGAGAAGTGATGCACAACCGGAGGCGTTGAGTCACACACACACAACACAAACTAACTGCATAAAGAGATGTCAAACGCATAGTTGACAGGTAACCTATAGTATACAATAGGATCATACAAGTACAATAGCATACAACCAGATATATGCGTTTGTATTTCCACGTGTTTGAGAAATAATTAAGCTTTTCGAATCCTTATCGCAATGGTGATGGATTCCTTGACAACAGGTTGAGAGCAGAGATGAGGCGGTTGGTTCTCCAGAGCCATGGACAAGGAGGTAGGTCAATCACCACATCATGTCAAGGAAAAATACACCCCGGAACACCAAGCGTGATTTTTTTTTTTTCAAAGTAAACATGCTTCGACATTTGATTTAGCCCATGTAAGTTGTCTTGCGGTAGTGTCTTTACTTGTCTTAGAAACATCTGAGATTCCCAACACTACGTGCGAGGAATGCAGCGCGGCGCGTCACTGCACCACAGCGGGCCAGTGTTTTACAGGACCACAGTGTTTTATAGTTGAGTCAATGTTCCCCGATAAACATATTTCAGGCTACGGGCTGCAATTAAATGTCATTTTTTAGCAACAAAATACAGTCATTTTCAAGTCATTGTTTGGTAAGTTCGGCTAGGTTATCGCAGCCGGTAGTCCCCATGATGGCACATTCCCCGCCTATCCGAAGTGTTGCGCGTCAATGCGCATAACCGGACCGCGGTGCGAACACAGGCAGGTCGTTGAGTGAATTTAAAACGATGCGATATTCGAGACACACGTAAACGTCCCGTGGGAGCCTACCTTGATGGTCTTGGTGGACTGGCATTTCACTTGATGCGAGACGGAGGCGGTTTGGTTCATCTCGGGACCCTGACGCAGCGCTCCGGAGGAAGAACGAAAAAAACACCCGGGGAAAAGTATAGACACGTGCCGTCTCCTCAGGACAACTCCCGGTCCGGACTGCTCGTTGCTGGAGGATTACCTCCCGGTTGGATGTCAGGAGGATGATCGTTAACAGACTCACCGCCTCGCGACACTCTGTGTATGGGGGTGGGGGGGAGAGTGTATGTGTGTGTGTGTGTGTGTGTGGGGGGGGGGGGGGGGCGTTCACCTCAGCGTGGGCGCAGTGGATCAATATACATTAAATATTGTGATACATGAATAGATTGTAAATCCTTCTAGTTTAAATAATAGGACCACACACATCTAATACATAGAGCTTGTGTGTGTGTGTGTGTGTGTGTGTGTGTGTGTGTGTGTGTGTGTGTGTGTGTGTGTGTGTGTGTGTGTGTGTGTGTGTGTGTGTGTGTGTGTGTGTGTGTGTGTGTGTGCGTGCGTGCGTGCGTGCGTGTGTGTGTGCGCGCGTGTGTGTGTGTGTGTGCGTGTGCGTGTGCGCGCGTGTTTGCGTGCGCGTGTGTGTAATCAATTTTAGGACCATTCCAGACCATGTTGCGAGGATTTATGGTTCATTTATTAACATTGCATAAATGTGCAGTATATGAAATGTATAAGGAATGAATGAAAATGTAACTGAAATCTGCAACAACAAAAAAACTGCAGTTTATATGCCATGAATAGCCCCTGGTTTTCTGTATATGCAGAAGGTTCATTACCAGATATTCATAAGTAGTGGTTCACCATCCAACCAGCTTCTTCTCTCTTCCCCCACATGGTTACCATGCCAACTGGACAAGCATCATCTCAGCAGGGTACCACATAACACTAATAGTTTCGATGTTTGAGAAACACGAAAAAGAAAAATAACTGTAACTTCACAGTCTCATTAGCACGTTAAAATATACAAAAAAGTCCAAACAAAAAATAAACCAAAATAATGTGGTATATCTATATTATTTACTTTCATCATATACTATCATTTAGAGCTCTGGTAATGCTAAATGTTTCACCATGGCTATGGTGGTAGTATATTGGACACCTGTACAAACATGTACAAACATATATCGCATAAACACTAAAGGTTGCCTATTTCACCGCCAACAGGAGAAAACGTTTGCCGGGAGCGTGTCTGACAGCAGGTGGTTCGGCAGCACAAAGGAGAGAGATATGTTTCCTCCTCACGACTCAGTGGGTAAACGTGTCGCCGTGGCCTTCAGCCGCTGATGAGTTACAGCAGCCGGCCGTCCCCTCCCATTTCATTCCTCCTCTTTTTTTTTCTCTTTTGTTATTTCCTTCTTTTGTTTCTGGGGTCTTATTGACGCGGTGTCTTGCTGGGTTCTGACCCGGCATGTGGAGACAGCGTGCCTTTAGATCCATATCAAGGCGCGATGGGGTGATAATTCAACAGTTTGTGGCCCCATCTGCTTGCCTTTTTCCTGCATTGTTATCTGGGACCTTAACCACTGCACCAAGATTCCTCTACATTCCCTTCTCGGTGTCATGAGATATCTCCCTATAGAGTCGACCAACAGACAATGTTCATTAGTATGCAGCCCTGTCATCCGCAGAGTGTTTGTACTGTACTGTAACCTGCGGGATTCAACTGAAGCTGAGCGATACAAGCCACTGAGGAGTTGGGGATTGATCTCAGCGCATGCCGGATTTGTTAATGGCTCCAACGGGACGATCTATACGACGCACTACGGTTTGAATGAGCCTCCCTCGTCCATGCAGGAACTCCTGGCTGTAAGACGCCTATACACTTAATGACTTCCTTGTGCGGAAGTCCCGTCTCGACCCGCAGCACAGGTTGAGACGGGTTGTCTGTTAATAAGAGCTGTGTTCTGTCCAAAGTGTGTGGGTTGGATTCTCTCTTGCCTTGTGGTGTGAATATCAACCACCGGTGTGCTTTCTGTCTTTCAAAGGTTACACCTGAACAGGGCGGATGGGTAGGGGGTTGGAACACACCTATAGCTGTGTTTGTTTTAGACAGTGTACAGAGATGGATGCATCAGGAGACTTACATCTGTTTGTATGTCCTCCAACATCTGGCTTCCTCATGGTGGACAAACATGCATAGGTTACAGAAGGAAATGAGTGAGTGCAGGCCTGTGTGTGTGTGTGAGTGCGTGTGTGCGTGTGCGTGTGGGCGAATCTGCACAAACCACACTCACATTAATGTGTTTGTGCGTGGGCAGTGAAGCCAGCAGGGTGCGTGCATGGTGCACACACACACACACACACACACACACACACTAACACACACACACACACATTCCTTGTTGTTGTACACGTGGGTGATACACACCATCGCACCCTGCTGCGTCCTCAGAGAGGCCCCGCGTGGCGCTAGCTAAGCGTGGTACTGAGTGTGCGTCCTGTTGTGAAGTTAGCCTCTTATCACCATCCAATAAGCAACAGCTCAGCTCACAGTGCAGCCCGCGTAGAAGCTTAGAACAGCTGATATGCATGGATGAACATGTATACTAACTGCTAATAGCTTCTCTCAAGGAGATATAGAGGCGGGGGGGTGGGGGGGGGGGGAAGGGGTGATGCTCTGCCACACAAAGGCTCATTGTGTGGCCAGCGGTCAGCAAGGCTTCACCTGTTAAAAATGGCTCTTCTCCTCCAACCAAAAGCCGTTAGAGCATTGGTTTAAGTAACATACAACAGTATATTTATAAATGGAACATACATTTTGTTTATTTATTGTTCTGTGAGAAATTCTGCTGTGCTGTTTGTGAAATCGATTTATATATAAATTTAACGCTATACGATTGTAAATATCAATACAAACGACAACCTACGCAAAAGGCAAATACTTTGTTTTTGTTTTTTTCATTGTTTTTTTATATTCTGCTAAGAAAATATAAAATGGTGAAATGTTTGCGTATAAATATAATTTTTTTTAATTAATACATAAATAATTTAAAGTTTTGTGAAAAATTGCACAGCAATGTAAAACCAACAGTCAATTAGCTTCTATTATTATTCATTGTCTCATACTCTATTATTATTTACTTTAATTAAGGGGTTGATTAATAATTCATTTTCAGCAGAGTCTTTGTTTAAAAAAAGTATAGTGTTGAAAACGAGGCAGTTTCTCCCTTTAGCAAGAAGGGATGAAGACCTCCAGAGATACCATTACTGGATTTATCCTGCGGCACAGCCGCTACAGGCTTTCAGGTCTTGCTATTATCACTTCCTCCATATATAACCTTTGAGAACATGCCTTGTGTTGGAAAATCCATTACAGTACGTTCGGCAGATTTTGGTAGATAGAGACCCACATAGAGACGCAGTCAGTGAAAGCGTGCTTGCACTGAGTGCAGAGCTACGGCAGTAAAAGCATCGGAACACAGGACAGTATGTAGCTCAAGGCTGGCACGCTTTCCTCATGTATCAGGGTCCTCTATCTTCCTTCTGTATCTGGTCCTTCATTTTCCCTGAAGGCAAAGGATGTGTGTCCTGACCATCTCTTCATATGGCATCTCTGGACATGCAGATACTAATAAGGCTAACCACAGATACCTTTCATCAAACTTCAAATTGAGAATACTGGCTTTGATCAGCCACCCCATGGTCCACACACACACACACACACACACACACACACACACACACACACACACACACACACACACACACACACACACACACACACACACACACACACACACACACACGCTGAACAGTGGCCGAGTGTGATATTCTAAAATGAATTCCAGCGGGTTTTCAGGACTGAATTGTACCTCTTTTCTGTTCAAAGTTGACCTCCGACCTTATCCTCTTCTTCTGATAGGAAGTAGTAATGGCGGCAGAAGCCTCGCCGCTCTTCACCTTCATTTCAGGGGTCAACGTTCTCATGAATTGTTCCCCCCGCCCCCCAACACAAACACACACACACACACACACACACACACACACACACACACAAACACACATACACACATACACACATACACACACACACACACATACACACACTCTACCCAAACCCAGATGAGATTGAGCAGCTCCTCTACCTGGCCTCCTATTGGGTGTCAGTCGAGTGTGAAATGTGGTGTAGCCGGACCACATCACCTGTCCCAATCGCTGGCAGGCGGAGTGGCGGCGTTGCTTGTCGTTGTCACGGCAACAACACTGTGACGATAGAGCGCTGGGTGTCGCTAACATGGCGCCGTCCTCACGCCACCAGCGGAGTGAGACGGCAGTACAAGACTGAACAAGAAACCATACAAAGAGGACAAATAGCGGTTTGGGCACCACAGACAATCTAAGGCTGTGGTTGTTCTTATTATAATGACGTTGTTTTGGACACACGTTCCACAACACTTCCAGTGAACACAGGGAGAAGATCATGAAGCAGCTGGGGCCATTGAGACGTGCAGACAGAGGAAAGTAAAGATCGAAGATCCTAGATGGGCTGTGGGAACACCAAACAGTAAACTATGCTCTCCCCCGTAGGTCTGGCATGTCTCCCTCTAGCGGTAGGGCATTAGCACTGCAGGTGTGAGGGCTTCTAGCAGGCTCATCCTCATCATCCCAAGAGAAAACAGTCACAGCATGGACTACAATGACACAGCCTGTACAAACAGCTACAGCTCTTGTACAGGTTACAGGGAGACCATGTACCACCAAGACTTAAACACCAAGGATGAAATGTATGAATACACTTTGCTGGGTTGATGTGTTGATGTGTTGATGTGTATTTTTGCCCAAGTTTGTTTCTCTGGAAACCAATTGTCCATTGGAATATCCATCCCACTGTGATCTGTGCTGCTTACTGTCCCCAAGCTGCCCAAGCACCTGGTCCTTTGGCCACGGCGACCCCCCTGTTATTTCACTGTGACAGAACCCCCCTATCATCGCCACCATTAGAAGAAGCCAATAGTCCTCACCAGCCTCCTCCTCCTGGACATGGTCCATTCATTTAGAGTCAATCAGGTTCCATTATTACAGTTCCTCCCCCCTCCAACACAAACCCTTGCTTTAGAAAGCCGTCATTTGTCACAGCCGCCTGCAGGTTGGCTCTCCACATAATAGATTAGCACTTAAAGCCCTGTGCCGGGGTATGTCGGAAATGGGAGGGAAATATTGGCAATCAGGTTTCGCAATTAGTAAGCAATGCTGCGAGAGTCCCCTGGCATTTGTGCAATCTGAAAAACATCAATACACACACATTAAACACAAGTATACCATTTTAATTATTATTGTATTATTATGATGTGACACCAACTGTTGTCTCTTGCAGGGGACATTCATTCAAATCACGTGAGTGCACACGTAGTATAAAGCTGAGTGTAGAATAGAACAGCATAGAATACAATATAATATAATTATTTGGTGTATGTATTGGAAGAGGGACAAAAGTTCCTTTTAGATGCTTTGTGTGTGTGTGTCAAACTACACAGAAACAAACCATATAACCATAGCGACCACCACCACCACCACCATCACCACCACCACCAACAGCACCTCTACCGCCACTGCCACCACCACCACCACCACCACCACCACCACCATCACCACTTCCACCACCATCACCTCCACCATGATTACCTCCACCACGACCACCACCATCCCCATCCCCACCACCACCTCCACCACCACCCCCACCATGACCACCACCACCATCACCACCACCTCCACCCCCACCAGCCCCACCACCATCACCACCATCACCACCACCATCACCACCACCTCCAAGACCACCACACCATTCAAAGCCAGATGCTTCAGCTGGGTTGTGGTGTGCAAGGCAAGATCCTGATTGGAATCCATCAAATATAGGATTGGTATCTGAAGATGAAAGAGGGGCAGGCAAATGGAGGGAAAATGTGGGAATGAGAGGAAACTACATAACAAAAGGTGTCTTAGTATTCCTGAGGCGCAGAGATAATGGCCTTAGAGAGGTGCAGGTACTCTGCAGCATTAGAGGAGAGAAAATGAGTTGTTTGGATATACAAGCCCAGGATGAAAGCCCCAAACGCTTGGGGAGAGGAGCAACCTGCGGCTCCAAATTGTTCTTTTCTTTTGGTCGTGGTTGGTATTATTGTGCTTGTTCTTTTTGGAAAACATCTCCAACTCACTCATTGTGGCTTTGTGCTGTTTTACTTTACATTCACATGACTAGTCATTTAGCAGATGCTTTTGTCCTTCAACTTCAAACTTCCACATCCCCCCACATGCCCCCCCTTCATTCTAACTTAACGAGATTCATTCACCACTGGAGGCCATGCATATTGATAAACCAATAACCAATACAAGAATGTAACCTGGAGTCCACCTGGATCAGTGGGGGGTGCATAGATGAGGGAAATGTGTGCTGTGGGGATGTTGTCTGTCATGAATACAAGAGCAAACAGCCAAGAGGACCATAGCTATAATGGACCAAACCAAAGTCCATGTCAATGAGAAGCTCCAACAGAGCCCAGCATTCCCTCTGAGACGTGAAGGCTCAACCCAGCGTCCACGCTAACAAGCCTGCTGAGACCCTTTAGATCTGCTACATTACTGGCACTTAAAAAAGCTTTTTAAATGCTTTTTGCACAATTTAACTCATGTGTATATCATACATCAGTCACTTTATTGTTATTTTTATTGTTTTTTGTATAGTGTTGTATATATATAGTATAAGTAGTACATAGTATAGTATTTAGTGTTAAATTGTAGAAATTCCTATTGTGAGAGGGCATGGGGAGTAGGCATTCCATTGTAAGTACTTGTTGCATATGTCAAATAGAAATCATGAAATTGTAATCTTGAATCTGATGAGACCCTCAGAACCTGAGCGCCAAGCTGGGAGGAGCCTATCTTTTTGCTGTCCAGAGTTTAATTATTCTCAACTTTGATGCTGACCTTTGGGCTACGCTCGGTACTAATCGGGATCAATCCCATTCCAATCCAATATTGTATCCGCAAAAAATATATATCTTATGAAGAAATTCTCCTCTCATCCCAGCACACTTGCTTACACTTGCTCACAGTTGATCACACTTGCTCACAGTTGATCACCCAGATGTGGGATTCTCCTGCACCAGAGACTGACAACGAGGAAGCCCACTGGACCACTGGATTGGGGGTGGAGGGTCTGTGAGTTGAGGGGTGGAAGGTCTGTGAGTTGAGGGGTGGAAGGTCTGTGAGTTGAGGGGTGGAAGGTCTGTGAGTTGAGGGGTGGAAGGTCTGTGAGTTGAAGGGTGGAGGGTTTGTGAGTTGAGGGGTGGAGGGTCTGTGGGTTGAGGGGTGGAGGGTCTGTGAGTTGAGGGGTGGAGGGTCTGTGGGTTGAGGGGTGGAGGGTCTGTGGGTTGAGGGGTGGAGGGTCTGTGAGTTGAGGGGTGGAGGGTCTGTGGGTTGAGGGGTGGAGGGTCTGTGAATTGAGGGGTGGATGGTCTGTGGGTTTGGGTGTGGAGGGTCTGTGGGTTGAGGGGTGGAGGGTCTGTGGACCTGTGGAGAGAGAGAGGGTGAGTGTAAGAGATGGGGGGAGAGAGAGAGAGAGTGAGTGAGAAAGATAATGAGAGCGATGAGAGAGAGAGAGATGATGAAGCGAGTGAGAGAGAGATGAGGGAGACCCCTGCTGAGCCACAGTTTCTGCAGTTTCTGCATTATTCTTTTTGTTCCCCTCTTAGAGAGGGCCCCAAGCGCTGCCAGCACGCGGGGCCCTTCCCCTCCGTCTTCAGATTAATAATCCATAGTGTAATCCATTCTGTTACACAGATCTGAACCGCCGCCGTTCCCGTATCGACTTCCTGTGGAAACACGCTGTGAGGACCAGCGGTGTTAAGCCCCTCGAGTTATGAAACATTTTGTCAAAAATAGAGAATATACAACGGCAGCCAAAAGGTTTGACGCATACTAATGGGAGACGATGGCGATTTCTCCATGGTTACCGATATTATTAGGTTAGCGGTAACACTAGAGCCAGGAGAACCTAGAGGGGAACCCGGACCACATGCTGTACGTGATGAATGAAGAACATCAAGAGACGACCTGGGAGGATTTATGAGATCTAGTTGCTCAATAAAAATCTTTAATCAATTATTCAGTACAGACTGGGGATAACAACCAGGGGTATATTGTAGCTCACTTTCACTTTGCATTACACATTACAGGTCAACATGAGTGAGGAGTCCAGTTTGTTTGTTTACCTTCATCGCAAGGAAGATCCAACAATATCCCAGACACTTATTTTACTATTGCCTTCTCCTACGTTTCCCAAATCCAATAAACTTGTATTTGTACTGTATACAAGTAAAATATTACAAGGACATGCACCTGTATCATGTTGTGTACAGTATATGTTATATTGTACTACTTGGCATAGATCAATGTATGCTGTGATAAATGAACATTGTGTTGTTCTCACACATCCACACAAACACTTTATATCACATGTATGTTCTTTATTTGTCGTTATTTTTCTCTCTGTCCTCAAGAAACACTGTTCAAAAGCAGACTGTTCAACTTTGATGTATTTTTCCAATTAATTCATTGTTGATGCCTAACACACAGAGACCTGTTTCTGCTTCACACTCCTTTATACCGCATGCGCTGGTCTGTGCTGTTGTCGCACCATCTAAAAACACATTATCTACTGTACTTGTGTGTGCACTAGGTGTAATTCTTGTCGTTGACCTTCATCTGCCTGTTGTGTGTGTGACAAAACCCGTCCAAAGTATGGGGTTGATGTTGCGAAATGCGTTAGTCACAGGTCATTGTGGTGTGGGCTTATGTCGGATGATGAGGTAGCTATGTGTGTCATGTGGTTTGTCTGAACATGTGACACACACATATACTAGTGTGTGAACGTGTGGGGTGATAGGTTGGTGACGAGGTGGGTGTTTGGGTTTTTTGCTTCATTGAGGGCAATAAAATAAAAGTGTTGTGGTTACATGGTATAAATATCGAGGTGTGGGATCGTATCATAGAGAGTATGGGAGTCAGCAATAGATGGCTGAAGTAGAGTGTGGTTGAATGCTAGTGATAGAACAGGGATGGGGTTTGTAAGAACGTGTAGGAAGTTTACAGAGAGAGGTCGGCGTATGCAAGTAAGGTGTGGAGAGAGTCGATGGTAAGAAGTGGGTGAGTGAGTAGTGGGGAAGGATAACAGTAAGGGTGGGGGGGAGGGTTGTGACATAAGGTGGAGCTAGTGGATATGGAGAGCGTGATGGGGAGGAGAGGAAGAGGTGGGAGCGTAGAGAGAGTATAGAGATGTAAGAGTGGGTGAAGAGTGAGAAGGTGTGAGGAGTGAGTGTGAGATGTGGGGGTGGTGGAGTAAGGTTGGTTGGGGAAGACATCGATAGTGTGGGGGACAGGTAGAGGTCGAGAAGAGGTGAAACAGAGAGGTAGAGTGTGTATAATGGGGGAAAAAGAGAAGGAAAGCATAGAGTGAATGCGGTTTGGTCGGGGGAGGGTGGGGGGAAGATGGGTAAGGGCAAGAGGTGAGATAGTGTGAGCGAAAAGGGGGGAAAGAGGGGAACAGGGCATGTGTGTTATAATGAGTGTACATTAGGAAGAAACTGGCTTATATTAGAATTCAGTTATGTCACACCTCGAAATAAGGAAACCTATATACTCCCCAGTTGGAAGC
Organism: Muraenolepis orangiensis; assembly: GCA_027704905.1. NCBI lineage: Eukaryota > Metazoa > Chordata > Actinopteri > Gadiformes > Muraenolepididae > Muraenolepis > Muraenolepis orangiensis. The sequence continues at coordinate 14,871,620 of CM051015.1, read as the reverse complement.
CCCTGTACATTGGTGTGTAGGGTTATAGGGTTGGTGAGTGACTTCACCATGGCAACATCGAAAAGAATAAGAACCAGCAGATTATCCGAGGTGAAACCTGTTATCTGAGATCATCCTTCATGATTTTATCTCACAGCTACGATCGTCTTTGTTTCTCGGCACTTTCATGTTGTAGCCAAGAGAGATAGAGAGCAGTTACTGTTATATGCTGATAATAAACATACTCAGACACCTAGATAGTGCAACTGTGTTTACTGAAGGCTTAGTCAGTCAACAACTTTACGGCAACATGTTGCAACACAGGTACATCGTAAAGCATAACATGTGTCACGTTAGTTGTGACAGCATACACAACATTTCCACTCCCCCATAGAAAACAACAAACAAACAACAAAGGCACTGAAAACTTTGGAACACAGAGAACTAAACTTATATGAGTAGAGGAGCCAACAGGCTATGTACTATTATGAAAATTCAATACTAAAATAAAAATAAAAGTCAGTTATGTAGACTTTGAGGTAACTTGGCCGCGGACGGGCCCGGGCCGGCCGAGCGGTCGGTTCGGCTTGGCGTTCGGCAGGGTGGTCGACAGGAGCTGAGGGCTGCTCAGCTGGAAAGTCCAGATCGTCTGCCCCATAGCCTGGATCAGTGCCAGCCCTCAGGCCTGCTGTGATGCTGGGCGGTGACACTCTCCAAAGGCGGCTTTCATGCCACGCGACCTGTCAGACAGACGGAATGTTGCTGGCCACAGTTGCTCGGTAACATGCATAGGTGTAGACCAGAACGACAGCAGCTTGTGGACCCTGTGAGCCCAACAGACTCTGACCCAGTCTAAGGCCTTGATGAGCGGTGTCTTTGCCTGTCGTATTCTGTCGTAACGTATCTTCATCTTACGTTGGCGGGTTGATGACTCTATCGCGCCCTTGTGCCGGTGGTGCCAGGTCTGCCGAGCTCGCAACCGATCCAAAGGCAGAGAATCATACGCCCCATCATGAGGAGTGCTGGGGTACTGCCCGTTGTGGAGTGTTGGGTTGCTCGATAGTGCAGTAGTGTGCGGAGAAGTACTGCATTGAACTGGAACCCGTCGGCCAGGTGGGCTCTGATGCCGTTTTTCAGAGTCTGGTTCATTCTCTCCACACGACACACGGATGTGTTTGATGCCCCTTTTTTAGCAATAGCAAACTCTGCCAAGATGAACTCTGGGCCATTGTCGGTGGTGATTGCAGCGGGAGTCCCCCCCCCGAGAGAAAAGTGAGTCCAAGAAATCCGTTATCACACGGGTAGTGACAGAGCCGACGGAGGTGACCTCTGGCCACTTTGAATGGAGATCAAAGACCATCACTAAAAAACTTTGGTGGTGTGGGACTCCATGGAGCTCCCCGCAGATGTCCAGCTGGAGGTGTGTCCAAGGCTTGTCTGGCCTGTTCAGTGGCTGCAACAGTGGCAGTGTCGGAAGACCAGTTTTTCCGCTCACGAGGCAGGCTGTGCAGTCCCTTACTGTGGCCTCAATGTTTCTGTCTCGGCCCGGCCAGCACACCCGGTCCCGACATCTCTGCTTAACTCTCACAATGCCCAGATGGCCCTCATGGGCCATGGCCAGGATGATGAGTTCAAAGTGTGCTAGCACAGTGCGCGAGATGAGCCGAGTCTTCAGCTGCTGGATGGCTGCGGAACAGCACGTGTCCAGATCCATGGTGCATTCTTCTTTAGCAGCTCGCGTAGCGGGGCTGTGGTTGGAGTAACGGGGTAAGGAAGCACAGGTAGTAGGCTGTCATTCCCAGAGATGAGGCAACTTGGGCTGGACAGGTGGGCTCTGGGAGACGCTGCACCGCATCCACATTTGACTGAAGTGGGCTGAGGCCCTCTGCAGTCAGGCAAAACCCCACAAGGTCGATGGCGTCACGGAGAACACATTTCTCCTCATTCAGGGTGAGGTTGTGTTCGGCCAGCACGCTGAGCACCCGCCACAGACGTTCGTCGTGTAGGGTAGGTATTGAACCGTGCACCACGATGTCGTCAAGATAAATGACCACCCCGGGGATGCCTGTAAAGATGGTGGAAATAATCTTCTGGAAACAGCCGGGTCCAAACGGCATCGAACACTCCGGCGTGGGTGACAAATGCGGTGAGGTAACGGCTGTCGGGGTGCAGCGGTATCTGCAGATAACCCTGGTGGAGGTCCAGCTTTGAGAAGGTGGTGGAGCCGTAAAACTGGGTGGTCAGTTCCTCCACTGTGGGCAGTGAGTATTTATCTGGAATGACCGCCTTGTTAACAGCCCTGAGATAGACACACACGTGCAGCCCCCCAGACTTCTTCTTGGCGACCACCAGATTCCAAATCCATGGTGATGCGTTGACTGGCTCGATTATGCCGGCCTGCTGCAGCTTCTGTAGCTCCGCAGACACTGCTTCGCGAAGGGCCAGGGGAATGAGGCGTAGGGGTTGGATGGCCGCACATCATGTTTGAGGAGGGGCTGGTGGTTGAAAACCGAGAGGTAGCCTAATCCAGAGAACAGTGTGGGCCATCGTTGTTTCCATGGTGTGGAGACTTGGAGAATGGCTGATCCGGCACCATCCAGGAGTGTGAAGCCCAGGCCTGAGAATAAATCCCGGCCCATAAGGTCGGCACCATGGCGTGACACCTGGAAAGTGAATGAGGGAGTCTTGGGGCCATAGCGTACTGTGCTGTGAAGGTGCCCATCAGCTCGATTTTAGAGTTGCCATAACCATGTAACACTGCAGATGGCGTGGCGAGTCTCACATGGGGAAAAAACGTTACCACAGTTCTGGCGTGTGGTTGTGCGCTGGCGCCCCACTAGGTTGACGCCAGAGTCCTCATGAAGGGAGACTGGGCTTGGTGACCGTGAAGGATGTGTTACTTGCTGCGCAGCGAGCCCAGGCTGAGAGGGGGTGTGGAAATCTAGCTGTAATGCAAATCCCGCAGCCGACTCGACTTTGAACGCTATCTCCACAGCCATGGTGAGGGTAAGGTCGTCAGAAGCCATTATCAGTCTTTCTCTTACTTTGGGGTTGTTTATATGCGTATTTGCATACGCTAGCCAAACCCCGCAAATCGGCGATGTATTGGTGAACTGACTCACCCGCTCTCTGTTACCATGTTTCCACCAAGCTGTTTTGAGGGCTGGTTCAGAGCTTGGGCCTAATCTCGAACCAGTTGTTTTCGTTTCCACCGCGAAGGAACCACTTTCTGGCCTGGTAAACTGGTTCCTGAGCGGCCCCACATTGAAGCTGGGCTAGCCCAGCAAGCTCCACTACGTCAGGGGCTGGGGGCGGGGCTTATGGGACAAACTCAAAGCCATTTTTTTAATTACTAAAATTCGCCATGGACATGAAGGCGAAGCAGCAGTGGTCCGTGGACGAGACAAACTGCCTCCTTGCATTGTGGTCCTCGGCAGAAGGTCACAATCAACTAGAGGAGCTTCTAGAACAAACCGCTATTACAAAAACGACAGCGCGAGATGTCTTCAGCGGGGGACAGAACCGAGGAGCTAATCAATAACAAACTGGATGATCCGCTGCTGTCACACTGGTCCTGCTAAGTTTTACTTTATAAATCTTTCCCGTGTTGCCAACCAGCTTTGTATTTATAATCTGTTTAGCGAGCTGCTCATTATCACATCAATGTTATTTTCGTATCATCAGAAATTAGGAGCTATGATTGCTAGGCTTTAGCCGATATTAGCCTTGATAACAATAGCCAACGTCAGGATGCTACTTTCTAAGAACAATAAAGTGTAATAGAGACACATTTTTAATGCACTAATTTGTTTTAGTTGTTTATGGAGTCGTCTTCCCTCGACGATGTCGATGCGGAGCAACCGCCCCCACTGGGCTGCAGCTCGCCCAGGAGCCCCTCGGAGCATTATTAACATTGACTTATTACACTGCACTCTACACTTTTACATTTTGTGATTACTGTATATTGTGTATTTAATGTTTAATTAAACATTTCTAAATATAAATGTCTGCTTCATTATGCTTTATCAACTGAGAAACATAATACAAGATGACAGTTTTGAAGAAGAAAAGGCAAATGGCCTTCTGTTTAAGTACTCTATTAATGCAGCTCTAACGTCAAGTCCATTTTATTAGTATAGTCCTTTATCACAGTTAGTGGCTTCAACGTTAAGGGCTTCAACGTAATCGCGTCCATAGCACTAAAGACGAGCAGCTCAACGCGTTGGACCAGCCGTGTTTGTAGCCTGAGAGCCAGGAGCAACACTTTTGCATACATCATGTAATCCGCCACTGTTGTGGAAGTTCGCGCTAGCGTTGCTGGGAAAGCAGAGACATTAACAGTGACGTAATGACGTGGCTCTCTCGGCGAAAATGTCGGTGGAAACGCAAACCGCTTCTTAGACGGCTCGCCAGTTGAACCAACTGCGAACCGGCTCTAGCGCCATCCGAGAGCTAGAACTAGGCTTGCGTTGGTGGAAACAAGGCATGTTTGCGCTGGCAAAACAAAATCCTACACGCACACACAAACAGACACACACACGCACACAAACACACGCACACACACACACACACACACACACACACACACACACACACACACACACACACACACACACACACACACACACACACACACACACATACACACACACACACACACACACACACACACACACACACACACAAACATAAACATACACACACACACACACACACATCTTTTTGGCCTATTTTGAGTGGACGACCGCTGCATAATGCACCAAGTGACAGACCAACAACAAAACAATGAAAGCAGAGGAATGTCAGTTGATGGAGAAAAGAAAAACAGAATAATGAGAGACGATTGCGGTCTTCAAAATGGCTGAGGATCATTACAGCTGAATTGATTTGTCATTTGATTGTTTGACTCGTACTCAGAACGGTAGTTTGTGTTTCTACAACGCAGGGAAAATGATTGGGCTGAATCTTCACCTGAAGAGGAAAATACATCACATTAGCGCCTGCCATAAGTCGGGTTTCCATCACCATATTTAGATTCGCATTTTAAGTATCGCATTAGAGAATTTGATAATTGAAAAGGCCAAATTCTCTACGGAGCCCCCCTGGGGTCATATGGTAGAAAAAAAAATGGACGTGTGAATCTGTGTGTACGGTTTACTCATCTGTTCTCTCGGTTTAGTAATACGTTCACTCGATTTAGTTATACGTTCCCTCGATTTAGTAATACGAACCCTTGATTTAGTAATCCGTTCCCTCGGTTTAGTAATCCAATCCCTCGATTTTATAAATCCCACGACCCCTGACCCCTACGAGCCAGAGATTGTGCAGATCGACGTTACTCCCCATGACCCCTAACCAATACGAGCCAGAGATCACGCAGATCGACGTTACTCTGCAAGGATTCACCACCGCACAGCACGCAATGAGCACCACTTCTTCGCAGTAAGTCAATTTAATTTAGTTATAATTACAGAGTTGCCTTCACATGTTTATTAACCAAGCCATGTGTTGTCGTCACGATCGTTAAGTAGCTAGCTAACATTAAAATATCAAACACTAAATGTTAGCACAGTAGCACCGTGCTAACTACTTCCTGCGGGCTAACTTGACATACTAACTTCTTATTTTTTGATAGAATGGACCGGTTCATAACTAGGCTAGATGAGACGGCTGTTTCCACCTTCATCAATGACAAGGTATGTAGACTAATAGCTAGTTAATATATGTAATGCAGTGGCGGCTGGTGGTTGTGAGAGTAGGAGAGGAAGGTAGGTGCCTCACTATAAATGTTGACATTGTATTAGTGGGTCATTTTAGCAGATAAGCCAAACTGAATGGAAACCGATTGTGATGAAAAAATAAAGCATTGTTTTGATGAAAAATAGATATTTAGCGATTTATCCATTTATGATCCATTTTATTATCCATTTGATCTGAAAATCGGAATACAAGTTTGTGTTGTGCTATTGAACAAACCTAATGAAATTTAAATTGAGTGAGCATTGAGGGAGAATCGTTTTTTGTGTAAAGTATATTTACCTGTATTTAATTCAAATAAGACATACTATCATATAGTAACCAGTAATGCACGTAAATCACGTCAATTGTCTAATCGCCACCTTGTCAGCCATGCTTTCTGTTTACGTCTGGCGTCATTCACCTGGAACGCTTTGAAGTCAGAACTCAAGATTCAAATCTGAAATAAATTTCAAGTAAATGACTCACAAGTTTAAAAATTAATGAATTATTATGAATGACACAAGATAAATCCTTGCATGATGACCCCGCCCCCCAAAACTCTGATTGGGTATCCACCAGCGCAAGGAGCTCTGCTGATTGGTTCACAGAGCCTCTGGCTAGACCCGCCCGAAGGGAGGAAAGGATCGTCCTCCCTTAGCGCCGTACACACTCATGTTAAACCAGGACTCGCCAGCCGCCAGGTTTCGGGAGTTTATAATGGACTTCAAATGTGAGCTTACGGAGGACGTTCCTCAGTTCCTCTTTACAGTGATTAAAAAATGTGGTAGGGGGCTGTTTTTTGTGCTATTTTGACACACATATTTGTGTGACTTTGAAGTGTTAGAAAAAGCATTTTTATCAGCATTTTCACAGATGAATCTGTTAAATGTATGTGTATTTAACAGGGTTTTTTTCTCTGAAATGTTAGGGAGGACGGTCCTCCCTTTCGTCAATAGACGAGCATCCACTGATGTAATGTATATATAGCTTAAATAGCCTATGTCGTATGTGGTTTAAGCTGAAGCCTTGATTCTGGTGATGAGTGCTCAAGTCAAGTCAAGTCAAGTCTACTACACAGTGCTACACAGTGACGTGCGGTCAGGGGATGCAGGGGAGGCAGTGCCTCCCTGTCATCATGAAATGTAAAAAAACAAATGATTAAAAACAAATAAATCCATATTTGTCCACTGACGAGCTGAGCCTCCTCTCGGATTGTGCAATCCCTCCCAAACTGGGCTGAGCGCATTGATCTCTCTGTATGTCACCAATGTAATGGCTGTACACACTTTTATTACATGTCCTCACAGTCCATAGTCTAGGTCAGCGGTTCTCAAACTGTGGTCCGCGGACCACCAGTGGTCCGCGGAGGTACTGCATGTGGTCCGTGGAAAAAATATGTGACTTGCTTCATCGAATCTATTTGAATAGTATATAAAATCATTGCCAGTGTTATCAGTTGCAAGTGTGTATTTGTTGTAAAAATGACGAAAACAGCCTGTGTGTGAGGGGCAGCGCCGTGTGTGTGGGAGAGAAGCAGCGCTGTCTACTTATTTGCTATGACGTAGCTCAAGCATTTATGCAAGTACATTTCAGGACAACTTTGGGAATTTAGTTTGTTTGTTATGAGTTTTAAATAGATTTTGAAAGTGGAGAGAGAGAGAGAGAGAGAGAGAGAGAGAGAGAATGTCACATTATATAATGACTGTGTGTGTGCGTTTGTGTATTTTTTTGCGTTTGTGTGTATTGTGTTTGTTTCCCGGGGAAAACACACACGAGAAACACCGGCTGTTGTTAATGCCTGCTGCCTGTGACGTTAAGTTGCTCCGTTTTCCGCTTGTAATTATTCCGCTACAAGCTTCAAAGTTGTATTTATCATCTGAATTTGCCGAAACAAGTTTAATATTCTGAAAGCCATGACGTTGTTTATTTGAAATCAGATGAAAACAAACTCTCACGGACCCTGCCGTGTTACTTATGATTAATATAGGCCTTACATTCATAATTTCAGCCGGAGGGAGGGGCTGCGCTGCGGAAGAGCAGAGTGCAAGTGAGAGCTCTCATCTTCCCACGTGTGCGTGCAAAACCACAAACATGGATCGGTGGCTAGCATCAGGTGGTCTGAAGAGAAAAGATGTTAACGTTAATGAAGATCATGAGAGTGAGTCGGAGGCATCTACAAGCCAGATTCCGCGGAAAAAAAACAAAGAAAGTGAAGATTAAGCGAAAATACAATGTGAAATACTTAGAACTGGGATTTACATACACAGGCACCGAAGATGAGCCTTTGCCATTATGCGTTCTGTGCTACGAGACACTGGCTAACGAGAGCCTAAAACCAGCTAATCTTCGCCGTCACCTTGAGACAAAGCATGGAGAGTTGAAGTCCAAGCCAGTTGAGTTTTTTAAAAACAAGCTCCAAGAATTTCACAGTAGCAAGAACATCATGGAATCCACATCTACAGGTAGCAACAATGCTAAAGCAGTGGAAGTCTCATACAGATTGTCAAGAATTATCGCAAAAAATGGGAAAGTGCATACACTCGGTGAGGAGGTGGTGCTGCCATCAATTAAGGTGGCGGTGGGTGTTATGCTGGGTGAAAAGGCATGCAAGCAAATGGACTTGATTCCATTGTCAGACAGCACCGTACAGCGCAGAATTGAGGAAATGGCCAGCAATGTGAATGACCAGCTAATAGCGCGGATAAAAGCCAGTCGATTTTTTGCACTACAGTTGGATGAATCAACTGACATAGCTAACCTTGCCAACCTGCTCTCATACGTAAGGTATGAACACAACGGAGAAATAGAGGAGGACTTTCTCTTTTGTAAATGTTTGCCAACACGCACAACTGCAGAGGCACTTTTTGACATGTTGAACAGTTTCATAACGGAACATAGGATTGATTGGTCAAAATGCGTGGGCATTAGCACAGATGGGGCAGCAGCCATGTTAGGCCGACAAAGTGGGCTTGTTAAACGTGTACAAGCAGTGGCTCCACAAACTAAATCAATCCACTGCAGCATCCACAGGGAGGCTCTCGCAGCCAAAAAAATGCCTCCTGATCTCAAAACTGTTCTGGATGAAGCAGTACGAACGGTCAATTTTATCAAGGCCCGTCCACTGAATGCCCGGTTGTTTGTCGTTTTATGCGATGAGATGGGCAGTGATCACCGGCAATTACTTCTGCACACCGAGGTCCGGTGGCTATCGAGAGGAAAGGTGCTCGCGCGGCTCTACGAGTTGCGCGATGAAGTGAGAATGTTTTTACTTGACTCAAAATTTGAACTTTCAGATCGCTTCAGTGATGCCCCGTGGCTTGCCAAGTTGGCATACCTGGCAGATCTTTTTGAGCATTTGAATGGACTCAATCGGAGTCTTCAGGGGAAGTCAGTGACACTTTTTCACGTGCAAGACAAAGTTGAAGCTACAATCAAGAAGATGGAGATGTGGGCCAGGCGCCTGGAGCAGTCAAACTATGACTCGTTTGCAAACCTATCCGATTTTTTGGACACCGCGGAAATGCAGCTTCCAAATAATGTGAAAAATGATGTCAGGGAGCACTTGCACAGTTTGAAAACACAGCTACGGATGTACTTCCCTATCCCTGACACAACTGCGAACTGGATCAGAAATTCATTTACGACCCTGGACGATGACAACCTCGCAAACCTTACGTCCAGAGAGCAAGACAGCCTTGTTGAACTGTCCTTTGACAGTGCTTTAAAAGTGGATTTTTCTCAGAGATGCCTGCCTGCCTTTTGGCTAAAAGCTGCTTCAGAATACCCAGAGCTGTCCGACAAGGCCTTGATGTTTCTTATGCCCTTTCCTACCACTTACCTCTGTGAGTCGGGATTTTCATCACTGGTCTCGTTGAAGACAAAATATCGGAACAGACTTAACATTGAACCAGATCTCAGATTGAAGCTGTCATCGCTGGAACCTGACATCCAGATGTTGACGTCTGCGAAGCAACATCATCCATCTCATTAGCTGAGTGATAAGGTTAGCTTGGACTTGCTGTGCGTGTGCGTTGTTTTGAGTTTAATTAGCCTATAATTGCACAAAATCAGTTATTTTATTTATTATTTCCTTATTACACACGTTTATGTTAATGTATTTTATATTCAGTGTGATTGATAAGATTATTTGTTTCCACTGGACTTGCTGTGCGTGTGTAACATGGTTGTTTTGAGTTTAATTAACCTATAATTGCACAAAATCTGTTATTTTATTATGTCCTTATTGTACACGGATACAATCGGATGTTGAAAGAGCTGAAGCTGCAGTTCATGTTCACTATGCAGCTGTTGTGTTCTATGAGTGGATGCAGATTTGAATATATGGTCAAGGACCAAAAGAAAAAAAGAAGTTGTCCGCCGTCCTCTTTGAGAAACATACACAACGCAGACAGACACCGGTCACACGTGCAACAAAAGTATCAGATAGGCTTCAATTTACTTTTGATTGTCTATAATTAACTATAAAAAAATATCTGCGTTTTAACACTAAGTTTATATGTACTTATTTTTACGGTTTGCATATGAGGTGGTCCGCGAAAATCCTTGATGATAAATAGTGGTCCGCAGAACCCCTGGTCTAGGTCATGTATTTCACCTATGTGTATAACATATTAGTCTTGCTGATCTGACATAACGCCGCAGTGATAAAGCAGGAAGGGAGGCAGCCAGTACCTCCCTGGGGGGCATGTTACAGACAAATGGAATTGTGGGCAATATGCTAGCTAAGAAAGTGAAGTAGAGAAAGTCAAGTGCGCCGCATCAGTCCATTTATAACTGACTGGAAAAATGGAGGATTATATATATAAGCTTAAACATTTCTCAAAACCGAGTGTTTCGCCGAAAACACTGACGATTTAACAGAAGCTATTCAGTTCAAAAGGGAGGAGCTTCAAGGCTTTGGGGCTCTGCATGGCTACAGGTGGATGTACACTAAATGCAAAGATAGGGGATTGCATGTACGTAAAGAAGAAGTTCGCCTAATTCTATCCACTCTTGACCCAGAGGGCACAGATCCGAAGAAGTAGAAGATTGAACAGACAAGCTTACTTTTACATACCCAATTTTGCATGGCGTATTGATTCATATGACAAATTAAAGCCATTCGGTATATGCATCAATGGAGCTATTGACGGGTTCTCCAGAAGAACGCTCTGGTTGAATGCTTACTGTACCAGCAGTGACCCCAAAGTTATAGGAGGTTATGTCCTTGAGACAGGAGAGGAGCTAGGTGGATGCGCCCCGTATCCTGAGGACAGATATGGGGACGGAAAACAGCTCTATACGGGATATGCAACGGTACCTACGTTGCAATGATGATGATGATGATGATGATGATGCTCCTGGGGGTGACAGAAGCTTTATTTATGGCAAAAGCACAAGCAATCAAATAATAGAGAGCTGGTGGGGCTTTCTTCGTAAAGAGTGTGTGGAGTTTTGGCTGGAACATCTACACAGGCTTAAAGATGAAGGTGAATTTGATGGGGACTTCTTGGACAAGAACCTTATCTTATTCTGCTTCCTCGGTTTGATACAGGCAAGTGGCATCAACAATTGATGGTGTGACATGTGACATAAATACAACAATTACTATGATTTGGTCATTTCTACTGTTTTCACCTCCGCAGGAAGAATTGGATTAAACTAAAGAGACCTGGAACAGCCATCTGATTCGTCCATCAAGGAATGAACATGTTCCCCATGGTCGGCCTGATGTCATGTATACCATACCTGAACTATATGGCACGGGCAACTATTTGTGTCAGGTGTCGGTGGAAGATCGTACCAGCTGTGAAGCTGACTGTATCCACCGCCGTGACATAGCTTGTGATGAGGATGTATTCACCCTGTAAGCGAAGGAAAGACTAGGGCCGCCAACTTGCATGTTGGTATGTTTGTTTAATGTATTACCAGTCAGTTTGTATCATGTTTACCATTTCTGCTTTGCTTGTGAATTTGTTGACTGTGTCATTTTCAATTTATAGAATTCATTGCTTGTTGTTGCTAAACTTAAATACATTTTTCTAGAGTTCTTTCATGCTTTTCTCTACTCCACGCACATTACCACAGTATAATACTGTTGAATGTAAATGTACAGTATCGACAGTACAGTATATGCTTCAAACGTATCTTATTTGAATCACTTTGATGTCAACAGTGAAAATACAGAATCTGTCTGAATTATTGTTCTGTGTGTGATTCCCATTAAGTGCCCACAGCTAATTCCTCTAGGCCATAGCCTACAATGGATTCTGATTCTGATTAAACTGTGCAAAAGTTTATTGCAAATGTACTTGAACATGACTTTAAGATGTAGGATAAATGAAAGTATCAAAAAATATATATAAATATAAAATATATTAAATGATATAATATAAAATATATGTAATACAATATATATACATTTATATAAAAGTACATTCAGGAAGGTATTAAAGCACAATGCCATAAGTGGCACAATAGAAGTGCAAGGAACAACACTCAACACAAGAGCGATCAAACCCCTCAGGGGTTAAGGCTAACTGTTGGTTGTACTTAACTAGTTAAACAACTTAACCTTACCAATCTTAAAATATAACCAACACTCTCTAGACATACATTCTTAGATGTACAGTAAATATTATTTACAAACTCAAAACTTAAATAAATAAATTAAAGGATAGGTTCGCTATTCATGACTTTGGGGGCTATTTGCAGTCTGTATTCCATAAACCAGAAACAGAGCGTCATTTAAATGATTGCTTCAGTATTGCGCTAGCGAGAGATTCTTTGCTGGCGGGCGTAGTGATATCAGCTATAGTTCCATGTTAAATGATGCATAAAACCTGATGGGAAGCATATTTTGCCAAGATTTTTTGTCTGCACATCCAACATACACCTGTGAACACTCGGTGAGTATCCTGTCTTTGAAAATGAGAGTTTAAAGTGTTTTCAAGTTGCCCCCGTTAGTTGAAAATGCCGTAAACTCTTGTTTTTCAAAGACAGGAAACTCAGCTGGTGTCTGTTGAAACTATAGCTAATATCCTTGCTTGCACCGGGCAAAAAATCTCTCGCTAGCTCAATACTGAAGCAATAATTTAAATTACACTCTATATTTCTGGTTTATAGAATACAGACTACAAATAGCCCCGAATGTCCAAAATAGAGAACCTATCCATTAAACACCATCAATCTTAAAATCCAACGAACTTGGCAATGACATGGTCTTGACATTCTTTGATGAACCTAAATAGGTTAATCAGCCAAATGACAAGAAAATACACATTACATGTACTACTGACACAACGCTGTCCCTCAGGGGCCTCCAGACAGTCAAATCCTGAGCTGTCCTAGGTAGGACATAAAAACAACATGGATATGAACCCCACACAAATTTAGATGTACAGATGCAAACATTTCAATTGAACCGCACCTGACACTTACCACAAAATTATGTCCTTCACCCACATGTTGGCATCAAGGACCGTGGTGAATTCCTCTACCAACTCAAGGTACGACTCATAGTTGTTAGGGACTTTCAACACGCACCCGCATGTGTGGGACTGAGGGCTTTGTGTAAAGGCACTCTTAGGCTCAAATAATCTGACGTGGATTTCCTTGGCAACCAGGAGGTCTGCACCTATTAAAGACAACACAGTATATATAGTATGGCTGTCCCCCATTAGTCAATTATTTGAGCTATAGCTATTACTTAAGACTAATATACATCTCTGGCATCACAATAATGTCTACTACCAATATGCTTTGGAAAGTTACTTTCTGTTTTAAGGAGGTCCTTCTTAATGACTTCATTCATTTACAAAAATACAATAATATGGGCAAAGCATACCATCACATAACGACAAAAAATGATCTCGAATAATATTTACCAGTACAAAATCGAAGGAAGTTTCTGAGCCGCACGTCACTACAGTTTCTTATGAACCTCTTCAGGAAATTCAGGATCTCCTGTTCTCTTTTGTTCAGGTTCTCATGATGTAGCTTGGCTACAACCTTCCTGCCGGTAGGAGTGAGGCAGGTCATCACCTCATCCAACCCCCCTGCTGGTAGGAGTGAGGCTGGTCATCACCTCATCCAACCCCCCTGGTGGCAGCTGCAAACGGTTCAACACTTGCTTCCAACAATCTGCTATGTATGCTGGATCCTGCACCATTGCAGGATCCAGGATGGGCCACTTCAAGCAATATTGTCCTTACATTGTCTTCGGTGACGAGACGTTTTACGTCATGGGCCTGTATGAAATCGAACCATTCCTCTGTTCCAGAGATGGATTTGAAGTATTTCATTGCTTGCTTTGCAACTTCCTCCTCTTCGGTGGGAACGGTTTCTAAGAAAGTCCAAACAGCTCATCATCCATGATTTCAAGTCCAAGACAGTAGGAGAGGAAGGGCTTGGCCAATACTATGGGAAAGTAATTGACCATGTTGTAGCCTATGACCATTACTTTAGCTATGTTTTCCCACTCATCCTTGTCTTGTCTGTCACAAGAGGTAGAGTTAGTAGGACCCAGAACGCAGACCAAAGACCAGTGAACCACAATACAACGGTCGGGGACAGGCCAGGGGTCTGGATACCAGGAAGTCGGGGTAGCGACAGGTAGTAGACAGGCGAGTAGTCCGGGACGTGAGAGGAGTCGGGATACCGGGAATCCGATCAGCGGAATGCCGGCAGGTAGTAGACAGCCACCAGTGCAATTCATAAAAGGTCTCCCAGTACTCACTTAATGCATCACGCAAAACTCCGCCAGTGTCTTCTCCTTTCTCTGTGGTACCATTGGGTAGGATCATCTCAACCTCCAAGAGAGGGGTATCTACAGATACACAACCATCCTTACAGGCAGCATTTAATTATTCGAAAACATTTCCCCTGTGTAGCCTTAGCTTTGCGATCTTGGGTGGTTCCACACTTTCCACATGAACTAGGCCTAGTAGAGTACCATCAAGAGGTAGTGGTAGAGTAGTTTTCGTCATCCAGGAAAGCGTACCCTATCTAAATTTCCTCATCAATCACAATGGGGATTCGGGGGGGATGTTCTCTGCTGAAAGGAAACTTTCTTCAATCCAAGTTTGACTTCTAACAGTTGTGAAAGTGGCTCCAGACACAGAAGCAGCAGCAGACGGTGTTCTATGCGGAGAAGCAGCAGCAGACTAGGGATGGGATAGTAAAATATATTAATCGTTCATACCACCCACTGATTAATCGACCATGAAACATTTTAGTTATACACACCCCTACAGCAGACCGTTTTCTAGGCGTAGAAGCAGCAGCAGACGTTGTTCCAGTGTCAGTCCTTGCACAAGATAGGTAGTCAGTTTTACTTTTCAATTTTCATAATGTTGACCCAGTGTCATTAACGGATCCAGCTCCTCTTCGGTGAAGTCCCTCATTGTGAAATCAAAGTCTTTCAAATCACCAAGTTTACATTTTGCACTGGGAAAAAATAGATCCTTTCTGACTTCAATCCTTCAATTCTTCCGCTTGTAGGTGTCTGGTGCCACCTCCTCTTTTCGCTTTAACTTGAATTAAAGAGTGCCCAACTTCTTCGAATAACCCCATTTGATAAGTGCGCTTCAATTTGACAGCATTTGTGTTCTGAAGCAGTTTTCCAGAACGATCATCCCCTCGAGTGTTTTTGAAGGCCCGTCTTTGTTTTAGTTTTGTCATCAAGATTTCTGTAGCTTTGGAGACAGTTTGTTCCTTCTGTACAGCTACTTCTCTTCTGCAGTAATGTCGAATAGCTATCCGGTCTCCAATCTTGGGTATATAAGTAATTAGCTGGTCATCTGTCATCCCATTAACAGCATAGCAGTCAATCTGAAAAACTGAAATGGGTATGAAACATTTTTTCATTGCTGAATATGTACAATTATGTGGAATAAGCATGTAATTGAATGGTTAAGTCTGCGCTCTCTCTCCCTCTATCTCTCTCATGCACACACACACACCAACCTTGGCTGATACATTACTAGAAAAGAGTAATTTATGCAAAGGATGTCTTCTAGTTTCTCAGTAGTTAGCACCATGCTAACGTTAAGTGTATGATGTTTTAACGTTAGCTAGCTACTTAATGAACGTGACGACGACACATGGCTTGGTTAATAAACATGTGAAGGCAACTCTGTAATTATAACTAAATTGACTTACTGCGAAGAAGTGGTGCTCATTGCGTGCTGTGCGGTGGTGAATCCTTGCAGAGTAACGTTGATCTGTGCGAGCTCTGGCTCATAGGGGTTAAGGGTCATGGGTCGTGGGATTTATAAAATCGAGGGATCTGATGACTAAATCGAGGGAACAAATTACTAAACCGAGGGAACGGATTACTAAACCGAGGGAACGTATTACTAAACCGAGGGAACAGATTAGTAAACCGTACACACGGATTCACACGTCAAATTTTTTACCATGTGACCCCGTACAAATCAACTTCGTCTGCGGAGAAAAGAAAAAAAAAGCGGAGATGGAAACAACTTTGCTGAATAAATAAATAAATAAATAAAATCTGACGTAGCGTATCTTTGAACTCACGTGACTTAGCTGTCGGCTTCTTCTCAAGCGTTCCTCAAATGGAAACCCGACTTATGTCACTGCCCAATATCCGTCATCGCTGACGTAGTTTTTCCAAAACTTCCAAAGGTTCGCTTAAAATTCACTTCAACTGTTAGATATTTTATTAGTGTGTCAGTGTGTGTGTGTGTGTGTGTGTGTGTGTGTGTGTGTGTGTGTGTGTGTGTGTGTGTGTGTGTGTGTGTGTGGAACACACATCTTCTGTACATACAGTATACATAAAGAACCCATCATCTCATATGCTCATAAAGTTGTCGACACAAGAGGCCCAGCATGTATCAAGCCTGACATGCTTGATGTGATTAAACATTGAGTGTTCACTTTGCTGAGCTGCTGCAAGTGTGGATTGTTTCATTGAGGAAAGGCCCTCCTCAGCCCCAATGAAAACATCTCATCATGCAAGCCCCGCCTTCCCATGCAGGAGGATGCGGGGCTTGCAGAGACAGCAGATTCCCCCCCCCCCCCCCTCTCTCACTCGCCAACACCACGCTGCACCTTCTATTATTCATCCCAGGTAGCCCCCCGTGGTGGTATAGGCGATGTCTTGGCAGGCCTATCTCTCATGGAGACAGGGCTGATAGATAGACCATCAGGTGGTGGTTGGGGAGGGGTGCCAGGGGCACCAGGTGAGCCCTGGCCCCCCGCTATGCTCCACAGTCGGGCCGCCCCCTGGCTGTGGGGCTGTCTTCCCTGTTGTCAGCCTTCATGAAGCAGAGTATAGATCATAGTCCTCTCCTATGAGGGGCCGTCATTCTAAGGATCCCCCTCTTAGCAAGCGTTTTCAAAGTAAGGGCGGAACAAATGGGCACATGGACTCTTACTTTGAAAAACCCTTTCTCAGAACACCCTCTGTTTTTCAAATGAAGGGTGTGACTGAACATATTCCTGTCCTCATTTTGAAAGTGCTTCGTACCATACCCTAATATCCCTTCAATTTGATCAGGGTGAGCATGGAGTACTTAAGAGAACTACCCTAGCAGTGGTGGTTCCCTCCCTCATCGGGTCCCTCTTCCCTGGCCATCATATCTTCAGATCACATGTCTTGAGAGGAAAGTGAGCGGAAGAGGGAGTATAAGTGTCACATCTTCAGTAAATACACTCATTGTCGTGCCAAACATCACACCCAAAGCCCACCCTGAGAGCACTCACACACACAGGTGAGTGTGTGTATATTTCTGTAAGACTGTGACTTAAGAATTACAGAAATGTGAATGGACATATTCACATTTCTGTGAATTATTTAGGTGTAACATCTTAGGACACTCCCCGGAAACACGGCTCGCCATTGAATGGACACATGGTCACAATGGCATGTAGTAGAACCTTTATTTAGCCAGGAAAATCAATTAAGAACAAATTCTTATTTTCAATGATGACCTGACAGGAGGCAAAAGGCTTCCTGAGGGGATGGGGGTTGGGAGGAAGAAAATAAAAAGACAGACTCCGGGCACTACAGAACCCAGGAGACAACACAATGACACAGAGCAGAGATGACAGGCATAGCAGTTAAACATATAACATCTCTAAAACAATACTGCTATGGTTCAATCAGTCATTAAAATAATATAGAACATTAATCCATCCATTCATTCATTCATTCATTCATTCATTCATTCATTCATTCATTCATTCATTCATTCATTCATTCATTCATTCATCCATTCATTCCTTCATGGCAATGCATACTATAGGAGAGGTCAAGACATTGGTAGTGAGCATCAGGCAAAGCAGCTGCATGTGTGTACCAGGGTGTTTGTAATAGTGTCCTTGAAGGTGCGGGGGGAGATAAAGGTCTTAATTTTCAAGGTTTTTTGTATAATATTCCAGCTATCAGCTGCTGCAAACTGAAAGGCGGAGCGGCCAAAGGATGTATGGGCTTTGGGGATCTTTAGCAGGATGTTTGTAGCTGACCTGTTTGTATGTTGGCCCTATCTAGCGTTGATGAGAGTAATGACGGTCTTTGTTTTTCAGAGGGGGTTGGAGAACTGGAAGATGACGTCATTATTCCGTCCAAGGCGGTCGTGGAGGGACGGTTGACAAACACTGAGTCATTGATCACTCTTGACTGTCATCTTGGCCATTTATCAACGACGCAGTGAGATTATATCAGGGGTTTGGTTAGGTCTCATTGTGAGCTGTTCTCCGACATTCCTTCGTGCACTAACGTATTACATCATGACATCGATGTGGGGGAGGCATTACCCATTAAGCAGCACGCGTATCGCGTGAATCCACATAAGCGGGCGCGGTTGCAGAAAGAGGTTGAATACATGCTCGCTAACAATATCGCTGAGCCCAGTTTCAGCCCATGGAACTCGCCGTGCTTATTGGTTGATAAGTCGGACAAGACGGATAGGTTTTGTACGGATTTTCGCCGGGTAAATAACGTGACTAAGCCTGATAGTTTTCCATTGCCCAGAATGGAGGACTGTGTCGACAGGGTGGGGAGCGCGTCTTATGTAACCAAGCTGGATTTGCTGAAAGGATACTGGCAGGTGCCACTTACGAACTGCGCTAAACTAATTTCTGCGTTCGTGACACCTGACAGTTTCCTGCAATATACGGTAATGCCGTTTGGTATGCGCAACGCGCCTGCGACTTTCCAGAGGCTGGTAAATCGTGTGCTATCAGACGTAGCTAATTGTGAGGCCTACCTCGATGACCTCGTCATCTACTCTGACGATTGGGGGGGGGGTTGTGCTATTTATCCATAGGGTTGTGTGGGCATATGATAGTAATTTTGTTCTGTCTTCCAGGGGTCGGGAGTGACGAGAAATGATCTGGGAGCCTCTGGGTTTCGGATTGGGGCGGCCCATTTCGTTCATACGGAACGTGTTGGGGTGTTGTGAGCTGTGTGCGCCTTCAGCGTGTGGGGGTGGGGGGATGACTGCCCACGGGCACGATAGTCCGATAGCGAATTACTGGGTAGATAACTCGGTATATACGGGCGGAGTTGAAATTGGGAGAGAGAAGGTCCGTCCATTATTTTATTTTTTTATTGTGCTGACAGTAAGTCAATTAGTATTATTGTTTCTTTCTTCCTTCTTCTGTTTATGTTCATTCCCCCATTTCGCCTTGGGGTTATGGACATAAAGTTGGGTGCGGGGGTGTTATGTGTTTGTGCCCTGATCAGGCGCTCCTAGTGTGATGTGTCATGTCTAGCTGTAGTTCCCTGTCATGGTTTTGTAGTCCTTATCGTTTTCCCTTCCAGGTGTACCCATTTGTAATCAACCCAGGTGTCTCTCGTCTCGTCATTCCCTCATGTATAAGTATTCTGTCTTCCCCTTTGTCTGGTTGCTGATCCTGTCTGTGCAGTTATGTGTTCTTGTCTGTCATTACTTTATCTTTCCTTTGTTCAAACCATGGTAACTATTAATTAAAATACTCTTTTCTGATTACTTTGGCTACCGTCTCCTCGTTATGTTGCATTGACCAGACATCGAGCCGTCTATATGTCAATGGTAACGTAATAACCATGTGTAGACTAGATGTCAATGCCAGGGATTTTGTGCTATGCTATGCATGTATTGCAGGTCTACTATAACCTACTATTTCTGTACTATACTATATGATGATTTACTATTTATACACTATACTATAGTACTATCTCTGTACTATACTTCTATATGATGCTATACTAAATCCAGGCTATACTACTACTATACAATACGATTATATACTATTTCTAAACTATACTATGCACTTTATTTATCAGACTTTATTTGACTTTATTTTAATGTGTTTACAGGTTAAGTCTAAGCACTTGTTTTTTTTGTCTTTGATCAATAATGCTACACTATCCTATGCTATGCTATGCTGTACAATACTTTATAGCATCTCACCCACCACTCCCTAAACTAAAAAAATAAAACAACTCCTCAACCTCAAATCCTCTGCCATTAGTTAGCTAATAATAACCCAGAAGTTAACAACATCTTCCTGAAATCAGTCATGTTAGCACTCTGGCATCCTCACATCCTGCATGGTGGTACTAGCTTAAAAATGCATGTGAAATTCACAGAAGCAATTGCTTTTTATAGATTTATATAAAAATCCATTTTGTTAGCTAAAATTTTAGGTACAACAACATTGAGCTAACCAGATATGTGGCGCACAACCAACACGCCTGTGGGTGTGAACTAGTCTTAATGGCGGACAGGCGCTGCGGACATGCAGTGACAGGTCACTTGGTTCATCCATTAAAGACATGGCGTGTGGGAAGAAGCGGAGTCAGACATTCAGCAGTTCTTTGATAGTAAAAGTGATCCTGATGGAGTCACTTAAAACTAAAACTAACAAAGTATGAGAGTACACTGCACCCACCGCTGTCTTCCCAGGAACACAACACATAGTGGAAGCAAAAAGTTATATTTTGAGAAATAATCAGACAAGAATATGAATTTACCCAATTACTTTTTTACCTGTGCTGTTTGTGTGCTGTTACTGAAAAATAATACACTTTGAGGAGCCAAACTTCCCTGCAATACTATACTATGCTTTACAATACTATACTGTAGTGTAGTAGTGTATGTAAGGTACTGTGTTATACTAAACTGCCAAACTGCCCTGCAATACTATACTATAGTATACTATACTTGCTATCCTATACTATCCTTTCCTTTCCTATACTATACACATGTTCCAGCCAATTGCAGCTGTCTGTGCTTCTGATCATGACAAGTCTGTGGGGTCGGGCCAGAATGAACATTTCAATGGACACCACAAAGAAATATTCTGGTTCCCTCGAGTGGCTCAGTGTCTCGTCTCGTTGGGCCGAGTGTGTTTTACATTTCAAACCTTGGCACCGTTCACCACATCTTGAGCCAGTACACAGCCGCCTTCACATTTGCGTCAGGGATTATGGAAGGTTGTGGAATGTTCTGGTTGGAAGCCTTTAACAAATGCAGCAAAACAGCATTCAGTTCATAAAGCACAGAAACCTTAATGACTATACCCCATTATCCTGCTTATTTTTGTTATGTTTTATGAGTGTCTGCATTGATTGCCACAGGGAAGACTTTATGAGCTGTTACTGGGTGGTTTTTGACAAGCGCTCTCTCTCTCTCTCTGCATGGATGTGAGGAGGACTGTGGACAATCAGTTCTGCAAGACGAAACAGCCAAGAGATTATGTCACCCGTACAATACATGACGACTAAAGCAGTGTCACATGGACGAATCACATGGACGAATCACATGGACCCATCACATGGACCTCATCACATGGACCCCATCACATGGACCCCATCACATGGACCCTGTCGCAGCTTCCCACTGCGCTGCGGCATGCGATCATCTGGTCCATCCATCGTTTAGTGTAACCCCGCCATCGGAATGCTTCAGTGCTAGCTGCACTAAATCGGTCTGTCAACAGCTAATAGACAGAAAGCCAATAAAACCAAAGGAAGCCTTTCATTGTGTAGTTGTGTTGGTGTTGTTTCTATATCTTCCTGGTGTGTGCGTTTTTAAATACCAGGTGGCAACATAACATATATACGGAAGAGTATTAGGGCCAGGCATGATAAAGTCGAAATGTCGAGAATAAAGTCGAAATGTCGAGAATAAAGTCGAAATACCTTTATTCTCAAAATGGTATTTTGACTTTATTCTCGACATTTAGACTTTATTCTCGACATTTCGACTTTATTCTCGAAATTTCGACTTTATTCTCGACATGCAAAATAAAACAAATCTTCCTCTAATTATTATTTTTTTTATGCCTGGCCTTTATACTCTTCCGTACATATAGAAGAGAGAAAGACAGTAGTTGTCAGAGAAGTCAGGAATAGTTCTTCTCCTTTACCAGCGGTGATATGTGTCTGAAATGAACAGTTTCCACTATTGTCTCAGTGAATGTTGTGTTTTGTTCTTTAGAGACTTTTCTTTAGAGTCTTGCCAGGGAGACGCCAGAGAAGCTGTGGTATTGATTCACCAGCATTCTACTGGCCTTCCTGTACGACAACAAGTCAACATGGATGCTACGAGTCAAGGCCTCCACAACCTACTGACACCTACTGAACCCTAACCTTCCCTTCAGTCCACCTTTCAGCCCGCCGTGGACATACATATGTAAAAAAGAAAAAAAACATTCTAAGAAACTATTCAGGGGTCTCTCATGGATGATAGCCTTAGAGGTGAATCTCTGTTTTCTTCAAGGTTTGAAACCTAGTTGTCGGTTGTTGCTGCTAATTTAACAATTGGCTATTTGCTGTAGTCAATACAGCTGTGCAAAAGACATGACGCCCTAACTTCAGTTTCGGGTCAAATTCTTCTTTTATTTTTTACATTTTTGAATTACATTCCATTCCATTACAGTCACTTAGCAGACACTTTTATCCAAAGCGACTTACAGTAGTATGTTTCAACAAAGGAATGTAAGAGAATATCTCGTCACCAGAAGTCAAAAGTGCATTTCATTTCTAAAAAGTCTCCAATAACTGAACCAGTGCTCAGGTAGAATCAATCAATACAATAATTTAGGCAAAAGTGTAAGGGAAAAAGTAGAATTTACAAAGTTGGCAAACTATATACAACAATATCTAGAACAATATCTACCTATCTATAATATGTAATCTACTTAAATAATTGAGGAAGGATCCCGGAAGTGTGTCCTGAAGAGATAGGTTTTCAGCCTGCGGCGGAAGATGGGGAGTGACTCTGCAGTAGGGATGTAGGCCTTGACCATTGCCTGGAGGTAGGATGCAGTACCTTTTACTGCCTTGTAGGCTAGCACCAAGGTCTTGAACTGGATGTGAGCAGCTACAGGTAGCCAGTGTAGAGTCCGAAGGAGGGTAGATGTGTGGGAGTACTTGGGGCGGTTGAACACCAGGCGAGCTGCAGATTTCTGAATGAGCTCCAGGGGCCTGATGGCAAATGCCTGGACGCCAGCAAGGAGGGAGTTGCAGTAGTCCAGCCAGGAGATGACAAGAGCCTGGATGAGCACCTGCACAGCCTTTTCAGTGAGAAAAGGCCGAATCCTCCTGATGTTGTAGAGGAGGAATCTTCAGGAGCGTGTCACCGATGCAATGTTTGCCGAGAATGACTTGGTTGTCCAGGGTCACACCCAGATTCCAGATTCCCCCCCTTATCGGTCCGAGTAGGTGTCACCACAGCATCATCAATGGTGACAGCCAGGTCTCAGTGCGAAAAAAGTATCAAACTGTTTTTTAGGGTTAGATGCTGTGCTTAGAATTTTGGAACAGTAAAATGCAGCTTTGGCGGATGAAAGCGACAAGGAGAAGTTTGACAGGAGCCCTTGAAGATGGAGAAGGTCTTCTGGGTTTTTTTCTTTCTTCCACTCCGCCTCTCTGAGGCTCCGCCTCTGCGTACGCACTGAGTCCGACAACCACGTGGAGTTGGACGTGCAGACCTGGAGGTGAGGGGACAGAGAGTGTCCAGAGAGGAGGACAGGGTAGAGAGAAGAAGGTCAGTGGCAATATCAGGGGGTAGAACAG
The DNA here is from genome assembly GCA_027704905.1 of Muraenolepis orangiensis. Classification (NCBI taxonomy): domain Eukaryota; kingdom Metazoa; phylum Chordata; class Actinopteri; order Gadiformes; family Muraenolepididae; genus Muraenolepis; species Muraenolepis orangiensis. The sequence continues at coordinate 14,847,868 of CM051015.1, read as the reverse complement.
AGAAGGAATCAGGAGGAGGGAGGGCAGAGAGAACAGAAGAGGATAGATCGGCAGGGGTGAGTGTGCGGAGATTGCGACGGGACGTCACCATCTTGGTAGGGGGAGAGTGGGAGGGGGGGAAGGACATGAAGAAGTGCTCAGATAGATTTCAGTGAGAAAAGGCCGAATCCTCCTGATGTTGTAGAGGAGGAATCTTCAGGAGCGTGTCACCGATGCAATGTTTGCCGAGAATGACTTGGTTGTCCAGGGTCACACCCAGATTCCAGATTCCCCCCCTTATCGGTCCGAGTAGGTGTCACCACAGCATCATCAATGGTGACAGCCAGGTCTCAGTGCGGACAGCTCTTTGCCGGGAAGAACACTAGCTCAGTCTTGTCCAGGTTGAGCTTTAGGTGGTGCATCGACAGCCACTTTAAGATGTCTGCTAAGTAGGCGGCAATGCATGTTTCCACTTGCGTGTCCGAGGGGGGAAACGACAAGACCAGTTGGGTGTCGTCAGCATAGCAGTGGTAGGATAATTAATGGGAGTGGATAACAGGACCAAGGGACGTTGTGTAGAGGGAGAAGAGAAGAGGACCCAGGACCCAGGACCCATCCTTGTGGAACCCCAGTAGTCAGTCGGCGTGGTTCTGACACAGACCCTCCCAGTGCCACCTGGTAGGAGCGACCCATCAGGTAGGATGCAAACAAGAAGAGAGCAGAGCAGAGGGTTGATGATGTGTGTCAGGAAGGGCAGGAGTTCAGGCGCAGTAGACTGAAGCAGAGGGGAGGGAACTGGATCCAGTGAGCATGTGGTGGGGCGGCTGGATGTGATGAGGTGAAGAACATCATCTGTGGAGAGGGGAGAGAAATGGGTAAGGGAGGGATGTGGGAGGGTGCGGGGAAGACATGGGTGGTTGATGCGAGCATCAGCCGGGGGGTCAGGGAAGGAGGATCAGATATCGTTGACCTACTTGTCAAAGAAGTTGGCGAAATCATCCGGGAGAAGGGAGGAGCTGGGGGGGGGGGGGGGGGCAGGGGAATGGAGGAGGGAGGAAAAAGTATCAAACTGTTTTTTAGGGTTAGATGCTGTGCTTAGAATTTTGGAACAGTAAAATGCAGCTTTGGCGGATGAAAGCGACAAGGAGAAGTTTGACAGGAGCCCTTGAAGATGGAGAAGGTCTTCTGGGTTTTTTTCTTTCTTCCACTCCGCCTCTCTGAGGCTCCGCCTCTGCGTACGCACTGAGTCCGACAACCACGTGGAGTTGGACGTGCAGACCTGGAGGTGAGGGGACAGAGAGTGTCCAGAGAGGAGGACAGGGTAGAGAGAAGAAGGTCAGTGGCAATATCAGGGGGTAGAACAGAGAAGGAATCAGGAGGAGGGAGGGCAGAGAGAACAGAAGAGGATAGATCGGCAGGGGTGAGTGTGCGGAGATTGCGACGGGACGTCACCATCTTGGTAGGGGGAGAGTGGGAGGGGGGGAAGGACATGAAGAAGTGCTCAGATAGATGGAGAGGAGTAACTGAAATGTTTACTGTATTGCAGTGTCTGGTGAAGATGAGGTCCAGCTGGTTGCCGGCCTTGTGGGTCGGGAGTCAAGATGTTGAAGTCGCCAAGAAGGATGAGGCCGGAACCATCATCAGGTAAGTGGGAGATCAGCATGTCAAGCTTCTCCAAGAAGTCACCAGCTTGGCCGGGTGGATGAAAAACAACTGCAATAATGAGCTTATATGGAAAACAAACAGTTACAGCATGAAATTCAAATGAAGAGGGGGAGAACTGTGGAATGAAAATGGGGGAGTATTTCCAGTCCCGCGAAATCAACAGACCAGTACCACCAGCTCGTCTTGCGACTCTGGGAGTGTAGAAAAACATCTGACAAAGCAGCAGGCGAGGCAGTGTTTTCAGGGCTGATCCAAGTCTCAGTAAGAGCAAGGAAGTTCAGGGCAAGCAAGGATGCATAGCCTGAGATTAACTCAGTTTTCACTGCCGACTGGCAATTCCAAAGCCCCCCAGTTACCACTAGCTCGACATGGGTAGACAGAGTAGGGTAAATGAGGTTTGTGGGATCACGGCGGTGCCTGGATGTGACCCAGCGTCTGTGTGACCTCTGCAAAGAAGTGTGTACTGCAATGCCACACATGGTAGATTACAGTACAATAAGATGCCGACCTTAGAAGAAGTTAAACTTGAAATAATCGACTGTAGCCTTATTCTGCCTTTGTTTGCCTGCCGCTTCAAAGCTGCCGCTTTCAGGAAGTGGCTAAATAACACTGGTTGCTAATATTCTGAGGGTCTGCTAGGAGTGCAGGCCCCTCCCACACAATTAACAAGGCAGTTGACCTAGATTGGGTGAAACCACCTTCAATGGGCCACAACATTTAAGCACTACCTGACCACTTGACTAACAATAAACCAATGAGGGAAGCACAACTTACTTGCAACACTCTAGTTACACTTAGTATCAACCTGACAAACTCGAGTTACAGATAGTATCACCTGATAAACCTGACAAACTAGTTACAGTTAATATCAACCTGGAAAGCAACTAAATATACTCAGACTACACTTCAACACTTGGCTAACAATGGCCTAATGATTAAAGTACAACTTACTTGCAAAACTCTAGTTACAGTTAGTATCAACCTGATTAGCAACACAAATATACTCAGACTATTCCAGATGGGTCAAGAAGTTCCTCCAGTAGTTGAAACAAACACTGAAGGAAGCTGAGACAATGATGAATCAATGATGACCTACTTCATCATGTGGATAAATATCCTGGCTCTACTGTTTTATTGCTTTCATAAACCAATTGTGGGAGGTATTTGTCATAACTTCAAAAAGCTCAGGAAAGCCAAAGCAATACTGTAACTGTAACTTAACGGTTAATCTGAAGTTTCCTACTTTTGAGAAAGAAGAAACTAATATACTACAATACTAATGTATTTAATGCATATACTACCTCAAACCACGAACATATGTCCCCACCACCAGCAACACCGGTAACACCAGAACCAACACCGGTGTAAAATGGGGCTCAATAAATGATTTGTCTCTCACAGTTGAATACCATGAATATTTTTTCCCATGGTGGTCCATGTAAAGTGGAGGGACTTTTTAGTCACATTTGAGCTCAGGATTAATGTTTACATTTGTTTACATTTCTAAATGATATAGTATAAACTGTTGAATCTACCTAGCAACAGTTGAAACTGTTGAATCTACCTAGCAACAGTTGAAACTGTTGAATCTACCTGGAAACAGTTTAAACTGTTAGTTCTACGTAGCAACAGTTTAAACGGTTGAATATACCTAGAAACAGTTTCAACTGTTGAATCTACTGTACCTAGCAGCAGTTTCAACTGCTGAATCGACCTATAAACAGTTTCAACTGTTGTAATCTACCTAGCAACAGTGAAACTTTAAAGTCATCTCAAACTGGGTGTTCTGTGTTTGTCGAGCAGAATGCATCACAAATCACCATAGCGTGTTTAATTTGCTCCTGTGTTATTTTTGAAAGCGTACATTACATTAGAATAATACATTTTCAAAATGTTCTCATTGTTCTCCCTCTAACAGTTGAGTAAATACTTTATTTTCCATTCCATTAGGTTCTTAGAAAACCAGAACAGTGAGAATGTCAAACACGTACCTGACACCTATAGGCCCTTTTTAATTTGCTTTATTTCATCAGCAGACGCAAATTATATTATCTGAAATTGAAGTTGGTTCATTTTCCTACAAACCTTTTATTTTCTTTCCTACTCCATGTTATAATTGTTTAGCTTGAGTGTTCTAGTAACCTTTAGATCAGCAGTGGTTACATATACAGCTGAGATGAATGGCACAAACAGACCATATCTCACACACACACACACACACACACACACACACACACACACACACACACACACACACACACACACACACACACACACACACACACACACACACACACACACACACACACACACACACCAGAAGCCTCCCATTCCAACAGTTGCAGATGTCAGTGCCCCAGCGGGTCTGCTGGTCTGGTACAGCCAGGGCTGTGAAGTCTTGCTCAAGGACACGGGACAGGAACGCACGGTGCCATTCACGGACACGGGACAGGAACACACGGTGCCATTCAAGGACAGCCTGCTGTGCTTCGTGAAGCCACCATAACCACCACCAGCATTGGTCGCAATGATGGTGTTTACCATCCATAGTTCTGCATCCTGGCTTGATAAAGATGACATATTTTCTTAGGGCCAGGAGTGATGGGTGCTTTGCGTGGGCCAGGGTCGATGCTCTGACACACGGGCTGGGCTGAGTGAATTGTTTTATAGATTGGTGTTGATGTGCGGCGGTCATGAGTAATCATCAAGAAAACATAGAGGCTGATTGCTCTCCGGCCTTGGAGACCTTTGGAGGTCCAATCAGCGCATACACACACACACACACACACACACACACACACACACACACACACACACACACACACGCACACACACACACATTCACACACACACACACACACACACACACACACAACATTTCAACACCATGTACAGTGGTAGATGGACGCACACAGCAAAAACGTATTTCCAGATAACTTTGAATGTACTTCAAGGACTTCAAGATTCAAGATTCTGCATTCTTGCAGTACAATGTACAATGGAATGCTTACTCCCCATTCCTCCCTCAGTATGAATTCTACACAACAATAATTTAAACAGCAATATAAACAATAATAAAGCAGTCAAAGATGATCCATGATATGGATGATATATTCATATGGCTGTGGAGTGTGTGTGGTTGGTGGCTGGTTTAAACAGCCTCACCTGGCCTGAATTAAACTGATAACTCTATGGCTGGTGACGCCGCACACCTGTGGGTCCCTGTTAATCAAGGCTCACATTTTCAAAAAGCCACCACCACGCACTCGAGGAAGAGAGCTCGAGCATGTACCGTCTGCTCTGTTCACAATGATTCAAACTCTTGCAATAAAACAGATTCCTCATCAACCTGTGACTTTTTCTTCGGGAGGAGCCCAAAACTAGCCATGTTACTGGCTAGTGGCAGCGTTGTCTGCTACAATGGCGATTGTTCCAAAAAGTGACAGTAGTGCAGCACTGTAGTGAGTGGTAGCATCATCATGAATACAGTGCAGTACAGTGCAGAATAGTGCAGTACAGTGAAGAATAGCGCAAAATACTGCAGTAAAGGTAATGAGTCCAGTAAAGAAGTATATTGGTACAAGTCACAGCATACATTGACGTATAAAAAACCAACAACAAATATTTGAATCTGAATCTATGTATAAGACAGAGAGTATTTTAAGTATTTAAGTATTTATCTCAGACGAAATGAAGCGTTGTTCTACTGGTGGATAGTGATTTAAGTTGATCATTTGAAAGTAACGCTCCTTCTGTCTCTGGTTTCGCTGGGTTTTCGCCTTCCTCTTGAAAGTACGTCCAAGGCCAGAAACCATCTGGGACTCTGACAGAAGCACTACAGTAGCACCACTAAAGTGGACGTGACCAGCATCTCAAATAAAGGACTTTCACAGCACGCAACGCCAGGCTGAAGTCAGGTGCGCTGGTACAAAAACAGATCGCTCATACTGTATCACGCTGCAGAACAACAAGGGGTTGAATATGGCTTCTTCATCTCATGCATCAGAAAGATACAGACGCCTTCACAGGCTGGCTCCACATGATTCGGGATTATGGTGATTAAAAAATGCTAGATGCAAATCTTCAGTTGAACTGAAGGCGTGCATTTATTGAGACGCACAGATTAATTACAGTCTGTGGTTGGTATGGAGGACCCCTGCTGTGCAACTGCTGGGGACCATGGAGTGTGGGGGTCACCACAGGGGAGTCACCGTTTGTGTGTGTGTGTGTGTGTGTGTGTGTGTATGTGTGTGCTTGTATACGTACGTACGTACGTGCCTGTACGTCCAAGTTTTATGACATGCATATTATGCTTAGAAATGGTTAAACATCTCTGGAGCTCTTGTAACTCAATTATCATCCTGACTGAGCACATCAATTATCTTTTTATTGCAGGGTTAGTAACCTTTGGCAGAATGTCCACTTGGAAAAAAACAAGCCCATGCCAGTCTCCAGCAGATACCCCCATAGTTATTGTTTTCTGGACAGACAAGTGCCGTGTCCCACCTCCATGTCTTGTTCGGACCTGGTAATCACCTTTATCAAATTGGAGCCATCCCATTTCAACCCTCCGGGTCTCTTTAACAACATGCTTATTGCCAACTGCAGTGCAGTCACTAGGGCCTGCTGTGTCACTGTTGACAGATGTTTTCGGTTTCCCCCAGAGTCTGTCTCTTGAGAGCTGCATGAGAGCTGACTTAACTGTCTTTCCTTCTCCTGACATTCAGTTTGTCCCTGTTCTTTGTGGACAATATTCTCTGAGTGCAAGTCGGTCACCATATGTTATGATATACTGTCCCAACTCCTCATCAGTCATGACATCTACTACGAGGTTAATGTCGATCTGAAGAAAGCAGGACAAATGCAAACAACGTTTCCATACTAGAAAGATTGCAAAAGGAGGCCATGCAAATAACGTTGTTCTGTAACATTTTGCCGTCAAGGCATGCAATGGGTTAATGTCAGAATAATTTACATTATCATCTTTCAGTTGATTGATGACATTCCGTGTTTTCAGGAAAGTGTCCACCTCTCCTGGCATTCTTTCTTGGGTTGGATGAGCTCTGGAGACGCTACCTGAATATGCCGTTCAGAGTGAATATAACGGTGACGAAGTGCAAGCAGAACCGTGATATCTTTATAATGAGGTCCAAGTTTTAAATATTACTCCTGTACTCTCATTTCCACATAGAAACCTAGCCTTCAATGCACTTTGGGGCTCCGTAGTATGGTCTCCTGTGCGGGCCAGATCCTTCTGTGCGCACCTGTGTAACTTTCTCATACATACGGGATAGTTTCTCGTTCCCTCGAGAAACAAACTTGTGCAAACGAGTTTCTCGCAACGAGAATCCTTAATTTCTTGTGCGCACAAGAAATAACATTTTTTTTCCTTATGTCACTTTAGGGGCTCCATAATGATCAATACACAGTTTGATTTGTTTTCTGAACAGATTTCTGTCATTCAAATTTCTCTGTAATCCGCAAAGTGTGATTGTTTAATTGACTGTGTAAATTATCTGTTTTAATCAGCAGCCAATCAAAGGTAACCATTTGAAATGTAAGGGCGCTACACTTACTTTGGGAGTCCTTCTGAAGAGGAACTTATTCAGTGACAAGAAACTCTGTACACATGTTGGTCATTCAAACCACTCAGAATGAGTCAAGCCTACTGTGGAGTGTGTGTGTGGTTGGTGGCTGGTTGAAGCAGCCTCACCTGGCCTGAGTCAGACTGATTACTCTATGGCTGGTGAGGCTGCACACCTGTGGGTCATTGTTAATCAAGGCCCACAGGTTAAACCAGCCTCCACCACACACACTCCAGGAGGAGAGCTCTGGCATGTTCCATCCCCTCTGTTCACAATTATTCAAAACTCTTGCAATGAAACAAATTCCTCATCACCTGTGTCCTTGTCTTCTGGAGGAGCCCTCAAGTAGATATTATAATGGCTGATGGCCGCGTCGTCTGCTCCACCTACTAAATGTCAGTGCCGGGCTGAGAAAGAACGTGTCTTAACCTCTACCCCTAACGTTGGGTCAGGCTGGTGGTTTTGGGCCCGATCTAGGCTGTGTACGCACAGCTGTGTACCGCACTGTGTACCACAGTAAAAATACATACGATTAAATATATAGCACTTTTCTGGACACCAAAGGCGCTTTACAGAAAAGGTAAAAATGGTAAAATTGCACAATCAGTAAAATCATTTCATAGTTGAAAGGGTGGAGGGTGCAGCCACTGAAAAGGCCCTGTCGCCTCAGCTAGCTTGGTCCTGGGGACTATCAGGCTGTTGGTGTCAGTGGACCTGAGGGAAGGAGTGATGGGAAGGAGTGTAATGGGGGAGGAGGTTAGAGAGGTAGGGAGGGGCCAGCTTATTGAGGGCTTTGTAGGTGATGAGTAGTATTTTGAAGTCAATCCGGTATTTAACCGGGAGCCAGTGGAGGTTGTGGAAGACAGGGGTGTTGTGATCTCGGCGACGGGTGGAGGTGAGCAGACGGGCAGCAGAGACGGGGGAGAAGAGATTGTGCTCAGGGTGGTTGCAGTCCTTTATGATGGACATGGCCTTCTTCCGACATCTGGTCCTACAGATCCCCTCAATGCATGGAAGTGCACACCCGATGATCTTCTCTGCCGTCCTCATGACCCTCTGGATGGCATTCTTGTCCTGTGCAGTGTTGCCGTACCACACAGTGACGCCACACGTCAGGACGCTCTCTACGGTGCCATGGTATAAATTTACTATCCACCTCTGGCCTACTCCGCTTTTCCTGAGGGACCGCAGAGCATAGAGGCGCTGGTGTGTCTTCTTCAGCATGACCTCCGTGTTCTGGGTCCATGCCAGGTCATCGGAAATCTGTAGTCCAAGGAAACAGAAGCAGCTGACGACTTCCACCGGTGTCCCGTCCAGGCTGATGGTGGAGTGGGTTCCTCGGTGGCTCCTGAAGTCCACGATGAGCTCCTTAGTCTTGCTGACACTCAGTGCGAGGCTGTTGTCCTCACAACATCGCGTCAGCTAGACCACCTCATCTCTGTACTCCGTTTTGTCGCCCTCGCTTATCAGGCCGATGACTGTGGTGTCGTCTGCAAACTTAATAATCGGATTATTGCTGTGCATGGCAGTATGTGTGTACAGCCGGGGACTGAGGCAGCAGCCTTGGGGTGCTCCGGTGTTGAGGACCAGAGTGTCGCCTGTATGGTTTTTTCGGGAATGTACCACACTGCGTACCACACTGTGTAGTGCACCACTGTGTACACGGTGGATCAGGATCTACAGATCAAGTGGCGTGACCTTAGCCAAATGCCACAGCATGGCCTTCACTCAAACCCCTGTAATTGGCAGTGTGTCAACACACATTCGATCTTTCCCAGGTCGTGACCTTCAGTTTGCAGAGGCCCTTTTAATGTGCTGGTGGAACAATGTGTAGTCAGCTGGTTGCCGAGCCTGGTTCATCTGTCAGGTTCATCTGTCAGGTTCATCTGTCAATTGTTTGTTGTTAAAGAAAACTCTTTGGAACCTTAGTGGCTGGCTCTTCTGTTTGAATGTTGTCTGAGTTTTGCAACTGCTGCAGGCCAGACAACCACGGTTTATAGGGCAATATGTATATATACAATTATATATACAATCTTTTAATGGCAATTTTATAACCTGTTTATTTAGTTTAGTTTAGCTTTCTTACATCATTTCTATGTTGTATTTATTGTAAGAGTGTCTTGAGGATTGCAAGACAAAAAAGGCATTCTGATCTGAATCTGTCTTCTAGTCCAAGTTTTATATATATATCTTTTTTTATTCAACTTTTTTACTTATTCATTTAAAAAATGAAGCACTACTACATTCTGTGCACTTTACCTTGTTAAAACAACATTACATATTTCCATTTTTTTGTGTTGTGCTTCAAATACAGGGAAAATCACACTTCATATGCTGCTCCTTAATGACCTGTCTCTATTCAATCCCACCTCAACCTGCTCTATAATGACCTGTCTCTGAATTCACTGTCTAACCCCTACCTGCTCCTTAAAGACCTGTCTCTGTATTCACTGTCTAACCCCTACCAGCTCCTCAAAGACCTGTCTCTGTATTCACTGTCTAACCCCTACCTGCTCCTTAATTACCTGTATCTGTATTCACTGTCTAACCCCTACCTGTTCCTTAAAGACCTGTCTCTGTATTCACTGTCTAACCCCTACCTGCTCCTTAAAGACCTGTCTCTGTATTCACTGTTTAACCCCTACCTGCTCCTTCATGACCTGTCTCTGTATTCACTGTTTAACCGCTATCTGCCCCGAATGACCCATCTCTATATTCACGGTTTAACCCCTACCTGCTCCTTCGTGACCTGTCTCTGTACTGTCTAACCCCTACATGCTCCTTAATGACCTGTCTCTGTACTGTCTAACCCCTACATGCTCCTTAATGACCTGTCTCTGTATTCACTGTCTAACCCCTACCTGCTCCTTAATGACATGTCCCTGTATTCAATGTACAATCCCTACCTGCTCGTTAATGACCCGTCTATCCCCTACTTCCTCTTTGAGGACCTGTCTCCATGTTAAATGTAAGACGCTTTGGATATAAAATATGATCAAATATATATTCATATAAAATATTTAATCTCACAGTGTAGGCAGATCTTAGGTTATTATTATTATTGTTAAGTATTAATTTTCTTTGTTCTTAGTTTTAGTTTGTTCATGTCTTGAAAAAGAGATTCAAATGAATACGAAACCATGGAAGAAATGCCATTGGCTGGCCTAGTTTACACTTAAACTGCTCTATGGTTCTTAAATCAACGACAAACACAGGTTTTAACATTCACAAGCAGAATAAAAACATATTTTTTTAATCAAATAAAAGATTATATTCTGTGAGTTACAACTCTGATTTTGACTAATAGACCTGATAGATCTGAAGTTGAGCAGCGTGCCAATCAAAGCCGCCAGACAGAAATAGCCCTTGGGTGTGTTAGCTGTCAGGCTCCAGAGGCAGCGTGTGTGATGGCAGAGGTCTGGCAGTGTGGAGGAATTAGCCTGTTGCTGTTCTGTGGAGATTAGTCATTCATCATGAATAGAGTCTCTCTCTAAAGCCCTGTGTTTGTAAAGCCTTGCTGATCGATGGCAGCCGCTGGGAGGCCTAATACACTTTGTTTCAGAGGTGATCCCAGGAGAAGACAGATAAAGAAATGACCGTATGGAAAGTTCCATGTTGGATGGATGGAGAGAAAGCATGCACATGTGTGTGTGTGTGAGTGTATGGGTGGGTATGCGTATGTGTGTGTGTGTGTATGTTTGAGTGTGCATATACATGTGTGCTTGTGAATGTATGTGTGTGTGTGCGTGTGTGTGTGTGTGTGTGCATGTATGCGTGTTTGTGTGCGTGTGTGTGTGTGTGTGTGTGTTTGCATGTGCATGTACATGTGTGTGTGAATGTATGCGTGTGTGCGTGTGTATACGTGTGTGTATCCGTATGTGTATGTTTGCGTGTGCATGTCTGTGTGTGTGAATGTATGTGTATGTGTGTGTGTTTGTGTGTGTGTGTCTTCTGTGTAGTAAACATTTTTATGTCATATGTTATGTAACTATGTCTGTCGACATATTAGTATGTATGTGCTCCTAGCAAAAACTGTCGAGGTGTTCTTGAGAAAGACACCCTAAACCCTAACTGCTCCAACATGCTGGCTGTCTCCTTGCATGGCTGACACCGCCGTCGGTGGATGACTGTGTGTATGAATGGGTGAATGTGAGGCATGACTTGAAAAGCGCTTTGGATAAAAGCGCTATATAAAAGGCAATCTATTTACCATTTACCATAAGCACATTTAGAAACATTTGAAGGTGTTTGTGAGGACGACTTCTTAGTGCTGTCTTATGACATCATACAATTAATGCATGTTATGCATGCAATGCATGTTATATAATCCACTCTAAGTTACTGTTCTTGTTCACAGGAAAGCAGTATTTCTTGTCATCTTCCACCGTAGGACGGAGGACTCTAAACCACCAAGAGAATTAACACTTTCTTCCAGACAGGAACAAGTAGCTTTTATTACGCAATGAAAGATGCTCTGCTCTGAAGTGAGTCTTGACACACACACACACACACACACACACACACACACACACACACACACACACACACACACACACACACATACACACACACACACTCCACTGCCAACAAGCAACACACACACACACACACACACACACACACACACACACACACACACACACACACACACACACACACACACACATACACACACACACACACACACACACACACACACACATACACAAAACACACACACACACTCCACCAACAACAACAACAACCGACACAGCCATCTGGAGAAGGTTTGCAGCCCGTGGCCTCAGCAGGGACTCTCACTGAAGTCTTTTCACGCGGGTCTTCAGAGTCACAAGACGCACTGCTGCAAAGACACTAAAAAGAGAGTTAGCAGCAGCCCGGGGGGGGGGGGGTGTGATCCTCGATGGGGAAATTAAACAACGATGCATACAGAACACAAGTGTGTGGT
>CM051015.1:14823191-14830691 GCA_027704905.1 Muraenolepis orangiensis | reverse complement strand
GATAAAAAATAGATTGAAAATAAAATAAAAATAGAATAAAGTTAAAAAAGTAATATATAGCACAGAAAAAAGAGCAATATGTATATAGAAATCAATGTAATAAAATATACATTGTTATATGCTATGCGCCCTTGTTCAGCAGCCTGATGGCCTGACTGTGGAAGCTATCTCGGAGACTATTTGTACGGCACTTGATACTGCGGTATCGCCTGCCTGACGGTAAAAGTGAATACAGTTTATGGCTTGGGTGGGCAATATCTTTTATGATGCGTTTGGCCTTGGCCACGCACTGCTGGTTGTATATATCCAGGAGGGAGGGGAGCTCACCTCCAACGATATACTGGGCCGTCCGCACCACCCTTTGAAGCGCTCTGCGCTCGAGTGCGGTGCTGTTCCTGTACCAGGCGGTGAAACACCCTGTAAGAACACTCTCGATGGTGCCGTTATAGAATGTTCTCAGGATGCGGGGGCCCACGCTGAATTTCCTCAGACGCCTGAGGAAATACAGGCGTTGTTGGGCCCTTTTCACCACGTGTGTGGTGTGCGTGGACCATGTGAGGTCCTCGGAGATGTGCACACTGAGGAACTTGAAGCTGCTGACCCTCTCTACTGCAACACCGTCGATGGAGATAGGGCTGTGCTCTCCTCTCTGCTTCCTGAAGTCCACGATCAGCTCCTTGGTCTTCTTGACGTTGAGGGCGAGGCTGTTCTCCTGGCACCACTGCTCCAGCGATCCGACCTCCTCCCTGTAGGCTGTCTCGTCGTCGCCAGCGATCAGGCCCATCACTATCGTGTCATCAGCAAACATGACGATGACGTTGGAGCTGTGCATAGCCATACAGTCGTGGGTGTAGAGGGAGTAGAGGAGAGGGCTCAGCACGCATCCCTGGGGGCTCCCGTGTTGAGGGTCAGTGGCTCTGAGGTGGTGCTGCCCATCCTCACCACCTGGCGGCGGTCCGACAGGACCTCTAAGCTTGTTGTTGAGCTTGGCAGGAACTATCGTGTTGAACGCTGAGCTGTAGTCCACAAACAGCATTCGCACATAACAGTTCTTTCCCTCCAGGTGGGAAAGGGCAGTGTGGAGGGCCATGGCAATTGCGTCGTCCGTGGATCTGTTTTGACGATATGCAAATTGCCATGGGTCTAGCGTGGCAGGTAAAACAGAGCAAATAAAGTCCATCACCAACCTCTCGAAGCATTTGCGGACAATCGAGGTGAGGGCTACAGGTCTATAGTCCTTCAGGCATGTTACCTTCGGTTGTTTAGGGACAGGCACGATGGTGGACATCTTGAAGACCGTGGGAGCAACAGCCTGGGACAGGTTGAAGATGTCTGCAAAGACTCCTGCCAACTGGTCTGCGCATGCTCTGAGGACACGGCCCGGGATGTCGTCGGGGCCTGCCGCCTTACAGATGTTCAGCCGCTTGAAGGTGCGGTGCACATCCGCCTCCGAGATGTTCAGCCGGCTGGTCTCCTCAGGTGGCGCTGGCTTCAGCGGGCTGCCGTTCACGTCGAACCGAGCAAAAAAAGTGTTTTGCTCTCTTGGGAGGGAGGTAGAGGAGTTCTCTACACAACTGGTTCTCCCTCTGAAGTTCGTTATCGTCTGTAGCCCCTGCCACATACCCCTTGCGTCGTGGCTCTTGAATTTATCTTCCACTCTGTCCATACTCCCGCTTGGCAGTGACAATGGTCTTACGGAGGTCGTAACGGGCTCAAGTCAAGTCAAGTCAAGTCAAGTTTATTGTCACTTCACAGTTTACAGTTTAGTATAAAGCAGTGATGTGAAATTCTTGTGTGCAATACCCGACGACAGACAGCAGTTATAGAATAAGATAAAATAAAAATAGATAAAAATAGAATAAAAAATAGAATAAAAAATAGAATAAGGAATATAAAATAAAAATAAAAAATGCAATTTATAAAATGCAAAAATCAGCACAGAAAAGAGCAATATATATATATAAATCAATGTAATAAAATATACATTGTTATATGTTATACGCCCTTGTTCAGCAGCCTGATGGCCTGACTGTGGAAGCTATCTCTAAGCCTATTTGTACGACACTTGATACTGCGGTATCGCCTGCCTGACGGTAATAGTGAGTAAAGTTCGTGGCTGGGGTGGGCAATGTCTTTTATAATTCTTTTGGCCTTGGCCACGCACCGCTGGTTGTAAATGTCCAGGAGGGAGGGGAGCTCACCTCCAACGATATACTGGGCCGTCCGCACCACCCTTTGAAGCGCTCTGCGCTCGAGTGCCGTGCAGTTCCCGTACCAGGCGGTGATACACCCTGTCAGAACACTCTCGATGGTGCCGTTGTAGAATGTTCTCAGGATGCGGGGGCCCATGCTGAATTTCTTCAGACGCCTGAGAAAATACAGGCGTTGTTGGGCCTTTTTCACCACGTGTGTGGTGTGCGTGGACCATGTGAGGTCCTCGGAGATGTGCACGCCGAGGAACTTGAAGCTGCTGACCCTCTCTACTGCAACGCCGTCGATGGAGATAGGGCTGTGCTCTCCCCTCTGCCTCCTGAAGTCCACGATCAGCTCCTTGGTCTTCTTGACGTTGAGGGCGAGGCTGTTCTCCTGGCACCACTGCTCCAGCGATCCGACCTCCTCCCTGTAGGCTGTCTCGTCGTCGCCGGCGATCAGGCCCATCACTGTCATGTCGTCAGCAAACTTGACGATGACGTTGGAGCTGTGCATAGCCATGCAGTCGTGGGTGTAGAGGGAGTAGAGGAGAGGGCTCAGCACGCATCCCTGGGGGGCTCCCGTGTTGAGGGTCAGTGGCTCTGATGTGGTGCTGCCCATCCTCACCACCTGGCGGCGGTCCGACAGGAGGTTCAGTATCCAGCTGCACATGGATGGGGGTACGCCTAGACCTCTCAGCTTGGTGTCGAGCTTGGCAGGAACTATTGTGTTGAATGCTGAGCTGTAGTCCACAAACAGCATTCGCACATAACAGTTCTTCCCCTCCAAGTGGGAAAGGGCAGTGTGGAGGGCCATGGCAATTGCGTCGTCCGTGGATCTATTTTGACGATATGCAAATTGCCATGGGTCCAGCGTGGTAGGTAACACGGAGCAAATAAAGTCCTTGACCAACCTCTCGAAGCATTTGCTAACGATCGAGGTGAGGGCCACAGGTCTGTAGTCATTCAGGCATGTTACCTTGGTTTGTTTAGGGACAGGCACGATGGTGGATATCTTGAAGACCGCGGGGACAACAGCCTGGGACAGGGAGAGGTTGAAGATGTCTGCAAAGACTCCTGCCAACTGGTCTGCGCATGCTCTGAGGACGCGGCCCGGGATGTCGTCGGGGCCTGCCGCCTTACGGATGTTCAGCCGCTTAAAGGTGCGGCGCACATCCGCCTCCGAGATGCGCAGCTGGCTGGTCTCCCCAGTCGGTGCTGGCTTCGGCGGGCTGCCGTTTACGTCGAACCGAGCAAAAAATGTATTTAGCTCTCCTGGGAGGGAGGTAGAGGAGTTCTCTACACAACTGGTTCTCCCTCTGAAGTTCGTTATATTCTGCAGCCCCTGCCACATACCCCTCGCATCGTGTTTCTTGAATTTATCTTCCACTCTGTCCTTATACTCCCGCTTGGCAGTGACGATGGTCTTACGGAGGTCGTAACGGGCTCTCGTATATTCCTCCGTATTCCCGGAACCAAAGGCGGCGTTACGCGCATGTAGGGCAGCGCGAACATCGCCGTTAATCCACGGTTTCTGGTTGGGATATATCCGAACCGACTTGGTCGGAACAACGTCATCTATGCACTTCTTGATGAACCCGGTGACCGACGACGCGTACTCGTTGATGTTATTGTCCGAGGCAACGCGGAACATGTGCCAGTCAGCGTGATCAAAACAATCCTGCAGCGTAGAATCTGATTGGTCCGACCAGCATTGGACCTCCCTCACAGCGATCGGTTGCTGCTTCAGTCTCTGCCTATAGGCGGGGAGCAGCTGGATAGAGCGGTGATCTGATTTGCCGAACGGTGGGCGGAGGAGGGCCTTGTAGCCATCACGGAAGGGAGTGTAGCAGTGGTCGAGGATCCGCTCGCCCCGTGTGTTGCTCTTTATGTGTTGGTAGAACTTCGGGAGAACCTTCTTCAGGTTCGCCTTGTTGAAGTCCCCCGCTACGATGAGAGCAGCCTCGGGGTGGGCCGACTCCTGTTCGCTGATAGCCCCGTACAGTTCCTTCAGCGCTGTGTCCGTGTTGGCTTGTGGGGGAATGTAAACAGCGGTCACGGTTACCGCTGTAAACTCCCGAGGTAGCCAGTATGGACGGCACATAAGCATCAGGTACTCCAGGTCCGGGGAACAGAAAGACTTGAGGGGATGTACATGACTTTGGTTGCACCAAGATCTGTTTATCATGAGACATACCCCCCCTCCGCGATCTTTACCGGAGAGAGCCTTTGTTCTGTCCGCCCGGTGTACGGAAAATCCCGTCGGCTCGATAGCTGCGTCGGTAACCCCCTCCGACATCCATGTCTCCGTAAGGCAGATAATACAATTGTCCCTAGTTTCCCGGTGGAATTGAATACGAGCCTGTAGTTCGCTTAACTTATTGTCCAGAGACTGTACATTAGCCAGTAGAATGGTGGGTAGTGGGGGGCGATCGGATCGACATCTCAGCCTGACTAGCACGCCGGCTCGCTTCCCTCGCTTCCTCCGGCGACGCTTGCGCGTAATCGTACCCAAAATGGACGGAGATAATCCAGCTGTGACTTCGGGCGGGACGTCCGAGTCGAAAGAATGAAAAAACTCCGGTAGGTGGCGAGCGACTGTCGATCTGATCTCCCAAAGTGTGCAAAAGTTATAAGTGAACTTGCTGCTAACATCCTGAACTAAAAAAGTTGCAATAAAAAGAATAAATAACAAAAAACTGCGTCGTCGTGCGGGAGCTCGCGACACGGCAGCCATCTCGTACGGCGCCATACTCCATACTCTCTCGTATATTCCTCCATATTCCCGGAGCCAAAGGTGCCGTTATGCGTGTGTAGGGCAGCGCGAACATTGCCGTTAATCCAAGGTTTCTGGTTGGGATATATCCGAACCGACTTGGTCGGAACAACGTCATCTATGCACTTCTTGATGAACCCGGTGACCGACGACGCGTACTCGTTGATGTTATTGTCCGTGGCAACGCGGAACATGTGCCAGTCAGCGCGATCAACACAATCCTGCAGCATAGAGTCCGATTGGTCCGACCAGCATTGGACCTCCCTCACAGCGATCGGTTGCTGCTTCAGTCTCTGCCTATAGGCGGGGAGCAGCTGTATAGAGCGGTGGTTTGATTTGCCGAACGGTGGGCGGAGGAGGGCCTTGTAGCCATCACGGAAGGGGGTGTAGCAGTGGTCGAGGATCCGCTCGCCCCGTGTGTTGCTCGTTATGTGTTGGTAGAACTTCGGGAGAACCTTCTTCAGGTTCACCTTGTTGAAGTCCCCCGCCACGATGAGAGCAGCCTCGGGGTGTGCCGACTCCTGTTCGCTGATTGCCCCATACAGTTCCTTCAGCGCTGTGTCCTTGTTGACTTGTGGGGGAATGTAAACAGCGGTCACGGTTACCGCTGTAAACTCCAGAGGTAGCCAGAATGGACGGCACATAAGCATCAGGTACTCCAGGTCCGTGGAACAGAAAGATTTGAGGGGATGTACATGACTTTGGTTGCACCAAGATCTATTTATCATGAGACATACCCCCCCTCCACGATCTCTACCGGAGAGAGCTTTTGTTCTGTCTTCGCCCGGTGGACGGAAAATCCCGTCGGCTCGATAGCTGCGTCGGTAACCCCCTCCGACATCCATGTCTCCGTAAGGCAGATGATACAATTGTCCTTAGTTTCCCGGTGGAATTGAATACGAGCCTGTAGCTCGCTTAACTTATTGTCCAGAGACTGTACATTAGCCAGTAGAATGGTGGGTAGTGGGGGGCGATCGGATCGACATCTCAGCCTGACTAGCACGCCGGCTCGCTTCCCTCGCTTCTTCCTGCGACGCTTGCGCGTAATCGTTCCCAAGATGGTCGGAGATAATCCAGCTGTGACTTTGGGTGGGACGTCCGAGTCGAAAGAATGAAAAAACTCCGGTAGGCGGCGAGCGACTGTCGATCTGATCTTCAGAAGTGTGCAAAGTGTCCGGTAGTGCGTAGTGGGAGCGAGGAGACAAGAGTGTGGAATGATATAAGGGGGAGTGGCTATTTGGGCAGGAGTGCAAACTGTAACACCAGGGGATTGTTGGTCTCTCTAAAACACACTGACAGAAACAAGGTGACCGTTGGTCTGTCTAAAACACACCCAGAAGGGGCGCACTACCCGCCAGCAGGGGGTGCACTACCTGCCAGCAGGGGGAAACACTACCCGCCAGCAGGGGCACACTCGGCAGTGAACGACGCGCACCTTTTCCTCATCACAATCACCACTCTCTACAAAGGCCTTGTCTACACTTCTGTTCATAGGCCTACGTCACACTTTTTGCTTTGGGAACGTTAAAAGTTGCCGAGCAGTGCACTCCTACTTCCGGTAGTTACCCCAGCTACGTGACAAACTATGGCCGCCTCCTCTCGCTGCTGTTATTGTAGTGTACCGGGCTGCTCAACGTCAAACAAAGACAGCCGTACCTCAGTTTCTACGATTTCCCGAAAGACAAACTCCTCCACAAGTCTTGGGTGAGGCTGATAAGGAGGGATGAAGGTCTCTCGTTTCATGTTCTCAGGGGTAGCACGTATGTCTGCAGTTTGCACTTTGACAAGGAGAGCATATACATTTCAAAAAGTGGGCAGAATAGGCTAATAATGTTGGGTAAGTGTATGATTAAAAGCACTGGTCCTGACCCCCACACACACTCCATCTCTCATCTGAATAGAGCCACACAATGTCGGGTAAGTGTATGATTAAAAGCACTGGTCCCAAGTAGAGCTGGGCGATATGGACCAAAAATCATATCCGGGTATTTTTAGGCTACATCGCGATATACAATGTATTTTCCAAAAATGTGGCAAATTTTTAAGTTTTAACTCAATGCCACATGTATGATGTCACAAGCACTTTTATTTTAAGTCAACTCATATTCACAAGAATAACAGGCATTCCCTTTAGAAAATATACAGCTGCACACTACATAATAACACGTCAATGGAAAGGTACATTAAAATAATCCAAATCCATGAAATAAATAGCCTGTATTAAATACATCGTCGTTATATTGCGCCACTTGGAACTTTTCTTTTCATAAGGCGCTTGTAAGGAGGCTTGTAAGGAGTGTAGGGCAGTGAGGGCTTGGAGGCTGCAGCAGCACGCAGCTTTTACAGACAGCGTCGCTTTGCTCCTCATCTGAAATCCCAAATATCTCCAAATTATAGAACAGTCTTTGAAACTAGCCCTTCCACATTACCGACCGCCTCGTTTCCACCAACGCAAGCCTAGTTCTAGCTCTCGGATGGCGCTTGAGCCAGTTCGCAGTTGGTTCAACTGGCGAGCCATCAAAGAACAGGTTTGCG
>CM051015.1:14738191-14818191 GCA_027704905.1 Muraenolepis orangiensis | reverse complement strand
CATTCACACCACAGTAACCCTGTTCACTATTCAACTAGAATAACCCTAACCCTGACCCTAACCATTACCCTAACGCTAGCCTAACCCTAAACCCCTAACCATCTAACCTTAACCCTAACCCTAATCCTCCGAAACTGAAAGCAGCAAAACACACAAGTCTTCTCTCTGTGATGCCTGTCAATTTCATGGCATTTCCTTAAGCGTAGATAGATACTACAAAGAGGACTTCTGCAATTCTACTACTGCAATCTCATTCTGCCTTCCAAAACGTCAAGCGTCTTCAAGGAGCCGTTCATCCGAGCCTCAGCCAGGAACTGGAGCTTGGTGAAGATGGGTGTAGAGGCTTGTTCGAAGGCACGGAACGTCCCAGGATATGACAGACATCGCTGTCAGGGTGAAATTTTCTTGTTGGACAATAAATACATTTTTGAGCCTGTAAAAAAACAGCCTGTGTCTGTAAATAACTGCATACCCCTCCTCACTACCTGTTGATACTTGTATACTTACCTGCGTATATATATATATATAAACCTATAATTCTACATCTCCCTCACCCCCTGAATAGGGCATACACACGCAAATTGAGCTTTTAATGGACTTTAGAAAAAACAGTACAGATATAAAAGTATTTTGTGTAAATACTGTATATATATATTTGCTATTTGTGATTCCACAAATATGTTTTCCACAAATTGTACCACGCCACTATACATACCGTATGCTACTGCCATAGCAAGCTATAGCTTCAAAGAAGCCTACCACTCCACGCCCTTGGTTATAAAGCCAACTGCATATTCAATCAGGGAATTTGCCAGAAGTTTCTTCAAAACTTCAAAAGCCTATTGATGTTAGGACCCAAAGAGACCAGTGAGCCAAATGTGCCAGAGAACCCAGAAGAAGAGAAAGGACACCAAAAACAACGGATAATGTCTTTACTGAAAGATCCAGAAACACAAAAACAACAGGGTAGGGTTGGATAGGTTATGAGGTATGGTCGACACAGGGAGATGGGAGAGGGAGAGGGTGGGGGTAGAACGAGACTTGACGTAGTCGGAGCTGGAGACACAGGTTCTCGAGTTGGAGGGAGCCATAAGGTTCTCAGTGAACTCGCCCCTGACGTCGGTCTTCGGCAGTAGGTCCTCAAGGATCTCGCCCCCAACGTTGGTCTTCGGCAGAAGGTTCCCAACAATCTCGCACACGACGTCGGTCTTCGTCAGGATGGTTCTCAGAAAGGTTTGCAATGATCAAGCCCCGACATCGGTCTTCGGCAGCCTTAAGAAGGGTAGATCCCAGGTTCATTGGCCTCAGCCGGCCCGATTACGTTGGGCAACACCTGGGATTGATTAGCGTGTGGGGGAACACTTGAAGTCGACAGGAGGCCACCCTCCTCACGTGACTTCCACTTCCTCTGCGTTTCCCTGGGTTTTCTCATGTATAAATGACCATCCTGCCTGCTGTGATGCTCCGGTCTGACTCCCTCTGAACTTAAGGTTAAGTTTCACCATTTTTCCACCAAACTAAGGCACATGTTGGTACAAATAAACAATAAGGACGAGGAGAGGCTTCCAAGCTGAAGAAAGGGGAGACTGGGCCAAAAGCACCCCTGGCTGCACAACAAAAGGCCCATAAATCCCCTTCCAGGGAAGGCTTCAAATTAATTGTGATGCCAGAGGGGTTGAGGTTCTATAATAGTGTTGTTCCTTGGTCAAGAGTCTGTATTTGCTTTCCCGTCTCTCACCATTACAAACACCAGGCTGTGGACCCCAGTTGGGGTCCATATCTGTCTGTAGAGGCTAGAGAGAGAGGCTCTGTTAGCTGTTAGCTCTGTTAGCTCCCCGGGGTCCTCGTTTAAAAATAAAAGAGGGGGATGCCAGCAGTCGACAAGCCGATCTGAGAGTGTGTAATCCCCATTGGATTAACCTCTTCATCACTAGGCCTCTTTCTCAGGGTTTTGACGAAAATAACATAACCAGAGTAAATATCCTGGGAACTACAATGATATGTAATGTTGGTACCAAAATAAAGTCTGTGAGATTATAGTTAAATAATCAATGAGGATGCTACTGGGTCAGGCTGAATAAAGCTAGAACATTATTTTCATGTCGTGTTCCAGTGTATTTTCAGTTGGTGGCAGTTGGATTATATTTCTTCTCCCCCCTACCGTCCGGTTGCCGGTTCCACAGCATCCGTACAAGGACTTCCAGGTTCAAGGATATGTGAGTGCTTCCACTATCATAACATCATTAACATTTCTCTATCATACTTTGCTGGACTTTCGGGACTCATCACAGTTACTGCACTGTTCTGTACTGTAATGCACTGTATTCATGATGCTGCTGCACTACTTGCAATTTAAAATGTTTTAAAATGCTTTTTGCACAATTCTACGCATGCATATTGCCGGCATTCACAATTTATGCCCAACGATAGTCTAACTTATGCATAGCGTGCGGCAGCGTATCGCCGATGATCACGTGTCGTAGCCTATAAAATGGCTGACGATTCAAATCCTAACCACACTAGACATCCCAGTTTCAATATCACTGTCGCAGTATCAACATCACCGTATCAATATAATGTCATGCCAAAGAAAACTTTGAAGAACGCTGCCAAGAAGTCTCCTGGCCGTGGGCGCTAGACATTATCTCGACGCATTTTGATATATGAGTAACTTACAAGTAACGTGTGTGAACGTGTGTCAACGTTCGCATAACTTACAACCTACAACTTGTGTCATACGCTGTATGCCAGCGTATGAGCCATATTTTACGCATGCACAACATTTATCGACAACCTCGTCGTACTACCAGCGTGCTTCAGCGTGCTCTTTACGTACCCATAACTTATTCTATGTATTCCAGCATTTAGAGAAATTGTGATATGTCGGCATACGCTGGGTAAATCGTCAAGGTGTGACCAAGGGCCATAAGCTTGGTGTGGATGTAAGCTTGGTGTGGATGTAAGCTTGGTGTGGATGTAAGCTTGGTGTGGATGTTAGCTTGGTGTGGACGTAAGCTTGGTGTGGATGTAAGCTTGGTGTGGATGTAAGCTTGGTGTGGATGTAAGCTTGGTGTGCAAAACATTGGTTTGTATCTTTAACACAGAAGGATTGTATCTTTAACACAGAAGGTTTGTATCTTTAATACAGAAGGTTTGTACCTTTAATACAGAAGGTTTGTATCTTTAATACAGATGGTTTGTATCTTTAATACAGAAGGTTTTCATATTTACCATAGAAGGTTAGTAACTTTTATACAGTAGGTTTGTACCTTTAATACAGAAGGTTTGTATGTTTAATACAGAAGGAGAGGCGGAATAAAGGCTGAAACATTCCCAAATCAAAAGGAAATATAAAATGGGCTTTAGATACTTACCAAAACATTGAGTGTAAAAACCCTGTGAGGCTTCACAATGGAGCCTAGACACTACTGGTGGTTTTAGTTTTTGTTTGAGGTTGGATTGTGTTTCATATAGCTAGCACTGTTTGAGGATAGACTAAACGATGAGAATCAAATAGTTATTTGGGGTTTGTCACTTGACTGCTTTCTCCCATGTTTAAAGTGAGAGGGGATAAAGAGGTGTTTCACAGCCAGTTGTGCTGGCTACTGTTATGTCGTCAAAGTGGTTTTTGGCGCCACTATAAGGGAACTGTATTGTTTGATGACAGTAAAATCCTTGTATTGGTTAATGGTTGAACAACAAAGATTCCCCATCTCTTGTTGTCTTGTTATTAAAGCATAATCCAATTCCTTTTGTGTACTGATTTTAGTCATTATGACTGTGTAATATAACACTTGTATACGACACATTAAAATGCTTGCCTCAAATTAGATTCCCCCGAAGATTAGGCCAACACAATTGTATTTACATATACATGTGCAGCAAATATTCTGATAAGAGAGCGTTGTGTACTGTAGGTGAAAACCTAATTCAAGACGTTAGCAACAGTTTTCTGCTGTGACAGCCTCGCCCGGAACTGTCTTTCTCTTTTTTCATTGTTTGTGCTCAGCTTCGGTTCTAAGACAAAAAAAATCACAACAAACAACAAACAAAATGAGAAAAAAAGAACTAGACCCTCATTCCCAGTGCAATCACCTTTTCAAGAAAACAATAACAGTTAAATCCGCAGGCTTGTCAGGTATGCATATCCTCCTTCTCCACTGACTCCCATCATAGTCCATTCAGTCTGAGTAATTGCTCAATTTCGGCACAATAACAATTTAAAAAAAGGCTTACTTCATTACACCATTGGGACTTTTGGAGGCCTGCTTGTATGATTGTTTTACTGCTGTTTTATTGGACTTCACTGCCAGTGTTATACAAAGCCTGTTGATTGTCTGTGTGATTCTGATTCGATTAGATTACATTAGATTCAAATGTACTGTCATTGCACAGCACAAAGAGGGGCAGTACCTCAGTGGGTAAGGACTTGGTTTGTCAAGTCCCCGAAACACCAGGTTACTGCCTAAGTGACCTTGAGCAATGCACCCCCTACGCTGCTCCCTGGGCGCTGTATAAATTGCTGCCCATTGCACCTAATCCCCGCTGTGGGATTTATAAAGGACTTCAAAATAATAATAAATAAATAAAGTGCGCTACAGCGAAAAGGATGCAAATGTAACCGTAAACTGCATAGTAATATACAATGTACAGTGGTTAAGTAAGATGTAAAGACAGTCTACTAGGTATTAAAACAGGTATACAATGTCTTATAGAGTAGGTATGAAATATGTGAAGAGTTATATATATATATATATATATATATATATATACAGGTAGGTATCAACAGGTAGTGAGCAGGGGGTTTGAACCCCTTTTTAAAGTAGGAACTTATCACTTTGACTCTGAATCTGTTACATTTTCTCTCTCTCTCTCTCTCTCTCTCTCTCTCTCTCTCTCTCTCTCTCTCTCTCTCTCTCTCTCTCTCTCTCTCTCTCTCTCTCTCTCTCTCTCTCTCTCTCTCTCTCTCTCTCTCTCTCTCTCTCTCTCTCTCTCTCTCTCTCTCTCTCTCTCCTTGCCCCATATCTCTCTTGGTCCGGGAGCCAGGCAATTGTTGGCAAGCTATTTGTTGCCAATTCAATGTCTAAATCAATTGTCCATTAACCATCACTTTAAATTACTATTGAGAGAACTCTGTGTCCTGCACTGTATAAATAAATAAAACCCAACCACCTAATGCAACTTTTGGAAAGCATTCATATGGCGTATTGATTTGAGCCCTGGTGCCAACTTGTTAGAAACCAAATAGCCATACAGCTAAATAAGAGGAGGTTTTACAAACCAAACACCAACATGTCCCCAAAGGAACATCAGGTGCAGAGCGAGAGAGTGTGGTACCCTCGCCACTAGGGTTCCTTAGACTGTGGGTAGAACCTGATGACCCTGGAGTGTTTCTGTACTAGTATCTCCAGGGCTGTCTCTCGTCCATCTGAATAAACAGCCCATATCTCACCAAGACTCCCACTGTTCTCCTTCTACAGCCACATTTCTTCTCTTTTTTGGTTGTTGTCAAAACTACAGTCAATCCCATTTGGAAGTGATTTGGGCCGTTTGCTTCCCAATGGTGACAGAAGGGGAAGGGAGGCCAAAGATTATTCACTCATTGTGACAGAATGTATTTTTTCCTCCTGGTTGAGGAGTTACCAGGGCTGTCATTTTGTATTCTCCTGACGTGTCTGCAATGTGATCAAACTGTTTCACTGTTTATTGTGTTTTAAGTATTTTGCTATCGTTTATCGCTATCGTTTATCGCTTTGGATAAAAGCTAAATGACTGTAATGAGTAAAGCCATAACCACTGAAGATGCACCGTTTGGTTGCTCTCTGGTCCGGTGGGAGGGGAAATATAAATGTTAAAACTAAATAGGGGATGGATTTCGTAACCACGGACACAGAATTTGGGAAATATGGAAGTATATATTCAGTTGGTTATCCAGCATGAAAGTAATAGTAATCACAAACTATGCCAAAGCCTTCTTCCTAACCTTGCTGTTGATGATGTGTAATCATCGGTTTAAATATATCCAAGAGAGTGTAGACAGAGATCAAAGGAGGGGAGGAGAACATTCAATGTTTAATTCCACATTGACCTAAAGGGTTCCCAGGGTCCTGCCTGGTGTAGAGGAAGTTATGAGCAGTGGGAGACGGATGATTGGACGGTGAATGGGAGATGGGCAGACTTGGCTGACCAATCAGGATGGAACAAACCCGGGAGTTCAGAAACTTAAGATATGGCTGTCTAACCAGCTCCCCTAGTGTGTGTGTGTATACGTGTGTGTGTGTGTGTGTGTGTGTGTGTGTGTGTGTGTGTGTGTGTGTGTGTGTGTGTGTGTGTGTGTGTGTGTGTGTGTGTGTGTGTGTGTGTGTGTGTGTGTGTGTGTGTGTGTGTGTGTGTGTGTGTGTGTGTGTGTGTTTGTGTGTGCGTGCGCTGAATTACTCATTGTGGTTGTGATTAAAGTTTGTTGACTATAGCTGTTTCAATCAGCCCCCACAGAGGTACAGCCTTCTCCCAGACATAGAGAGAGAGAGAGAGAGAGAGAGAGAGAGAGAGAGAGAGAGAGAGAGAGAGAGAGAGAGAGAGAGAGAGAGAGAGAGAGAGAGAGAGAGAGAGAGAGAGAGAGAGAGAGAGAGAGAGATTTTGTAGCCCCGCCTGCTGAAAAAGGCAGATAGGTTCACATGGAAATGAAATAAAACAACTGCAGCCTCGACAACAACAACAACAACAACACAAAAAAAGATACAGCCTTGTCCACAATTCTGTTGTCTTTCCTCCGACACTAAATAATTCATCCTTTTAAAATAAAATAGTACAATATTGACGAGACACCTCCGGTCAATGGTCCACACCTCTGGGTCCGACACACCGCAGAGAAGAAATGTTCTTAACGTGATCGTCTGGAGGAGGGGGGAGGGTTGGGGGGGTGGGGTTACTCCATCCGCAATAATAATAATCATGCAAAACCTTGTCTATGAAACCAGCAGCCTGTCATCGGCTTGGGGGGGGGTCTTGGGGGGTTAATTATGTTTTCATAGTGAAACTGAAGATGCCTTTTGTTGTAAAGGGATTTGCCTTATTATTATTTTGATTTTGACACCAATTGTAGTACACATGCTCTACGAAACGTGCCTGATTAAAAAATAGAGATATTTTGATTTTTGATTGGGTAAAATATGGCTGAGTTATGCGCAAAATCACATTATTTACATGAGTGAACACTCAATCACAGGGGGAGGCTAAATCACACAGAAACAGCATTTACAGCTGAAGCAGGGGGAAAACATTGCTTGGGGAGACGTATCTCTCCTTCCCCGTGAAATGCTTGCCGTTTTAATATTGTGAATGTTTTGTAGCACACGGAAGGTTTTTCCCTATATTCTGTACTTTTACGCTTGTATTATGCATGTTCCATTGTCTGTGGAGTCACTGCACAGAGTACATGTATGAATGTGCTTTCCATCTTGAATGGTGGTGTTTTAGTGCACAGTTTCAGTGCCTAGTAGGGTAAGACAAGCCGCCACGTGACACCCTTCAGAATCACACCCTATTAACAGCAGGGGGCCCACTGAGGGCACGCCACTGAGGTCACACACACACACACACACACACACACACACACACACACACACACACACACACACACACACACACACACACACACACACACACACACACACACACACACACACACACACACACACACACACACCCACACACACACACACCCACACACCCACACACACCCACACACACGTACACACACACACACACACACATGCTTGTCTGCCATACCTGACAGGTGGCAGGTGTACCAGCTGTTGATTGGCTAACGAGACAAAGGCAGCGGTTATAAATTGAATCAGAATGACAGGTAATCAGCGTAGCCGAAGTTGTTACTTATGTCTGAAGTGCATATTGAATCATTTTATTAGGTTCCATATTTTGAATGCCAGTTCTTCGTTGTCGTCGACTGTTAGCCCCATGGATGGGCTGTTCTGTGTGAAAGGTGGGAACAGGAGTGAGGCTTTATAAAAGCACACATCCTTGTCATGGCTCCAAAGTGAATGACAGAGCTAATGCGTCTTGTCAGGGTCAGATAATAACTGTTGGGGTCCCAGCTGAGGTCTGACCCTGGCAGGCCTGTGATGCCCTTATCTTAAAAAACACAGATGTATTTATTTGGACCTGCTCTGTGAAGTCAGCTTAGCCATCTGCTTCTCAGAATGACCACTGGTCCTCAGCCAAACCACACTAACATCCAAACCACACTAACATCCAAACCACACTAACATCCAAAACACACTAACATCCAAACCACACTAACATCCAAACCACTAACATCCAAAACACTAACGTCCAAAATGATAACAACCACAATGCTAACAACCACAATGCTAACGTCCACAACGCTAATGTCCACAACGCTAGCGCTCAAAACACGGGACGAAAAATGACTTCAGATAGCATTTCTAAGCTTTCAGGGGAATAGCTAAACCACCAGTGTGTGTGTGTGTGTGTGTGTGTGTGTGTGTGTGTGTGTGTGTGTGTGTGTGTGTGTGTGTGTGTGTGTGTGTGTGTGTGTGTGTGTGTGTGTGGTGTGTGTGTGTGTGTGTGTGTGTGTGTG
Source organism: Muraenolepis orangiensis (assembly GCA_027704905.1). Taxonomy (NCBI): domain Eukaryota; kingdom Metazoa; phylum Chordata; class Actinopteri; order Gadiformes; family Muraenolepididae; genus Muraenolepis; species Muraenolepis orangiensis. The sequence continues at coordinate 14,809,571 of CM051015.1, read as the reverse complement.
TGTGTGTGTGTGTGTGTGTGTGTGTGTGTGTGTGTGTGTGTGTGTGTGTGTGTGGAGAAAGAGAGAGAGAGATATCTGAATGACATCCAAATAAGAAATTTGTCAAATGTCTCTCAGACAGGAGGCTTACTTGTACTCCTGTCAACTCCTACCTCCTACTCTTCCTATCTCCTCCACTCCAACCCCTCTTCAAAACACTTTTATCTGGCACCTCCTCTGGCCTCCTATTCTCTCTCTATCTCTCTCTCTCTCTCTCTCTCTCTCTCTCTCTCTCTCTCTCTCTCTCTCTCTCTCTCTCTCTCTCTCTCTCTCTCTCTCTCTCTCTCTCTCTCTCTCTCTCTCTCTCTCTCTCTCTCTCCTGTCGGCTCTGTGAGCTGTCTTCTCCACCGTACGCCCAAGGGAAGCAACCGAACAAAATAACACACACCTGCCCAACAGCTGTGATGTCCTCCTCATCCTCCCTCCTCCTTGTCCTTGTCCTCCTCCTCCTCCCTCCTCCTCCTCCTCCTCCTCCTCCTCCCCTCCTCCTCCTCCTCCTCCTCCTCCCTCCTCCTCCTCCCCTCCTCCCCTCCTCCTCCTCCTCCGTCTCCCCTCAAGCTCTCGGCCATGCGGTGCAGCTGTAGTGAAAGTTTGGTAGTACACATACCAAGTAGTACTGGGTTGTATTTCCAGATGCTGTTCTCTCATGTGTACTGCAATGATGTGTAGCTAGCTAACTGAAAATAAAAATGAAAACACATCAAACCACTGAAGAACCGCCCCTACCTCCTCCTTATGACTCATCCTAAACGGGCGTAATGGTTAGGTCACTTGTTGTGTCATTTAAAATGTGATTTTCATTTCACATTTGAATTCTGTTAGCAATATATGTTATAGTATCTTAGCAAAATGTGTTGCTAATACGTTAGCAAATTCTAAATAGCTATCGCACTGAAACGGATAAAGCGAGTGCCAATATGGTGTGTTGGGCTGTTTTTACAGCTTTTACAGAATGTTGAGAAAACATGTACAGAAAAATTCTGCTAAAATGTGTTTGAGTAGCCTAGGCATTGGAAATTACTATTATGTTGTCGGTTGATGGACACTATTGATGTTTGAGTGTGTTATATATGTGTAGTATGTCCACTGCTTATTTGCTTACAGATAAAGAGTAAGAAGTGAGTTACTGAATGTTCAAAACATTCACAGTTAACTTGTGGTCATCCTGCTACAGTATGTCCTCCTGATCAGATTATACTTTCAAGCCAAAAATCACTAGACCCTGATACAAATCAGAGCTCATAACATACATGATGGTTACCTTCTGATTGTGGTTAGCCCAGGTTAGCCTTGGATAGCCTTGGTTAGCCCTGGATAGCCTGGTTAGCCCAGCTATGTCAATATAGGGTACCATTGCCATTGTTATATTAATTGTATATAAATAGTGGAGACCATTTTGTCACTTTTTGTTTGCAAAATGAATTCCTATTTACACACATTTTGCTGCAAAGACACGTCTTTTTATAATAAAAGGTGACAGAGGTACTTCAATTAATAGTCGATATAATGAATCCCCAGCCTAGTAAGACACACCTAGTAAGAACTTACTAAAGGCTTACTAACTCACCACTATATAAATATAAATGAGCTTAGTGAATATCCCTATGAATATTCATAGCGATAGTCATATGAACATGCATAGGGATTTTCATATGAATATTCATATGGATATTTTTCTAGAGATGAAGTATTGATTCTGGATCTTGTGGGTGGGTCAGAAGGCTTGTGTGTCATTAGAGCCGTCTTCTAAGTAATTATACTACTCTTGTTATCGTCAAATAACAATCGTAGTCATGTTACCTCCTAGTCCTCCTGGTGGTGGTAAATAACTAAGCACTTTACTGTAACATTTGCACCCTGGTTAGATGCCAACTTATTTTCGCTGTACTGTTCTTGTGCTGTGCAATGACAATACATTTGAATCTAATCTAATCTAATCTAATCGAATCTAGTCCTGTAGGAGCTATTCTATAACCACTGTGTCAGCCTGTATGCTCCTGTATAGTGGACCATCTTATCCCAGACTGAGTTAATAAGGTACAACTTTGTTGTGTTACGTTCTCTATTGATTAAACTTTACACTTTTGAAGCTTGAGCTGATTATGTTTGTGTGGCTGTAGTCAGCGGTATGCTAGAGGCCGTACATTGAATAGAGAGCATCCACAAGTAGCTTTCAATGGCAACACATTTAACATAATACAATTTGAATGTGCTTGCTGCACATTACTGTGGATGGTGGATTCAGACCCCCTGGAGAGGCTTTAGCTTGGTCTGAAAAGATTCATATTCAATGTGTAACTTCTGCTATTTTAAAGTTTTACAAAAATGTATGCGATTCTGACTACTAGAAGCTGAAGAAGCACAACATTGGCTGTAAACATATAAATATAAAATATGAAATACTACTGACAAGCAGTTTGCAACACTAATTAGTAATTGCATACTAGTTATCACTGTTTTGTTTTTAATCAACAAAGTGATTTCCACTTGAAATGACCTGGTTGGGACTATTTGAAGCTACATGTGGGCCACTGTGGGACCGCCAAGCTTTTGGACCGTCCATTGACACAACTCTGTCTTTCTATGGCTCTCCAAACAACTTTTTCTAGTGTTTACATCCATCCAGGGGGAGAAGGAGAGCAGAAATTGGCCTGCGATGCCTTGATGGAGAGACACAACAGACAGAAGACACCGGACAGACAGACATAAATATACTGAACAGCATGTCATATTGCTACAAGAAAAGCACATCTTCTCCATTTGTAACAAGTACAATGGAATGCTTACTCCCAATTTCCTCCCGCAGTATGATATTCTAAACACAATATTATAAAAAATGTATATTATACACAATAAAAATGAAAGTAAAAGCTGATGATAAAAGATGGCGGTGGTGGTGGTGATGCTGGTGGTGGTGATGGTGGTGGTGGGGGTGGTAGTGTTGTTTATTTTTCTCATGGCCCGGTCCATCCATCAATTCTCCCATTCCAAGGCCACCGCATTTGCAACAAAAGGAGCTAATTTTAAAACCTCAAAACCTCATTCAACGGCTTCATTGTGTTTGGATATACAGTTATGTGTTGCTAAGAGATAGAACAACTTTCAAGCGGACCTGCTGTCAAGGCTCCGGGGTATGGAGGATCGTGTCCGTTTGGAAGTGAGCGAAGTGGAGAAGACATGGAGAGAGAGAGACCTCTAGTGGTGGACGGAGGTACTACATGTGCATATACACAGGGTAAAGGAAAATACAAGGTCATGAAAACACAAAAGTACGGAGCCCCTAAAGTCCCGAAAGTTCTTTTTTTATTGTCTGATCAAGAGGAGCTTGATAGTCCAAAGGACAATGTGTGTTTCGCAGTTGTGTTCCTTGCGATTAAGCTATATTTGATCTTTGTATGACACTTGTGGAGAAACTGGGCTTACCGTTCCCCAGTAATTGCCCTGTATTTAGCCTACATGCTATATCTCTCTCATTCGTGTGTCATCAGTAGCAATGAACAAATTTACAAGTGATGTAGTTTTTTTGAAATAGCATTAAATACATTAGGCCAATTTAATAATACAGGACATTTAAAGGGTTTTACACAGCCTGCTGTCTGCTGTGAATTATACAAAGCTATAACTTTTATCCAGTTGTATTATATGAAAGACACACTAACAATCATATGTGTGTAACTGAATCAATAACAGAGTCTACGGGGTCAATTAAAAATGCTTTAGTATGGTTCAACATTTATTTAAACTTTGAACACTTAACTTGACGCTTTATGATGTTGTCTGTCTGTACAATGTGTGGTCAACATATACAGCATGACTTTCACATAACGTAGTTATAGTTGTTTTTTTGTCCAAAAAGAATGCACAAATAATGTCATTCAAATGATGTCATTCAACAACCAACGCAGGATTGACTGGAATCGTCAAGACTGTCAAATCCCCTGTCAAGACCCCGCCCCTATGGACACGTCATTGTAAAGACTTGTTGTCAGGGACATTAGACCCATTCTCTGAACCAGCATTTGTCTGCATACTGTTAAGCGCATTGTCTCTTTCCTCCGTGATAAGATATAGTGTTTGGTTCATCAGGTCTTGGTTGTTCATCTTCTTCTGATGACACGCTGATTGGGTCATCTCTTTTGTTAGGAGAGCTGTGTACCTTTTCCAGCTTCTTTTGTGTGCGGTCGCAGTGAACTGAAAGCAAATGAAAATCTGTAAGCAAATGTCACCGCAACTGACGAGTCAGGAGTAGCGGAAAGCTATCGTCAACTAGCTCATCTACCAAAAACATAGCACATAAAGCACTGAATGCTGCCATATTTCAAACAAAGCCTACTTGAGAAAGTAATGTATTAATGCAACTTACCCCAATGGTCCTCAAAACAGAAAGACCTTGTAATCACAACACAAAACAACTTGTGCGCACAAGATACTAACTAAGATAATTATCTTGTGCGCACAAGATAAAAATATATAAACTTTTGGGACTTACAAAAGATGTTTTGAGTTTTGAGATAAATGCAAATACACACACATTTTAACACACAATGTTAGGATCAAAGCTTGCTTGCAGATGCTTAAAAGGACTTAAAGGCACATGCTTAAAGAGACTTTAAGGCACACATTTAAAGGGACTTAAAGGCACATGCTTAAAGGGACTTTAAGGCACAAGCTTAAAGGGACTTTAAGGCACATGCTTTAAGGGACTTAAAGGCACACGCTTAAAGGGACTTAAAGGCACATGCTTAAAGGGACTTTAAGTCACATGCTTTATGGGACTTAAAGGCACATGCTTAAAAGGACTTAAAGGCACATGTGTTAAGGGACTTAAAGGCACATGAATAAAGGGACTTTAAGGCAGATGCTTAAGGGGACTTTAAGGCACATGCTTAAAGGGACTGCACAGCAATGGAGGACAACGCAGCACTGCCTCAGACAACTTAGAGTTTTCCACATGAACTTGTGTCTTGTTTTGTTTTATTCGTCCTCAAACAATCATGTTTGGGCATGATACCCACAAAGTATTGCACAGGTATTGCAATAGACAGCATTGAATATTGAACATATCTACGGATGAATTCAAGCCAAATGCATTTTAAAGGTCATTAAATCCATACTGGCTGATGGTCCTCTGCTCTTTTGCAGCTCAGGAGAAAAACAGAAATATAGCTGAACGTCAACAAACTACTTTTCCACTTCAGCAGGATTATAGCTTGAGACCAGAAATCCTCATTCCTGGCAATTTAAAAGTCAAAAACAACAACCAACAACAAAGCTGTAGCTGTAATGTCTATGTCAAGGCAATGGTTACTGCATGCTCAAATAATACCTAAAATAAAACCATGGGGAAATTGGCCACTTAGCCATCAGCCGCCCCCCCCCCCCCCCCCCCCCCAAATAGATCTCCTGCCAGCATCTGGGAGCTGCTTTTGTCTGAGGTTGAACCCATTACCCGCTGATGGCTATACCCTGCCCTCTGTTTAGACCATGCTATTGTTTCCATTTGTGCCACCGGAGAGATCTAAATGCTCAGAACAGACCCCCCCCTTCCTCTCTGTGAACACAGCGAGGAGACCCTGGAGCCTTTCCCTCCCTTCACTCTTCACTCTCACGCTAAGCTGACGTGTATCAATGAGGAAGATGGGCAATGACCTGATGAAGAACGACTCTGGGTCTCAAAGAGTTAAACGTAGTTTTAGGGAAGAGGGCTGACGTGACCTTAGGACAACTTGCTGTGTAGCCTTAGTTTCCCCGGTCTCTGATAGGACTTTAACCTCAGAGGGCAGCTTACAGGAGTCAGGTGTCCGTCCCATCATCCCTTTCAGAGTCTGTTTGGATAATTCACAGTTGTCTCATTTTCCGTGGAACCCACACGCAATAAAAGGGTGGAAATGGTGATTTAATGATTTTTTTTTAGACTGGAATTTATATTCATGAGTTTGAAAATACATTCAACATTCATTTCTAAAAAAGCTGGGAGAGAGAGTGAGAGCGAGAGAGAGAGAGATGTACCTTGCCAACCATCACTGGCTGTTAGTTTTCTGAAGGACAGTATGTTTCCCTGACCTCTGTGGTTTCCAGACAGGGCAGCAGCCCAGCAGCCCAGCTCCCCCCAACATCACTTCCCCTTTCCCTCCTCACCCGCCCTATTCCGTAAACAGGAGAAAGTGTCTAGACGACAAGGCTCTCTGTGGTGATGGCAGGAGAAGGCATAGGTATCTAAGTTGGTTTGTCGGGATAAAGCAGAACCTTGTTGCAGTGGCCTTTTCCTTAACATTCCACACTCCATCAGGGGCGTATCCAGGGGGAGGATGGGTCATTGACCACCCTGAGTGGCATCCCTACTAGATGACAATTGATTTTAACTTGTCAATGAAAATCTGAACGTGAGAGGGGTTTCGGGCTTAGGACTGCGAACACTACAGCAAATAATGAAATAAACCCCACAATTGCACAGACAGATAAACAACAACAATTCTCAGCACTTTTCTCCAAAGGTTGGGTGTTCTATTAAAAATAACAAAATTATGTCATACTATTGGTCAGAGTGCCGTGATTGACAGTCTTCTATTGGTTCCATTGTATAGTGATGATTCACACTATGAACCTAGACTTGGACTCACCTGGCCCCAGTCAGACTGATTAGAGTCTGGTTTAAGCAGCCTCCCCTGGACTCTGTCAGACTGATTAGAGTCTGGTGGAAGCAGCCTCACCTGGCCCCAGTCAGACTGATTAGAGTCTGGGGCTGATGAGGCTGCACACCTGTAGTACTTGGTAATCAAGGAACACAGGTTAAACCATCCACCACGTCCCACACTCAGGAGGAGTGCTAGCCTGGACCAACTACAAAACTAGTCCCCTTGTCCCTCTCTAGGAAGTTATATGTAGAGCTATATACTGTGTATATAGTATTACATATTGTAAGCTCATCGGTAAAATGAAAAAAACTGTTTTGACACTACTCAAGTCGCCGCTAATTACATAATTGCTGTTGCATAATTAAACGTGCCCCATCTACAGTGGACGTCACTTCTTGTCTGTCTGCTGTTTTTCTCTCAGTGCAATGCATGATGGTTAGTGACCAATGGTTGTTCACTACTTTTCACGATGCATTGTGGGATACGGTGAGTGCACATGAGGACAGCGCTACAAAATAGTGAGTTATTTCGGACACGAAGCCATTTTAATTGCGTGTGGCAGTGTCTGCTGCATGCACTTTATCCAGACAGAAGAAGCTTAGAAGCAGCAAAGACAGCACACCAAAGAAATAAGTTTTCCCTCTTAAGTTTTTATCCGAAGAGATTGATGAAATCGTGAGAGCTTTATCTCGGCGCGCCTCCTCTTCAGGTGTATAAGAGATAGTAGACTGATAAATGGATAAGTTTTCTCTGAAGGCCTTGGCAATGAGGAATGGATTGCCATATCGCTCATCTAGGATGTGCCATGCTGCATAATAGGCTGACTCTGTGCCTAGTAAGAAGTAGCTCTCTATGGCCTTCTTGGCAGATCCACCCACGTACTTGCGCAGATAATATATCTTCTCTTCGGCTGGTATGTTCTTCCTGCCAACAAGCGTCTGAAAGGACACCTTCCAGTCGTTGTATCTGAGTGGGTCGCCATTGAACACTGTAGGTTCAGGTATAGGAATGCGACTTGCACTGATGGTTTCTGCGAACAATCTGACAAGCGTTGCGGTGCTGTCATCATTGCATGAGAGGGAGTTATAGTGAGAACTTACTGCTCCATAAGACAGCATCAGAAAGCAGTGAGTAACAACATTAAACCAAGTAAAGATGTCTGAGAGTGGCAGCCAGCGTGTGGTTGTTGTGGATGTACATTGCACAGACATGCAGGCACAAGCACCTGACGAAGAGGGTGCAAATGAAGACAGCGCAACCGTGCAACCACAAAGGGAAGAAGGCACAATAGTTAGCAACCCCGCTTCCTCAGAAGAGCCACGAAGAGGCCAAAGAGTCCGCATGTTGACGGAAAAGGGTCAAGAACTGCATGATGAACAAATAAGAAAAGACTGCTCATTGATTTTACTGTCAAACCACTTCTTTCCAAGCCAGTTTTCTCCCTGTCAATACCTCCAATAGCCACTATGTACTGTCATGTTCTGTGGCTATAATTTGTCTCACCGCAAAGTTCCGGGTTTTATTCTCAATGTCTGCAGTCTACCTGTAGCCATCCTGTCAGGGCTTGGTGTAGGTGGGACCCAAAAGCAGAGTGGTAGAAAACAGGGTAACAAATTCTTAATCGCCAAAATCGTCGTCAAGGCAAACACAACACAATCAAAATACAGAACACAATACGTGATACTTAAACTTGATACAAACGTGAGGCTTTCCGAGACTCAGGTGGCTTTCACACTAGCCATTCGGGGTCGAATCCGAGCACGATCGCACCAAAATAAGATATGAGAACGCTCCCCCCCGTCACCGGGGACGCTGATTCGCTCCAAGCCGGGACCGCTTGAAAAGGTGGTTTCGGGTGCGCGCCAGCGTCCCTGACGACGGAGCGGGGCGTGGTGTGCAAGCTAACCGTACCAAAACACGGAAGAGGCTTGCTATATACAAGTATACCCTAAGTATACCCGTGTTCATTGGCTCATTGGCAATCGCAAAAACCAACTAGGTGCATACGTCACCTGCTGTATCGGAGTGTTGCTCTCCTCAATTGTGCCTGGGAGCGAACCAAGACTGTAGTGTGTACACAGACCAGAGGGGGGAGAGGGAGGGGGGGGGTTCGCTCCCGAGGACGGAGCGGAGCACCCGTTCCTAATGAGAAGACGCCCTGTGTGATAATCCAGCGCTGACAGACAAGACATGGTTTAAATAGAGCTTGTAAATGAGGTGTGATTGACAACAGGTGAATCCAGTATGACATGGTCGACAGGAAAAACACGGAGAGACATTCGGAACGGAGTCCAGTGACAAGCCAGCGGAAATCCAGGACTAGGAGCGAGAAGAGCTGGGTGGTTGCGGAATGTGATTAGGGGGCGTGGCTATCTGGGCGAGTGCTGTGGAAGCGAGGAGGCAGGAATGCAAACAGTGACACATCCGTTGAGTGAGTGTGTTTCTACGTTTCACAGTCTATGGTTTTACAAGCTACAGTCTTCAGCTATCACAAAAAGTGTTAATATTTATTTTGACAAATATCTGAACTGGAGCATTTATAAAATCAAAAGGACACGAGAACAAGACGTAGCAACAAATAACCAACAGCCTTTATTGGAATGTTGTCAGGCATTAAATACACAAATCCCCTCACGATAACGGCGGGCGTTCTTCTGCCTTCATCTCTGTTCTCTCACTGCGTTCTAGTGTTAGGATTCTAAGCTGTCACTTGACGATACCTGAATGAATCAATGAGTTATGCACTTGATTTCCTGTTGACTATTTCCATATAAAAAATAAAAAAATAAAAATATATTCAAGCTCTTTTTATAAACGCGGAGAGAAGTGCATTTGAAGCAGAAAAATAAGACTAAAACTTTAATAAGTTAGTGGTGCCGTGATCCGAGAGTCACTGGGACTCCTCAACCATCAATATGTTCCAACGTCACGGAGGCTGACGTTAAACCCACCTGAACGCACCTCTCCAAACCCTCACTCTTCAGCTGTGTGTGATGTGTATGTGTGTGTGTGTGTCCGTTTGGCCTTGGGGTCTTTTTCCAATCAACTCCTTAACCCCGTCCTCTTGGGTCTACTGCTTCTCTGTAGACTAAAGGCTCTTACACAGAACCAACACCGTGGTTCTCTTGGTTCGCTCAGACCGTCACACTAAACCATGTGTCCACACTACAGCATGTGAGAGACTGGGGTGGTACTTGTTGAGAACAAAGTAAATAGGTCCTCATCTGCCCATTATCTTTGTGCATATTTCAGGACAATCTTTCTTTATTAGCCGTGATATTTTCAGTCGCGGATGGATAAGATGGCGGTACCGTGAAGTACGTGGGCTTGTCTATCGCCTCATCTCCAATGAAGAAATCCAGATCATCAATCGTCCTTCATCATCCTCCGCTGGGCCTGGTCTCCCACCTTGGCTGTCTCTTGGCAATACCTGATTAAAGAGAGCGAACACACGTGCGTACACACATGTACCTACAGACTGCTCTTGGTGTCCACTTGGTCCAGATGCCAACAAGACGTTAGCAGACGGTCTGACCCGCCAACCCCTGTCTACACCTCTTCCTTGTCCTCCTCCTCCTCGACCAGCGGTAGGATCTGTTCCTGGAGGCACTCCCTGTAGAAACTGGTCAGGGTGGCGGTGAGGTGCTGGCAACTCTGTCGGGACAGGAAGTAACCCTCGTCTGGGTAGATCTGGCGGGAAAAACAAAGCAAGTTTATTTTGGGAGAGTCACAGAGAAGTCAGTTAAAATGTGTGGTCCTCACATATTGTGTATATTGTACCAGAATACCACATAGCTCGGTCCCTCATGTATAGTGTACCAGTACACCACATAGGTCCTCTCATAGTGTACCAGTACACCACATAGGTCCTCTCATAGTGTACCAGGACACCACATAGGTCCTCTCATAGTGTACCAGTACACCACATAGGTCCTCTCATAGTGTACCAGGACACCACATAGGTCCTCTCATAGTGTACCAGGACACCACATAGGTCCTCTCATAGTGTACCAGTACACCACATAGGTCCTCTCATAGTGTACCAGTACACCACATAGGTCCTCTCATAGTGTACCAGTACACCACATAGGTCCTCTCATAGTGTACCAGTACACCACATAGGTCCTATCATAGTGTACCAGGACACCACATAGGTCCTCTCATAGTGTACCAGTACACCACATAGGTCCTCTCATAGTGTACCAGGACACAACATAGGTCCTCTCATAGTGTACCAGTACACCACATAGGTCCTCTCATAGTGTACCAGTACACCACATAGGTCCTCTCATAGTGTACCAGCACACCACATGGTCCTCCTGTTGGTTTGCTACATACCTGCATGCTGTAGTTGGCTCCGACCTTCACCAGGTTCTTGATGAGCTCAGCCGTATGCTGGAAGTGAACGTTGGCTGAAGGAGGAGAATGAAATATAATGTAGTTTGTTAGCAGCGTTCATTCTGTCGTCCAGGATCTGACTGATTGTGATTGTGATTGTGAGAACGTGGGGGTCAACACCTCTCCTCCAGGCGAACCTCATACGCTCTGCTTATTGGTCTCTTTCTACGGTTCGGCAGTACCGCAGACCTACTAAGTTACCGCGGACCTGCTGAGGTACCGCAGACCTGCTGAGGTACCACAGACCTGCTAAGGTATTGCGGACCTGCTGAGGTACCACAGACCTGCTAAGGTACCGCGGACCTGCTGAGGTACCGCAGACCTGCTAAGTTACCGCGGACCTGCTGAGGTACCGAAGACCTGCTGAGGTACCGCGGATATATGCTCACTTGTATATACATTTACATTTATATATATTTATCCTGCTTTCAATAACTAATTATATTACCATGCACTTTACTGCAACATATGCACTCTGGTTAGATGCTAAATTATTTTCGCTGTACTGTACTTGTGCTCTGCAATGTATATATATATATATGAATCTAATCTAATCTAATATAGAATGACAAAAGTTGGAACATTGAAGAAGCACAAGATGCACTTCCTGTCAGAAATGACTCATTTCATAGACGTACAATGGATTTCATGAAATGGTTGCACTCTCTTAAATCCTACTTGCTGTTGGATTTAAAGCATGACAAACAGATGTCATAAACAGCAACATCTGACCTCAGGGAGCCCTAGTCAACCCCCCATCAGACCTCTCAACCCCTTGTGTAGTCCACAATACAGAGCAGAACCAAAGCAGGTGGAGGCTGGGGTGGTGGTGGGTGAAATCAGCTCAGCACACTTTACTGAACAGAGAGAGAGAGTGAGATGGAAGGTCTTATATTGACTGCCCATCAGTGTTCCTGTGTTTGATTGGAACGCGTTATCTGTCAGCTGAAAGAAGAGGTAAAGGTATTTATTATAAGATGCATACACCACTAAAAGTAGACCGTAGTGACGTGATTCCGAGAAGTCTGGGGGGTAGGAGATCTTCAAAGGTAAATCTGGAGGAAGAAATATAGAAAACAAATAAATAATTTATGGAAGTTTATTCAGAATAGGCTCTTTCTCTAAATCAATATTAGATCATAGCATCTACACGGACCAGCTTTTCACTCTTGCAAGGATCCTGGAGGGGGCTTGGGAGTATGCCCATCTAGTCTACATGTGTTTTGTGGATTTGGAGAAGGCATATGATCGGGTCCCTCGGGAAATACTGTGGGGGGTGCTGCGGGAGTATGGGGTGCGGGGGTCACTATTGAGGGCAACCCAATCTCTGTACTCCCAAAGCAAGAGCTGTGTCCGGATTCTCGGTAGTACGTTGGGCCTGTTCTCAGTGGGTGTTGCGGTGTCTTGACTGTCTTGGGGTGAGGGCTGCGCTTTGTCACCCATCCAGTTTGTGATTTTCATGGACAGGATTTCAAGGCGTAGTCATGGAGGGGAGGGGTTTCAGTATGGTGGGCTCAGGATTGAATCGCTGCTGTTTGCAGATGATGTGGTCCTGTTTGCGTCATCAGTATGTGACCTTCAGCACTCACTGGATCGGTTTGCAGCGGAGTGTGAAGTGTCTGGGATCATTACCTCCATTAGCAGGAAACCGGTGGATTGTCTACTCCAAGTAGGGAGGGAGTCCTTATCCCAAGTGAAGGAGTTCAAGTATCTCGGGGTCTTGTTCTCGAGTGAGGGGAGGATGGCGCGTGAGATTGACAGGAGAATAGGTGCAGCGGGAGCGGTATTGGGTGCACTTTGGCGCACCGTTGTAACCAAATGAGAGCTGAGCCAGAAGGCAAAGCTCTCGATCTACCGATCAGTCTTCGTTCCTACCCTCACCTATGGCCATGAACAATGGGTAATGACCGAAAGGACGAGATCGTGAATACAAGCGGCCGGAATGAGTTTCCTCAGGAGAGTGGCTGGTATCTCCCTGAGGGATAGGGTGAGAAGCTCAGTCTCTCGTGAGAGACTCGGAGTAGAGCCGGAGTGCTCCTTCGCGTAGAAAGGAGCCAGTTGAGGTGGTTCGGGCATCTAGTAAGGATGCTTCCTGGTCGCCTCCCGAGGGAGGTTTTCCAGGCACATCCAACTGGGAAGAGACCACGGGGCAGAACAAGGTACAGGTGGGGTGATTACATCTCCACACTGGCCTGGGAACGCCTCGGGATCCCCCAGTCAGAGCTTGTCGATGTTGCCAGGGAGAGGGAAGTTTGGAGTCCCCTGCTGAAGCTGCTACCTCCACGACCCAGATTATAGATAAGCGGGAGAAGATGGATGGATGGAGCATCTACACTTTATTCTCATCAAAATGTTCCATCTTAAATCAGTCAGTGGGATCCTCTTGAATTTCAACGCTGCCTGATTTGTTCTCTAAGATGTAGTAATCTACGGAAACAGAAGGTGGACAAAATGGTGCTTAAGAGACAGAGTGGCCTAAAGTGCCTGAGAAAGACATGTTTTATTCTTTGTAAAGAAAAAAAATAAGTAAATCAATTAGTTTATTCTTCGTTAGGGAACAATTCAATTTACTACAAAGTCAATGTCACGGTAACTCCACTGATCAAGTTTGACCGTAACAGTTGGATTAGCAAATATTGTTCCTCTCATAATTGTTGTAATCATTTTGAATCAAAAACACTTCACCATTGTCATCATAGGCTAAAACCTTGAATGCGCATGTAAACAACAACAAATACAATTCTTGAAATACATGATATTCCCAGATTTAATCACTGATTCCCCCTTCCTTTCTATTCCTTCTAGTGAACTACATGGAAGACAAGGAGGACATAGAACTACATGGATATATATAGAATATATACATATATATCAGGGTTTCCGTTAGCCGGTATTACCGGCTAACGGTATTGTCCATCCTTTTGTCACGAGTCGGTGGGACCCAGAACGCAGACCAAGACACAGTGGAGCGATACGTAAAGCTTTATTCAAAGCAAACACAAAACACAAGGGTAAACGGGGACAGTCCAGGGGTCAGGGTACCGGGAGGTCGATCCGCGGAGTACCGGCAGGTAGTAGACCGGCGAGTAGTCCGGGACGGGGGAGGAGTCTGCGTCCCGGGAGGTCGGAATAGTGACCGGTACCAGACATGTAATTATAATTCCCGGGGAGTTCGTATGAACCAGAGTAACGCGAGACCGGCGGGTGACGCGGGATAGGTACAGGAACTGGATCTCCGGGACATCAGCGTGGCGATGTCCGTCCAGAATGTCCGACGTAACGTGAACAACGTGCAGTAACGACCTAACCCCGGGGTAAAGGATAGCCAGGGTATATATACCCCAGGTGAGGTGATTAACCATTAGACAAGGTGATAGCTGACAGGTGTGTGTGTGCGCCGCCAGCGCACGTGGCTTGGCCACGCCCCCTGTCAACCACCATAACTGTGACACTACAGATGTTACAGGTGTTTTTTGCGGCTAACGAGGTTTTGGTCAATCGTTCTTGTTCGTTTTGTTGTTCATTAAATAGTCACATTTATTTGAGGTATTTGTCATTCTTTCATCAATCTAGGTGTACATTATAGTTGCGTTTGTAATATAGACTGTTTTTGAAACGGTAAGTTTTGAATTTGTCCGGTAAAATAAAATCTGTCCGGACACTTGACCGGCAAGAAAAAATCCTAGCGGAAACCCTGATATATACGTATATATATGTTTATATATACGTATATATATATGTATATATATAGGCCTAAGACTAATTACAATAACTGCACCTTCTGCTCAATCCCCATTCCCGCAGTATAAATCTCCAAAATAACACCATCAAAATTTAAATAATATGTACAATAAAAATAAACCAAAAAAGAGCAGCAAAGTGCCTGAAATGATATGTACATGTTTGTTTGTTTTTTTTACAAATATATTTGAAAGCATTTAAAGTGCCAGTAGTGCAGCAGCATCAGGAACCACATAGAGACAGGACTACATGGAAGACATGAACAACATGGAGGACATGGAACTATATATATATATATATATATATATATATATATATATATATATATAAACCTAACACTAATTACAATAACTGCACCTTCTTGTGTGTGTGACGCACAGACACACACAGAGTTAAATATATTAAATTTCTCCAACAAGCAAATTAAATAAAACAAAATAAATAAAAATAATATTTAAGAAGCTCTGAGTTGGAGGTGTCCTCATACGCATACGTGTACCACGGTAGTCACACTCTCGCATGTTTGAGCCCACGGCTTGGTCCACACGGCATGACACACACACACACACACACACACACACACACACACACACACACATACAGAGTAACACACTCTAACACACAATCCCACCGAGTCATCCAGTACTTCTAATGGAGAAGAGCCGGAAACCTATGGCTGGCTCATTACGAGGCCAACGCATCCACAATTTCCGATTGACCTGGCGTGGACCCGCAACACGGAGGTCATGCTGAAGAAGGCACACCAGCGCCTCTATGCTCTGTGGTGCATCAGAAAAAGTGGAATAGGCCAACGGTGGCTAGTGAACTTGTACCGTGGCACCGTAGAGAGCGTCCTGACGAGTGGCGTCGGAAGAAGGTCATGTCCATCATAAAGGACTGCAACCACTACCGTCTGGTCACCGGTTCCGCAGCATCCATATAAGTACTACCAGGTTTAAGGATAGTTTTTATCCACAGGCAGTGCGCCTACTGAACTGCTAGGAGTGCTGCCACTTCACTTTAAATGCACTTTAAATGCTTCTAAATCTTTTTGCACATTCAACAGATGTTCATACCATCTATGAGTCACTTTGCTGTCCTTTTTTTGTTAATTCTTTATTTTATTGTATATATTATTATAATTTTATTTATTTTATTTATTTATTATTATTATGTTTTTTGAGATGTTTACTGCGGGAGGGAATGGGGAGCAAGCATTCCAATGTACTTGTTACAAATGGCAAATACAAATATATTGTATCTTGTATCACAACGGTCAGGGGTCCATCTATCCAAACACCCCCAGGGCACAGGCCCGCTTTCTGAACCCTGGAGCAAAACTATTGACAGCTGTACAGGGGTAATGTATGAATAGATGTGGGGGTCTCTCACTATGTGTTTGAGAGAGAGAGAGAGAGAGAGAGAGAGAGAGAGAGAGAGAGAGAGAGAGAGAGAGAGAGAGAGAGAGAGAGAGAGAGAGAGGGAGGAAAGAAAGGGAAAGAGGGAGAGATGGGGAGAGAGAGAGTGGGGGGAGAAAGAGATGGCAAGGTGGACAGAGAGGTAAATGGACAAAAACATATTCAAGTTCTTACTTGTATGTATGTATGTGTGTGTGTGTGTGTGTGTGTGTGTCTCTCTCTTTATTTGCCTGTGTGTGGAGTCAGCTGGCAAGTGAGGGATTGAGGTAAATTGATGGAAAATGTGTGTATTGGTGTGCACATTTATGTGAGAAAGTGCATAATTGAGAGTGTGTGTGCATGTCCGTGTGCGTGTGTACGCGTATGTGTGCGTGTGTGCATGTGTGTGTGCGTGTGTGCGTGCATGCGTGTGCATGTGTGCGTGTGTAAGGTCAAATGCATGTTAAAAGTTCCCTGTCGACTGTCATTTAGCGGTGCTGAGGCAGGTGAACGGTGACGGATGCTCCCACATCCAAGCCTTCAAATCCCTTCCCTTCTAAGTGGGAACCGCATCTCTCCGATCTCTCATGTTTCTTTGAAGCTGGAAAACCAGCTACCACACACACACACGACCGGAGCACCATGTACTCCTGTCTTATTATTTAAGGTTTAGCTTATTTAGGAGATGCTTTCATCCTCCAGCAGTGCACCTCTGATGAGTAGGCTCACTGGTATGCTTCAATACGTTAGCATTGCTATTATATTATATTTAAAGAACAAAACATGGAGGTTCTTACTGGCATTGTGGAGGCTGTGCAGGATCACAGTCAACAGCTGACTGTGGTCCCAGTGATGCAATGCCTGGATGGGCACAATTTCCCCGAGATGAACAAAGATAAAACTGCAGTAACTATTTTGCGTGCAAGACACAAAACAGTCTAAATAAACGCTTATATTGAATCTCTATCATTGAATCAAGTCTGAAATCTTGGTGTAGTTATGTACTCTGACCTAAACATTTACAGCCACATAAAGGCTGTGACAAAATCAGGAGCAATATTTGAAGGGTTGATGTTCCAAACAAGACCTGGAAAACCTACCCCATGCTTTCACTTCTTGACTACTGACATGTTGTTTTCACAAGTCTCTCTAAAAAGCTCCAAGTCATCCAGAATGCTGCTGCTGGAGTTTTAACTCAGACCAAGAGAGCAGACCACATCACTCCAGTGCTCAGATCACTGTGTTGGCATCCGGATTACCAGAGAATTCAGTTCAAATGATCACTTGTAGTGTATAAAGCACTAAATGGGTAAGTGACCAAAATCCATCTGTGATGTGCTTGTGTGTTCAGATCCACTAGAGCGGTCAGGTTATGAGGACCGGCCTGCTCACTGTTCCCAGGGTTCAAACCAAGCGCAGCATTTAGTTTTTATGCACAAAGGATCTGGAACCAAGGTCCAGAACTCTTTACTCCTTCAAATCAGACCTCAAAACAATTGTTTGCAGCAGCTTTTAATGCCTTGTGTGAGACTAGCATCTCATCCAGACTATGACCAACACCTCCCCTTTGTAGCACTTTACAGCCAACACCTTTATCCAATTAAAGTACGCTAAACAAGCCATCACTAAAAGATGGCTAATCATTTCATCTACTAATCATTAATCAAACTAATAATTTTGTCAACCTGTGATTTTAATGAAAGCCTATTTAAGCCTCTTCAACACAGTGTGTGTGTGTGTAAAGTTGTTGAGGAAATAATTTCTACCGTAACCCATTTCAGGAAAAGCCCACAATAATAAAAAGCTAAAACTGTTGCTTCAAATGACGGTTGACTAAAATTATTCGACAACACACATAAACACAACACACAACACACATAAACACAGAAAGTCCTTCTGATTAAATGTTACTGATGGTTCTCTCCTCAGATCAGTAAGCCCTCATAGCCGTCCTAAATATCCACTTGGAAGCGTTCCGCATGGCTTTTAATTGAATACATTAAAAGCCTGATTTGGACCTAATGACGAGAACTGCCTGCCTGATGAAACATTGACGCACACCTTCTGAACATTACAGCTCTCTTTCTCTAGATTGATTTGTATGGCTGGCATGGCCTTCACGCACGCCAGCTCCTCTGTCTAATAAATCACTGAAGTCCACACACACGCAGCCAGCCAGCGTGAAGCGCTTTTGTCCGGCGGGAGTATATTGAAATAATAAACAACGGTGTCCCCTGCTTATGTTTTTAAGAATATAATTAACAATCCCGCTGAACATGAAGCGTTTATACTCTCCGCTGGCTAATTGCTGTGATTGCCGGGCTCCTCGTTTGGAGTGAATGAGAGCGTTGGTTTGAAAGCGGGCGCAGGGCGTGTGACGGATTAGGACGGGTCTGTCACATTGTTTAGTGTGCATCGGAGACAATTAAACTAAATGGTTGATTCAATTACAAACAGTTAAAAATTAAAAATTAAAAATAAATAAAACATTATGCTAATTTGATGGGAATCGGCCATCCATCTCAAATGGACGCAGTGTTAGTTTATTATTAGTGTCATTATGAGTGAAATGAGGGTAATGGGGGAAGGTTTTCCAGGGTTTCTTCTTTTTTAATTTGGGGAGTGTTTCCTTGCCCTTTTAAGGGCTGAGGGTCAGGTGTGTTAATGTTAACCCTTCGAGACTGGAACTGTGAAATTGACACGCCTTAACTTGAAATAAAAAATATTTGTTTGCCTTTTCAATAATTTAAATAGTAAGTACTCGACAGTGACTCAGATATCTGCACTGTACTGCACTGTATCCATCATCCATCCATCCAGCTTTTTGGACCATCTGCCATATGTACAGTATATATCATCCATTAGTCACTTAATTATTATTTTTGTCACAAGGGGGTAGTTTGGTGGAACCCAGAACACAGACCAAGACACAATGAAGCAATAACGTCAAGCTTTATTAAAGCAAACAACAAAAGAGTAATCGGGGACAGGCAGGGGTCTGGATACCGGGAAGTCGGAGCAGCGTAGTACCGGCAGGTAGTAGACAGGCGCGTGGTCTGGGACGGGCGAGGGGTCTGGATACCGGGAGGTCGATCCGCGGAGTACCGACAGGTAGTAGACAGGTGAGTAGTCCGGGACGGGAGAGGGGTCTGGATACCGCAAGGTCAAAGTAGCGACAGGTATTAGACCGGCGAGTAGTCCGGGACGGGAGGAGTCTGGATACCGGGAGGTCGGAGTAGCGACAGGTAATAGACCGGCAAGTGACACGGGACAGGCGAGTAATCTGGATACCGGGACATCGGCGTAACAATTCCGTCCAGAGAGTACAAAGTATAAAGTATGACCTAGCCCCGAAGTAACGGGACGCCAGGGTATACATACACCCCCAGGTGACGTGATTAACCTAATCACTCTCGGCAATTGCCGACAGGTGTGTGTGCGCCGCTAATGCCCACGGCTTGTCCACGCCCCCTGTCAACCACCGTAACCGTGACAGTACCCCTCCCTCAACCCGGCTTGTTGGGGTGTTCCCGGTGGCAGTCGCGGATAAAGGACGGGTCCAGAATGTAACGGCGCGGGAGCCAACCCTGCTCCTCTGGGCTGTATCGGCCAGTCGATGATCCGGGGGGGGTGGAGGAGATTCGGTGGGCGGGCGGGTCCCGGAAGGAGAGCCACCCCTTCTGCCCAGGTCAGTAGGAGTCTTCGAAGACGGCGGCCGCACAGTAGTACCGGTCCATGTCCTTCCTGACTGCAGGGTCTCCTCTGGAACCTACTCTGGGGGTCTCCTCTGGGGTCTCCTCTGGGGGCCACCTCTGGGGGTCTCCTCTGAGGTCTCCTCTGGGGTCTGCTCTGGACCTCCCCTCTGAGGTCTTCTCTGGACCTCTCTGGACCTCTCCGGTGTCTCCTCTGGGGCCTCCTCTGTGGCCTCCTCTGGGGCCTCCTCTGGGGGTCTCCTCTGGGGGTCTCCTCTGGGGGCCTCCTCTGGAGTCTCCTCTGGGGCCTCCTCTGGGGCCTCCTCTGGGGGCCTCCTCTGGAGTCTCCTCTGAGGTCTGCTCTGGACCGCTCCTCTGGAGTCTCCTCTGAGGTCTGCTCTGGACCTCTCCTCTGGAGTCTCCTCTGAGGTCTGCTCTGGATCTCTCTGGACCTCTCCGGGGACGGCTCCTGACATCTCAAAAACAATAACATAACAAAAACCACCGTCCCCCTTGAAATGTCCATCTCCCACGGCGACGGGAACGAGGTGGCGGCGACCCAAGCCCTCGACGTCGGCAGGCGGGGACAGCGCGACGTCGGCAACGTCGGCAGGCAGGGACAGTGCAACCTCGTCAGGGTATACATACACCCCCAGGTGACGTGATTAACCTAATCACTCTCGGCAATTGCCGACAGCTGTGTGTGCACCGCCAAAGCCCGCGGCTTGTCCACGCCCCCTGTAAACCACCGTAACCGTGACAATTTTTATTGTGTATAGTATTGTTATAGTATAGTGTTGTTTATAGTATATACTATATACTATAAACAACACAATATGCTATCTACTATGTACTATATACTATATACTATATATATATACACTATATAGTATATTATATAGTATATACTATATAGTATACTATATAGTGTAATATTATTATATATTAGATATAATATTATTATATAGTATATATAGTACTATATACTATATATAGTACAGTAGTATAGTATATAGTTTATACTATATTTATTTTCTTCCAGAGAAAACGTCAGAAATATGTTTCACCTTTCCGTCAATTTTATCCAGTCCGAAGTCCAAACATCAGTATAGGCAGTGTTAACTTGTACAATGATATATACTGTAGGTAGAGAAACTGAATATTTACGTATAATAATATGTAAAATATTGAGAAAAGCCATAGTGTATGACGTGTTATAACACCATTGTCTTTAATAGACATAGTTAAGGTGTCTCTTGTTGCCCAGAGCTCACATCACTTAAAGACGTCTGTTTGGTTCTATTACGTCTACAGTACAGGAGAACCGCCTGTGTAGCTGTGGTGATGTGAGTGCTTTCATCTGATACACCGTTCTTGTTCTGATTCTTCTTGGCCTCTTTTAAAATTCCTGAGAGTGATGCAGGCCTCCTAAATCTGGGTCAACGGTACATCACAACATTGAAATTCTACCGGCAGCACGACTTACAGCTCACGGTGCAGAGAACAGGGCTGTATTCAGGTGAGAGTCTCTGTTTTTAACAGGATGGGCAGGGAGATTTTTAAATTAAATTGAAATAGGGAGGATTCTTCTGCTTGGGCACGTTGGTGAGAGAAGTCATTTGTGCCTTGTGAAATTAGCAACAACAAAAAGGATGATGATTAAAAAAGACTGTCTATTTGTACTTCAGGGGATCAGCAGATGAAACTTGCCACAACCATGGCTTTATATTTAGTTCTATATATTAAAATCTGAGATAGCAACGGTGAAGGTATATTCTGCATTGGTATCTGACAAGATAATCTGTGTGGAAGTGAAGAGAACTCATTTCACCTGCTTGGAAAGCCAGAGCTCAGAAGTCTCCTCTTGTCTCTGAAAAATAAAATAAGAAAATAAGAAAAAATAGTGTTAATTAGTAATCTTTTTTTTAGTTTGTAATAGTTTAGCTTGAATCTTAAATTCAAGCCAACCAAAAGCAGCAGATTTGCATTTATACTGTGGACAACAAATCATTTTAAATGTAAAAACAAAGGGAACTACATGCATTTGGTTTACGTTTACATGTTGGAGAGAAAACTGACCCTGTTGATTAAATTCTAGCCTGATAAGTAAAACAAAAATTAAAGATGGACAAGATGCTAACCTATGGCCCATATCTGGCTCACGCTACAGCAGCTACACTCCCGTAGCCTTGGCAACTGTTCAAACAATATTTGGAGTCCTGTAGAAGTCTTGTTATGTGATCCGGGTGATTCTCTGTACTTCTGGAATCGACTCGTGTCGACGGTCGTTTGTCATTAGATGTGAGCTGGATTTAGGACACACACACACACACACACACACACACACACACACACACACACACACACACACACACACACATCTTGATACAGGCTCCTGTGGTGGTGTCACACACAGTGAGGATGGAGATGTTCTGGGCTCGGTTCAACCGCCTCACACACGTCTTGGTCTTGCTGATCCACTTCACCATGTGCACATAGTGCTCCCTTCAACAACCACAACACATCAGCATGGTAACCTAGTGCTCCCTTCAACAACCACAACACATCAGCATGGTAACCTAGTGCTCCCTTCAACAACCACAACACATCAGCATGGTAACATAGTGCTCCCTTCAACAACCACAACACATCACCATGGTAACGTAGTGCTCCCTTCAACAACCACAACACATCACCATGGTAACTTAGTGCTCCCTTCAACAACCACAACACATCACCATGGTAAAGTATTGCTCCCTTCAACAACCACAACACATCACCATGGTAACATAGTCCTACAACAACCACTACACATTCCCCTGGTAACATGACATGTTGACAACAATTGCAAGACACATACATGGACAACAAATATGGATATAAATATGTCCAAAACTCTCAAGTAATAATAGTAATAATATTATATTAATACTACTAATGATAATAATACTAATAATAGTGATAATAATTATAATAGTAATTATAATAGTTGAAGAATAAGAATTAAACAGTATTGATACAGTCAGTAGTTAACCTTATCCACATGTCCTAGCCTTCCTGTGACTTTATTTTCTTAGAATATATTTATAGAACAGGAACAGGAAGTAGTGCTAAATAACATATTGCGATTCTCAGCTCCTATCCACAAAACAACAACAAGACCTTCAAAATCGTACATTTCCACCACAAATACTCCAAGCACCCAGTGACAACACCAACACAAACAAACAAACAACTCTTTCAACAAATCCAGTGAATACGGATCAATAGGTGGTCTCTCCATCTCCTTGTTCTCACCGTAGTTTGAGGCTGTCCTGGGGGGTGAGCACCTGTGTGTGGGTCGGGCCGTACAGGTTCACCACGTACAGCTTCACACACACACACACACACACACACACACACACACACACACACACACACACACACACACACACACACACACACACACACACACACAGTCAGCAGATTAGTCATCAGGTTAGTCAGCAGGTTAGTCATCAGGTTAGTCAGCAGGTTAGTCCTCAGGTTAGTCCTCAGGTTAGTCAGCAGGTTAGTCAGCAGGTTAGTCATCAGGTTAGTCCTCAGGTTAGTCAGCAGGTTAGTCAGCAGGTTAGTTATCAGATTAGTCATCAGGTTAGTCAGCAGGTTATTCAGCAGGTTAGTCCTCAGGTTAGGTCAAGCAATCAGCAACAGGCATCTCTTTGGAATGGGCAATGCCTAATCTGACTAAGTGGTAAATCGGTCAAACTGCAGTGTAAAGTTGCTGTTGTAATACAGGTTATAAATATATATATATATATATATATTGAGCCATCTGCCCTCGAAATAATTAATGAGGGTGGCCTAACTGTGGACTAAATATCACCCACTTCTAAAAGCCAATAAAAGCGACCCTTAGCATGTCAGCGGTGGACACCATATGTTGTTGTGTTGTTGGTGTTGCAGAGGTGCTTGGAGCCAGAGGGTTTTAGTAGAGAGGGAAGGGTAATAAATGTCCACCGTGTGCTAATGGAACAGGTGTTTCTTAATGACCATAGTGTACCTGGGACAGCCAGGTCCAAACTGGCGAAAGGTCTCACATCACCAAGCAGAGTGTGTGTTAGTGTGTGTGTGTGTGTGTGTGTGTGTGTGTGTGTGTGTGTGTGTGTGTGTGTGTGTGTGTGTGTGTGTGTGTGTGTGTGTGTGTGTGTGTGTGTGTGTGTGTGTGTGTGTGTGTGTGTGTGTGTGTGTGTGTGTGTGTGTGTGTGTGTGTGTGTGTGTGCTAGAGAGATACAAATACACATCATGTAGTGTAAGGTGGTAACAGGGGCATATGCTAAGGCAAGTGTTCCACTTAAAGAATGATCAGGATTTATTATGAGCATTTTGTTTACTAATGTATTTGTATACCTAATGTTTTGGTCAGTGCAGTACGTCAGGTAGACACTCCTGGGGTATCAGGTGTACAAACTGTTTGTATAAACAATGTCCTTATTTCTGTATGCTTTTCCAGGTGTGAATCAGACTTGTGTGTTCCCTGCACTGGTAAGAAGAAAGCAGATGCTAAACAAAAATAACTGAAAGAATAGAAAATAAATGTACATAAAGAAAATCACAAAGATATTTGTATTAAAGCACTGGCTGTTGTATAACCTACCCCAGTAGTAACCCTACCCCTAGGGTAGGTCATACCAGTACTAGTAATAACAACTACTAGTGGTTAACAGTAGTAACCCTGCCCCTAGAGTAGGTCATACCAGTACTGTTAAAAACTACTATAAGTGGTTTACTAGTACTGGTATGATAAGGGTAGGGTTACCCTTCGAGTAAGTCATACCAGTACTAGCAATTACTACTACTAGTGGTTTACAGTAGTAACCCTACCACTGACCTACTCCAGGGAGGTTCATACCAGTACTAGTAATAACTACTAGTGGTTTATAGTAGTAGCCCTACCCCTAGGGTAGTTCAAACCAGAACTAGTAATATATACAACTGGTTAACGGTAGTGGGGGTCTGTACCTTTGGGTAGGGGTACTGCTTGACCCGAGGGTAGGTCATGCCGGTGAAGCGAGGCAGAACCATGTTGGGTACCAGGCTGTCGTTGAGGACCAGGAAGGCGAGGCGCTCCCTTTCCGGAGACTTCCGTCCTCTGTGGAGGAGAGCAGTGGTATAATGGGGGGAGGGGGCAGGGGGTTAAAGTATGATCCATTTGATTTATCCCAGACAGAAAATGTGGGTGTCACAGTAGCATAATTACAGGACAGTAAAACAATACAATAGAGATTGAAAGATGAAGAGAAGATTCAAATGTTTCTATATTCCAAAGTTTCAAAAGTAGAAAGCTGCGCTTTGCACTTGGCTGTAGTCATTGCATTTGATTATCTCTTCATTTTTCTCAGAAAATCTGGATAGGTCAGAGGGAAATACTCAATGAATGCAGACTAATTATTTCAAACAAATTGATGGTTGTTACTAAATTACAGGTCCTCCAGGTTGGGGGTTGTGCGTGGGGTTGACTTCCTCATCCTGTAAAAAAAGCACTAGTTACAGAAACGAATGAAAGCATCAAAGACTTGGTTGAGGAAGGTGCCCTAGAAATGGGGATCATGACGCTTCCCAGTCAAACCTGCAAGGAAGCTGGGAAGTTGATACACCTTCTGACACCAAAGAGATCCACCCCTGTGGGGACCCTGTGGGCATGACAAACTAACAGAGAAAGAACGTTGAATACATATGGTTACACATTTGGTTGTTCTTTCTGCATTTTTAAAGACACAAATATTGCTTATCATTATAATTGAATCACTACAGTCCTTGGAGAGCGCATTTCATGGCAAGGGATTGTTAGTGCATTGAATTAAATTATTTTATTTATATATTATATAGATATCATTTTATTATAAATTATATCAAATTTATTTTGTCCATGCGATCAAAGAAATAGTGTGTAGGTAATGGCTTCATATCATGTTCTTAAAAATAAATATAAACCATAAAAAACACAAACAGCTCAATAATGTCGAGAAATCCCACAGAAACGGAACAAAAAATGTGTTTTAGTGTAGTGTGTCCATGAACAGACGGATGTGTACATGCATGCAAGCACAAAAATGCAATAAGGAAAACATAACTATACAATTAGGTCAGCGATCAGCGCTGTGCAACGTTCCCTCTGAGAGAATTAAGACAAGAAGACAAAAGCAGGCAGGGAGTGTTTTAACTTATTAGCAGATCACATTTATCTGCAAATATTCAAATTCATTTGACATTATTTAGCTAATTGTTTTGTGTCTAATATCAGTAACATGTATTATTTATCTTGGCTGGGAAGAGGTGGCGTTTTGTGTCTTGTTAATTTGTTAATTTATTTTCCAGCTTGATCTGTGAGGCTGAAAGTCACACTGATTTGATCTATTCACACCAAGTCATAATAACTTCAAAATCAAAAATGTAAAAATGATCAACATTTGAAGTGGGAAAGGAGCGGTTCTCTGAGTGACTTCAGGTCACAGCGGGGCTTCAATAATAATGTCAACGCAAAACAATCAATGTTAGATGGTGGTTTAGGGGTGAAAGCCACTAGTTCACAGGTTACCCGTCCACTCCTTCCATGGATTAATTATTGCAGCTTTGCCCAGCCAAATCAAGAAGCTGAGAAGGCATGTGTTGACGGCAACGCAGGCATTCAACAATGCATCTGCGCGGAAGTGCACGGGATTGGGCTAAACTAATGATTTGGCGGCAGTAGCTCAGGAGGTCGTCTCACAACTGGAAGGTTGCTAGTACGATCCCCCAGCTCTTCCTTAACAAAGTGTCGAGATGTCCTTGAGCAAGACACCCTAACCCTAACTGCTCCCGACGAGCTGGCTATCTCCTTGCATGGCTGACTCCGCCGTGGGTGGTTGAATGGGTGTATGAATGGGTGTATGTGAGGCATGACTTGACAAGCGCTTTGGATATAAGTGCTCTATAAAAGGCAGTCCATTTACTACGGCTGCCCCCGACCAAAGATTTTCCTGGTCGATCCCAATGGTCGTCAGTTCGTCTAATGGTCATAAAGGCCATTCGTCTAATGGTCAACTAATTCTGAATGTGTCTGAACATTTTGTTCATTTATTTTAACACAACACAGCATATAACATCGACATCACACAACTTATGAACCTTTAAAACCAACACAATAACTTTATAAAACAAACAATGAGTAAAAACTGTCCTTTGTTAAAAAACTAAATTGAAACTCTGTTTTTCGTTTATTTTAACAATGTAAAAAATATATAAATTATATAAACAAACAAATAAATAAATATAGGCTTAAGCTAACTTAGTCTACGTTGTCCGGGAGAAGTGAGCTCCGTGTCTTGCTCACAATGAAGCTGGCTTTTGAAAATATGTGCTCCGATGGCGTGGATGTGGATGTCGAAGGGATGGAGTGGATGCATTTAGCTGCTCTGGCAAGCTTAGGATAGCGTTCCTCATTTATTTCTCATTGATATCTTCTGCTGTTTCCCCTTTGCTTCTTTGGTGCAGGCTCACTTTCCTCTGCGCTGCTGCTGTCCTCTCTCACCTGTCCTCTCTCACCTGTCCTCTCTCACCTGTCCTCTCTCACCTGTCCTCTCTCACCTGTCCTCTCTCACGTGTCAATGATGTTAATTGTTTTGTTGTTTTTTTCCTGCAACCAACGACCAATGAAAACTTGATCGACTAATGACTCTTTGGTCGATTAAACTTTGGTCGACTAATAGGGGGCAGCCCTACCATTTACCATTTAGCATTTGAATGCTAGCGTCAGTCACAACAACATCACCAATAGAGCATGAGTTGCCGTTATACAGGTCTATGTGTAGTCCAATACACACACAACATCTTTTGGGTTAGCGGCTAAAGGGCTAAACAGGAGATCAACTAATTGAACACGACACCTACTGCTTCTTTATAATCACCAGGATGGCCAAATTTAGATCTCTCCATAAGGTATGAGAAAAATGTCTGTATGTTCTTGTTTTTTGTTAAATTCAGTTTGAAATCTTGGCTACACGTGAGCCATGCGTTGACCAAGCAACGTAATGAGAACAAAGTGCTTTTTCTTTATATAACAAGGCTGCTGGTCTTACAATGTTGTAGGCTCAGCCATCAGCATTGTAAAATATATATATATATAATATATATATATACAAGATAGCATATACAAGATAGCAAATACAAGATACAAGATATTTTAATTGGCCATTTATAGGTAAGTACATTGGAATGCTTACTCCCCATTCCCTCCCGCAGTTTACATCTCCAAAACAATACCATAGAAATAAAAATAATATATACAATAGAAATAAACCAAAAAAGAGCAGCAATGTGACAGTTAAATATGGAAGCCTGTTTCCGCCACTTTAAGTTGGAGGTACGGTGTGTGACGGGGGAGCAACCAGGCAGCAGCGCTACCGGGATCAACAACACACACACACACACACACACACACACACACACACACACACAGCCTCAGCGTGGAGAGATTGGTGGAATCTGCTGCCACAGCTGTACGATTAATGTTCATTTTGTTTTTGTATATTCTTTTTGTTTTATGCAATACACTTTGAACATCAGGAACTCACGACGACCATTGGATGTTATTTTACCTAAACAAACTGCGAGTCAAACACAACCCAGCCCTAAGCTCTCATATGTGGCCAACAAAAGGAACAAAGAAATCGGAGTTTATAAGCAGCAGGTAGTGAGCAGGGATATGCAGTTTTATCAACAGTTGAAGATTAATATATATTCGGTTAATACTGTTAAACAATTAAACCTGCACCATAACCTCACCAGTCCCGTCTGGTGGACGCAGTGACTCCATCCTGTGGACTCACCACTCAACCTTCCGGGTTTCACAAGCCAAATTGGGTTTTTAAAAGTATTTATTTTATAATTTTGTGTCCAGAAAGCCAGATGTCTTCAGCACTAAGTGCTATTATACTCCAATTAAAGCCCCATTGATAGACAACAAAACTCCCTATGGATACAGGCCTGGTCGTGAGTTGGCCTTCCAGTCAATAGGACTGGGCCAGTAATGAACACACCACAGAAGGCAGTTATTTATGGTTTCAAAGAAATATTGTTATTTAATTTTTTATTAGTTTTTCATGGCACCGACTATTCAAATATATTCCATCTGGAGGAAGCTTGTAAGGTGGACAAGGATTTGTAAAGTAACTTAAGTAATGACAAGCAGCAACTCAGGGCTCTACAGGCTTGGTATGTTGCATTGTGTTTTTATAGGGAGAAACCTGGCACCTTTCAAAGTAAAGGTTTCACAAAATGAAAAAATGGTGCCTTGTGATGAAGATGAAGACGAAGACGCAGATGAAAATGAGTTATGTGGGCCTCCTTCCTCATAGCAACAACAACAACAACAACAATATGACAACAACATTCAACAGTGGGTTTGATTTGATTCCTACCTAACTAAATGCAATGAGACAGAGAAACATGAGGAACAAGCATCACCATTCCTCTAAACAAGTTACAGTTGCAGTTGCAGATAAACAAGTGGTTTACTGTTTTAAAATGTGCTCCACTGGCAGGTGTAGCAGAGTGGGCACTGTGTGCTGGAGCCACATCAGTGAGTGGAGGGTCCTCTAGAGCAGTGGTTCCCAACCGGTGTGCCGCGGCACACTGGGGTGCCGCGAGCACTGTCCAAGTGTGCCGCAAAAAAACGTATTTTTATGTTCCACATTTTTTAATTTTTTTTTTTTTTTTTTTTTTTTTTTTCTCACTTAATAAACTTCACTTCATATACACTTTATTTTATTACATGTACAATGGAGTTCATAAGCTAATAAAACATATATTGCTCAGATTTAGAAATATTAAACTGCTTAAATTCTCATGATTTACGTCAGCCGTCATTGTTTACGGCGTGAAGAGCAGCTTTTTATCCTCGCGCCAAATAATTACAAGATGGATCGTTACGTAGTGACAATAAATAAAGAAGCACCCCAGCCCTCAACAACACAGGCCGGGATGACAGAACTTGATGGAACAGCAGTGCAAAAGAAGTCTAAAAGCAGACAGTACAGCGAAAGCTACCTTCGGTATGGTTTCTCCTGGACTGGGGATGCTGACTGCCCGACGCCAGAATGCCTAATCTGCAGAGAAAAATTATCCAACGAAGGAATGGTGCCAAGTAAACTAGCAAGACACTTTAGCACAAAACATCCTTCCTATAATTCCAAGGACATTGAGTATTTCCAGAGACTGAAATCACAAAATGAGAAGCAGAGTCAACGTATGCTTTCGTCTCTACGTGTCTCTGACAAAGCACAAGAGGCCAGCTATTTGGTTGCTGAGTTAATCGCCAAGGCAAAAAAGGCCCACACTATCGCGGAAAACCTCATTCTACCGGCATGTAAGGAAATTGTCAGGGTAATGATAGGGCCAGATGCTACTAAAGAAATCGATAAAATTCCATTATCCAACAATACAATCAAACGTCGTATCGATGACATGTCAGTAGATATAGAAACTGTCCTAACTGAAAAAATACAGAGAAGTGGCAAATTCGCTCTGCAAGTTGATGATTCAACAGACATAAGTGGCCACTGTCAACTCATTGCCAACGTGAGATATGTTGACGGAGAATCCATTGAGGAGAACTTCTTTTTTTGCAAAGAGTTACACACACATGCAACAGGAGAGGAAATTTACAAGACCACAGCTGATTACCTGACAGAACAGGGTCTAAACTGGGGGATGTGCCACAGCATTTGCACCGACGGGGCTGCCTCAATGACGGGGAGGGTGAAAGGTTTTGTAAATAAAGTGAGACAGGTAAATCCCGATGTACAGATAACCCACTGCATGTTACACCGAGAAGCCCTTGTCGCCAAAGCTATGCCACCAGACCTCACTGCAGTATTAGAACAAGCTGTGAAAATAGTGAACTACATCAAGTCCCGTCCGCTGAAGTCGCGGATGTTCAGCTCATTGTGCAATGAGATGGGGGCTGAGCACCATGGCCTTTTACTGCACACGGAGGTCCGCTGGCTGTCACGGGGCAAGGTGCTGTCCCGTGTCTACGAGCTCCGCGACGAACTTGTTGCATTTGCAAATGAGCACGACTTACCCTACAAAGAACAAATGGATGATGAATCGTGGTGGGTTAAGCTTGCATATCTGGCAGATATTTTTAGCCACCTCAATGACCTCAACATCAGAATGCAAGGGAAGAATGAGAATATCCTGACAGCCACAGACAAACTCAATGGTTTCCGATCCAAGTTAAGACTGTGGCAAAATAAAGTCGCCAAGAAAAACATTGAAATGTTTCCGCTGACATCCAGTGACCCAGCGCACAAGACAGCATTTTTTCTACAAGTTGTAGCTGCTCACCTGAGAGTGCTGGAGGAGAGGTTTGAGTCATATTTCCCTCCTATGAATGAAGACTTCGATTGGCTCCGGGATCCGTTTAATCCTCTGTCATTAATATCAGCCACAAGTTTAAAAAGCAGAGCTCAGGATGAACTCGCAGAGCTATCTATGGACCGCTCCCTGAAACTGAAGCACGGGGAACTACGTCTGGATATATTTTGGCTGCTTGTGGGACACGAGTATCCATCCCTCTCAGAGAGTGCCATCAAGGTGCTTTTACAGTTTCCAACCTCCTACTTGTGCGAGCTGGCGTTTTCCTCACTCGCATATGTCAAAAACAAGACCCGCACCCGGCTGTCAGTGGAGCAGGACCTCCGCGTTGCGCTGTCCACTATCCCCCCACGCATCAAGAGACTCTGCTCACAAAAGCAGGCACAAGTGTCGCACTAGCACCGTGTAACGGTCTGAGAAATGTTTATGTTTGGATGTTAATTTGTGTGCCTTTCTTATAAATGTATGATTTATGATTTTGTCAATCAGTATTATCTGGATAGCGAAATGCAGAATGTTTCATATTTGGGATGTGGTTGATGAGTCACATGACCACAGTCAGGTCAGAGGGCATTGTTTCATCCCTCCAATTCTATTAAGTTATTATTTAATCTAAGTGATAGGCCTGCCTCTTTTGAAATCCAAATGTAAAATAATAACTGTATTGATATGTATTCGTGTTTTAACACAGGTAGGCCTACTATTTTCCGCCAAAACAAAAGAGCCTACTTAGTAGGCTTGTTTATAATATTGAATTCATCATAGAAATGGTGTTGACATTTTTAGTCTGGTTCTTGTTATGTGTGAATACATTATTTGTTCTATAAAATGTTCTATTCAATTAAATACACATTTGAAAACCAATTTATGGTGTATTTATTGTTTTTAGTTTAAGCTCTGAAGTGGTTTTTAAATCTACAAAAACTTAGGGTGCCTTGGGGTCGAGAAATATTTTCAGGGGTGCCTCGGTAAAAAAAAGGTTGGGAACCACTGCTCTAGAGAGACCCAGAGTGTGTCTGTGAGAGAGAGAGAGAGAGAGAGAGAGAGAGAGAGAGAGAGAGAGAGAGAGAGAGGGTGTGTGTGTGTGTGTGTGTGTGTGTGTTTGTGTGTGTGTGTGTGTGTGTGTGTGTGTGTGTGTGTGTGTGTGTGTGTGTGTGTGTGTGTGTGTGTGTTTGTGTGTGTGTGTGTGTGTGTGTGTGTGTGTGGGACTCACCAGCTGTTGACTCTGAGTTCCCCAGGCAGCGTACTGCAGCACAGAGTTGACTACCCCTGGAGGGTCTAGCTCCCATACCTCACTGAAGAGAGAGAGAGAGATTGAGAGTGAGAGTGAGAGTGAGAGTGAGAGAGAGAATGCAATTCTAAACCATTAGCCTAGTTAACAACACAGCGAGTGGCCATCTGAGAATACTTGATCAGCTTAGAGTCAATGAGTTCCATTACTGCTTACTATCCATTTATTTATCCCCGGTTCCTCCTAGCAAAAAACACGGTCAAGGTGTCCTTGAGCAAGACACCCTAACCCTAACTCCTCCTTGGGGCGCTGTATAAATAGCTGACCGCTGCTCTTAAAACTAGGATGGGTTAAATGCAGAGAAATTCCTTTCGCTGTACTGTACTTGTGCTGTAGTGCAGGGGTTCCCAACCTTTTTTGTGCCACGGACCGGCAGATACATGAAAAAAATCTCGCGGACCGGTTGTCAATTTCACGGACCGGTTGTCAAAGTGTGTTGTCAACACACACCCCTAACAAAACGGCAGGGCTCGATTTCAGTGTAAACGCATGTACGCGGAGCACCCGTAACAAAAACCCTGGCTCGTTCGCGGGTGCGAGCCAGGGTTTTCCCGTCGTTCATTTAAAAGTGCCGACTCTTTGAGCCGGCTCGTTCGCGACCGACAGATCACTAGCGCGTAGTCTCTTTAGTAGCGCGTGCAACTGAAAGTCTCTCGTTATGCCGCCAATATATATTTAATCTATATATATAGATTATACCGCCCATATATACCGCTATATAATCTATATATATAGATTATACTATATATATAATCTCTATATATAGATTATACCGCCCGCCGTTCACCTATACTCAAATCATTTGAGTCAAATATGATGATAAACATACAGCTGTTTCGCGGCCCGGCAGTAACACCTCCACGGCCCGGTACCGGTCCGCAGCCCGGCGGTTGGGAACCCCTGCTGTAGTGTACTGGTTTTTAATTGTGATATTATCTTTCTACAATTTACAACCTATTTAACTTTTGAAGTGCTTTGGCAATGCAAATGTCAGTTCTCATGCCAACAAATTACTTTTAATTTAGTTGAGAGACAAGAGAGAGGGACAGAGAGACAGACAGAGAGAGAGAGAGAGAGAGAGAGAGAGAGAGAGAGAGAGAGAGAGAGAGAGAGAGAGAGAGAGAGAGAGAGAGAGAGAGAGAGAGAGAGAGAGACTGTGAGACAACCTAATGAAATGTTTCCACTTTCACATTTTATAATGTTTTTAATTGTGATATTATCTTTCTACAATTTACAACCTATTTACATTTTGATGTGCTTTGGCAATGCAAATGTAAGTTCTCATGCCAACAAATCACTTTTAATTTAGTTGAGAGATAAGAGAGAGGGACAGACAGACAGACAGACAGACAGACAGACAGACAGACAGAGAGAGAGAGAGAGAGAGAGAGAGAGAGAGAGAGAGAGAGAGAGAGAGAGAGAGAGAGAGAGAGAGAGAGAGAGAGAGAGAGAGAGAGAGAGAGAGAGAGAGAGAGAGAGAGAACCTAATGTAAATGTTTCCACTTTCACATTTTATAATGTTTTTAATTGTGATATTATCTTTCTACAATTTACAATCTATTTAACTTTTGAAGTGCTTTGGCAATGCAAATGTCAGTTCTCATGCCAACAAATCACTTTTAATTTAGTTGAGAGACGAGAGAGAGGGACAGAGGGACAGAGAGACAGAGAGACAGACAGACAGACAGAGAGAGAGAGAGAGAGAGAGAGAGAGAGAGAGAGAGAGAGAGAGAGAGAGAGAGAGAGAGAGAGAGAGAGAGAGAGAGAGAGAGAGAGAGAGAGAGAGAGAGAGAGAGAGAAAGAGAGAGAGACACTGTGAGACAACCTAATGTAAATGTTTCCACTTCCACATTTTATAATGTTTTTAATTGTGATATTATCTTTCTACAACGTACAGAGAGATAGATAGAGAGAGAGAGAGAGAGAGAGAGAGAGAGAGAGAGAGAGAGAGAGAGAGAGAGAGAGAGAGAGAGAGAGAGAGAGAGAGAGAATACAGATACAGATAAAGACAGATGGAGTATGGAACTGTAAAGACATGTGATGCTCCTCACATCAGCAGATGCGCACCGTAAAGCAAAGGCATAGTTAGCATATGCTGGGTGGGTGGTTAGCCCACTGTTAGCATATGTTCAGTTAGCGCATGGTTAGTGTTGATAACTGCCTCCAAAGTTGTCATTCCCCTGAAGAAGCCAGGTCCCTCATTGACAAAATGAAACCTCTGCTGGCAGATGGTGGGTTTGACATTTGTCAATGGGCCAGCAATGATCCAGCTGTAATAAACCATCTCCCAACAGTGGCCAAACTGTACTCGAACTTTCACAGCAACACAGATGGAGTCAAGGCCCCCCTTTCCTCTTGCTTAACACCAACTGCTGGCCAGCTAGTCAATGCCCGGAAGCTAAATCTGAGCCTGTTGAGGAAATCAGAAAATCTATGTTCTGTGGTGCAGTAATGACAAGTTACACAAAAATCCCTGATCTGAACAAGTATAGTAGCTGGAACAACCTCCTAAATGACACAAAGAATGTGCTTTATGGGGCGGCAGATCAAATCTCAAACATAGCCCAATGCTATACAGACTCGGAGAGGCATCTTCTGCAAAGGGTCCAATCGGAGAGAAAAAAAGCAGCA
Source organism: Muraenolepis orangiensis (assembly GCA_027704905.1). Lineage (NCBI taxonomy): Eukaryota > Metazoa > Chordata > Actinopteri > Gadiformes > Muraenolepididae > Muraenolepis > Muraenolepis orangiensis. Next base: position 14,774,350 of record CM051015.1, on the reverse strand, counting down.
AACTTCTCCCCTTGTCTCCTGAATATGACCCTGATCTTAACCTCATCAGAGTCGGTGGTCGCTCAGCCATGACCTAAACTGCTCCACCCAGGCCCTGAGCATGTTTTGGGGGAAATAAGACACAGGTCCTGGATTCAGCGCGGTCGCCAAGCCATTCGCCAACATCAACATCAGTGTCAAGACTGTCAGAGATGGAGAGCCAATCCAGTTATTCCCAAAATTGCAGACCTTCCTCCAGCCCATCTTCGACTTTCAAAGCCCCCATTCTGGTCCATTGGCATAGATTGTTTTGGGCCTTTCACAGTGAAAGTAGGCCGCCGCACGGAAAAGAGATGGGGCCTGCTTTTCAAATGCTTAACAACCCGGTACATACACCTTGAACTGCTTGACAGTATGGACACAGATATATTCTTGAAAACCCTTTGAACTACTGTCTGATTGCGGAACTAATTTCAAAGGGGGGGAGGCAGAGCTACAAAATGCATTCCAGGCCATGGCACCAGACTTAAAGAAGCAATTAGCCCACACCCAAGTCCACTTCCAGTTTAATCCTCCATGTTCCCCACATTTTGGAGGCAGCTGGGAATGAGAAATAAGATCCATAACAATTGCCCTTACATTGCACTAGGAAACCAACCAACTACAGAAACAGTCCTTCACACTGTCCTGATTGAAGTGGAAGGCATCCTAAATTCAAAACCCCTTGGATATGTCTCTTCTGACCTTGCTGATCCAGACCCAGTTACACCAAACATGCTTTTGATTGGGCAGCCTGACTCCTCTCTTCCTCAGGCAATCTACTGTGACAGTGAGCTCCTGGGCAGGAGGAGGTGGCGTCACAGTCAGATCCTGGCTGATCATTTGTGGACAGCTTTCATTCGACATTACCTCCCAAACCTTCAAACCAGGCTGAAATGGAAGACAAACAAGGTAAACCTTGATTCTGGTCAGGTTGTAATGATGATTGACCCTCAATATCCTCGAGCATCATGGCCTATCGGAAGGATAAGTGAGACCTACCCGGGAAAAGATGGAAACATCCGCAGTGCTAAGATCACTATTCAAGGTCGAGAATATGTACGGCCCGTTTCAAGATTAATTCCACTCCCTGAATGCACTGAGGATAAAGAATAAACTTATTTGCTGCACAAATACGGGGGCGGCAAATTGAACCCTCCTGTCCACAGGGGGGCACTAAGCAGGTGCTTGGTTCCTTGCTCCCTCACAGGCTATAAATAGAGGCCTAGTTGAAACACGACCACATGTGTAGTGTTCAGTAGCTGTTTGCCATGCGTCTTTTGATTTCATCAATGTAAGTTATCCTATTTGTATCTTTGATTACTTAAATGTGTAAATAATATAAGTTTAATTGAATGTTTATGTTTAAGCATTATGCTGTAAATTGTTAGTTTTTCACCTTTTTTACAGAACCTTTGGCTCCAGCAAGAATCTGAACATGAATCATTTAAAATAAACAACAGAACATGCAAACTTGTTTTCCGGTGGTTTTGTGTGGCTCCAGTCAGAACATTCACATCCAACAAATGGTCCTTCGAGCCGGAGACTGAGCCACACGCCACACAGTGACCTATAATGGATGATCCAGAGGCCGATGGCATGGATGAAACAATCAACAGAGGCCAGGCTCCTTCTGCTGAGAATATGGATGAATCCCAAGGTGTCACAGACTCAACCCAGCTCTACCTCAATGAAGCCACCCCGGGAGTGTCTCAAACATCACCTAGGCCATCCGCATCTGCTCATCAAACAGAGCCTTTCACCTCTACCATTGCCTACCCCTCACACTGAGCACCAAACTCCTTTGCCATTAGTCCCTGAAGAATTATTAGCCAAACCCCTTCCAAAGCCAATTCACCATCAGGACCTAGGTGCGAGACCTAAAAGGGATAGGAGGCCCCCTGATTACTACGGTATTCAACTTCCACATCAGAAGGCATCAAGATCCAAAGGCTCACAAAGTTAGCCTGTGAGGGAGCAAGGAACCAAGCACCTGCTTAGTGCCCCCCTGTGGACAGGGAAACTTGCAGTTTCTAACAGTTAGCACATGAACAGCGCAGATAATAAGCGCAGGTGTTTTGTTTGAGATATTGATAATGATATGATGAACTCTGAATCCATCATCTGATGAGAGGGTGATTGCCAGAGCAGGAGGGGTGTTGGGCTGATATTTATATTTATATTTATAATCTAATCGAGGGGTGCCCCACCTTTTTTTAACCAAGAGCTACTTTTAAAGTTGCCAGTCTGCCGAGATCTACCAGTCCAAATAGAGAGGCGTAGCCATTACTGACAGCCTACCTGCATGTTTTACTGTGAGGGGAGGGTGGAAAATACATACCAGAAGTAAACAAAGACGTGCAACGGGAAAGTGTTCCCACGGGAAACAAAACTTAAAATATTAAATGAAACTATCTCATCTCTTAAAATTCGGAACTTTATTATGAATTAAACATTCACAAATGTATAATTATGTATTCACATGTTTAACTCTGTTACATATGCACGCAACGAACAGAAGAGCATACCAGATGTATTTTCTACCTTAGTGAGACCTCTGGCACTGGGAGGAGGCCACTAGCTTCTTGTAGTCAGGGCAGTAGGAGCTGGTTACAAGCCGTATGCAGGCCACAAGGTGGTCATCGTAGATCTGTACTTGGATTTGATGATCTTCATGTGAGAGAATGCAGACTCACACAAATAGGTGGACCCAAAAAGTGCTGCCAAGTTCAAGGCACATCTTCTGAGGTTGGGATACTTTTGTTCCAAGAGCAGGTTCCAGAACTGTCCACTGGTGCCAGGTGTTGTGCTGGATTTGATGTAAATATCATTTGAGAGTGTGAGAACATTCTCAACAGCAGAGCTATCCAGGTCGAACAGTGAATTTACTTTGGAGACGATCTCATCCACATCAATACTTCCACCAAATGGAAAACGCAGATGGGGCAGATGGGCAATGGGTTCAATGGATGAAAAGTCAGTAAAACGGCTCTCAAATTCTGTCAAGATCTCTGAACTTGCTCTTCATACCGTGTACTGTCAAGCTGCTTGACGTCTTTGCTCTGACGTTGAAGTTCGGCCTGCATGTGAGGAAAGTTACGCAGGTCACAGCGCTGCAGCCTACTGAACAGCAGTTTTAGCTTGCTTTTAAATGTGTTCACTGAACTGATCATGTTAATTACATTTTTATCCTTACCCTGCAGCTCTGAATTAAGCTCATTGAGCAGGCCAGTGAGATCTGTAAGAAACGATAAATCCAAAAGCCACTGGTGGTCATCTAGTTTTGGATATTCTGCATGTTTTGAAAGCTTCAGAAAGTCTTTGATTTCAGGCAACAGCTCAGTGAATCTCGCCAAAAATGTTCCTCTGCTTAGCCATCTAACATGTGTATGCAGCAGCAGGTCTGTATGCTCTGCACCTGTCTCCTCCAAGTGAGCACGGAACAACCTCCTCTGTAGACTCCTGGCCCGAACAGAGCATACTATCTTCATTGCAACATACATCACTTCTTTCATATTTAAAGTGTTCCCACACTGTGCTTGCTGGTGAATGATAAAATGATAATTAAGGATGCTCGGGAAAGATTCACTTTGTTTGCACAGTGCTATGAAACCTTTGGTGTGGCCCACCATCGCTGGAGCACCATCAGTTGTGATGGAGATGAGTTTAAAGAGGGGCAGTTGGCTCTTCTTAACAAAATCCATGAACGCATTGAAAATATCTTTGCCTCTTGTTTGTCCTTTCAATTACAACTAAAAGCAGTCCACGGCCATCACATGGACAATAACAACCCAGAGGCCTTTCTTTAGAGAGAGCGCAGCTAGAGAAAGACTAATGAAAATAAATAAGCTGCTAAAGAAACCAAAAGTCTGTCTCCACCATTTGAATAAATCTATCAGAACCATGACAGGGCTTCATAAGCACTCCTTCTGGGACAGGGTTAAGGAGCAGAGAGGCCTTCTCCAGCTGAAAAAGAGGCAGTGTCCCGTGTCTTGATTTATGTGGAGCAGTTAAGAACGGCGGTAGAACTTAGCCCAGTAAGTGGTGAGAATGTTCACTGGGCCCAAGATTAATGCGTGATTGGAGCTCTAATATAAATAGCTTTGGAGAGCTGATATGAGTCAGAGCCCCGGTTTGGGATGGTGGATGTTCAGCCTCTGATGGTTCTTAAAAAAAGCTTGCAGTTAAATATATGTTTTAAACACCTGAGGACTTTTGAGCGGTTGAACAGAAATATTTTTTTTAATAAAAAAGTTTTTAGGCTATTTTTGCTTGTTGTATTCAGAGTGGAATATCTATTTTTAGTATTCAAATGTTTTACAATTTCCCATCAGCAAACGACTGTAGCAGCCATGCTTTCCTTAATTATGCATTCATTAATGAATTATCCTGACAGTCAGGACATAATGAGGAAAGACGACCGAAACCAAAGAACCAAAGTTAAATTGGTGTTCCAATTGGTCTGGTAGACCTTCAATATGAACACACAATGAGATGACAGAATGCTCCCATCACATTACTGTTTAATGTTCTTGCTTTGTGTGGCGCTAAGGGGATAAGCTAACCGCCACTAAGTGGATTGAAGTAAGCTATCCTGTAATAAGAAACACAATTGTTGTTGTTTTTTATGTATCCCATTAGAAGTCCAAAGCAAAAGCGATGTTATATCATATATTTAAGTATGCTTCAACGTTTATTCCCACGTTTCTCTTTACAGAGATCTGAAACCGTGAGCTAGTACACTGATAATGGACTCTGGCTCACGTGGATGGCTGATTGTGTAGGCCTACAGGTTGTTTACAGACACATTGTCAGTAACCAGCTACTTCAGATAGAGCTGTGCCACATAGAACCTGCAGGGTAGCTAACCCCCAATGGTGCAATTTGTATTCTCCTTGATTTTTTAAATGGTATATCTCTGCATTGTGGATAACTATGATGCAGAACTGGGTCCCTGATGTGGTCCATACACACATTTTTAAACTATGACAAGCTAAAAATACTATCCAACTACAGTAGATTAAGACATTGTCTTATTCCTCTCATTTCTCTGTTCAATAAACTGGCCTGACCTTTGTAGTTTGTTCAGAGATTAAGTGAAATAAAGCTGTGACATTTTCCACCTCCGGTTCTCTCGTGCTTTAAACCTTGATGACCCAGAAGAAGAACCAAGCCAAACTATGATTCATGCAACTGCAGATTTAATCATTAAAAACAAATACTGACTGGTTGTATTATATAATGTTTGATTGACGATATTCAAATATATGCTTGATATGGAATGATGGTTTTTTTCTCTTCATTTGCTTAATAATTGTGAGCTACAAGCTCACAATAATAATAATGCTACTAGAGTGTTTTGTAATGCGTTCCTGTACTTATATTATTATTGTTGACCTTCTGCCCCCTTACACCATCACAGGATGTGTACCGTATTGACCCGAATATAAGACAAAAAAAAAATCTGAAAAAGAGGGGTCGTCTTATAATCGGGGTCTAGACTTTTCGATGTGATTGCACAACAACAACAACACAACAACAACAGATCACGCCAAATGAGTGTTCTGAGACACCGCACGACACGTAAAAGTAACTTAAAGTCTTAAAGTAACAGTACATAGCAACAGTTGCCTGGAGAGATAGAAATGGAGAGACACAGCGACCAACTTGAAAAAAGTGGCTCAAAAGTAGGGCAAGTAATAAACAGGAGAGACAAAGTTACGATGTCAATTTTAAGATTATGGTGATAAACGAAGCAGAGACATCAAACACCTGTCATTGCGACGCAGGACAAGCCTTGCCCAGCGCCTGCCCTCAGACTTCAGAGAGAAGCTACTGTCTTATCAGCGATATGTGATCAAGTTAAGGAAGAAGCACTCAATGCTGATCAAACGCCTGTGTATTTTGACATGCCAACATCTGTCACTGTGCATAAGAAAGGCGACAAATCAGTGATCTACTGATCTACTGGAAACGAGAAGAGCCGAGTAACGGTCATGTTAACGCGCCTCGCAGATGGGACACAACTTCCCCCGTACGTGGTTTTAAAACGCAAGACTGTACCTAAAGAGGCAGTGCCAGCTGGCATTATGGTGCCCAGGCAAAGGGCTGGATGGAGACGGAGCTTGTGGTGGACTGGCTCAAGGTGGTGTGGGGCAGACGACGTGGGGGACTCAGAAAGAGAGGAATATGTTGATTCTGGATGCTTTCCGTGGTCACTTCAAAACGCCAGTCAAAAAGCAAGTGAAAGAGTTGAATGGTGACCTAGTGATCATACCGGGCGGAATGACAAGCCAGCTGCAGGTGTTGGATGTGGTCGTTAACAAACCTTTCAATGTTAATCTGCGCAAGAGATCCACAGAGTGGCTGCTGGCTGGTAATCACGCACTGACACCGTCTGGAAAAATCCAAAAGCCTGCAGTACGTTTGCTCTGTGAATGGATCTTGCAAGCATGGGCTGACGTTTCCCCAGAAAGCATCATTAATGGGTTTAAGAAATGCTGCGTATCAATTGCCATGGATGGCAGCGAGGATGACGTGATGTGGGAGGAGACAGCGAGGATGACGTGATGTGGGAGGAGACGTGATGTGGGAGGAGACGGGGAAGCAGACAACGTGAGTGACGATAGCGGGAGTGAGAGCAAACAACCCAGCGATGTAGAAGACGCAGCTGAATGAGACGACGTTTGTGATGTGACCAATAGACTGATGATTTTGTTCATCAATCTGTGATGACTGTTTCATTGCTCTACTGTTTTATTGCTCTACTGTTTCATTGCTCTACTGCTTTATTTCACTACCGTTTTATTGCACTACAGTTTCATTGTAATCTATCTAGCCTGTTTTGTTTTTGTTTGCCAAGTTAGGCAAATTTGAACACAATGTGTGATGTGTGTTATCATTATTTTCAATTATTTTCTTTATAAAAAAAAGATTTGGTCTTCAAAAAGGTATTTTTCCAAACATTAGTCTTGAAACAGAGGGGTCGTCTTATAATCGGGGTCGTCTTATATTCGGGTCAATACGGTATTTGCTGCTGCCTGGTGATGTTCCAGTTGCTGGTGAAAAAGTGATTACAAGGCACAGTTTAAAGATGCCCAGGCGTTCAAGATGGACTTGAGGCTCGTTGTATGATGATGTCAAATATGAAAGTGAACTATTTTTTAAACAGCAAACGCCACATTTCAAACAGCCGTGTTAAGCATGCATGTATTATTGGTTCATTGAGACTGTTAATTGTTCATCAACCTTAGCATCTAAACGATGCAACAATGATGAAGACGAAAACATCTAACATCTACTGAATGACCCCCTGAAAGATCTGTTGAGCCTCTAAAGAACTTCCCTACCGACTCACATACACAATAATAAGCAAAGAGGTAGAAGTCCGAGGTCTTCTCCAGGGGTTACTTCACTTTCATTTTTTACAACCTGGTGGATTGCTTGTTGTTTTTTAAATGATTTAAGATGATGATGGTTCCAACTAGCATTCAGAGCAAAAAAGCATGTGGATGAATCAATGTGTGATTGGTTGGGTCATTTGGGATCATTCATAAAGAAGTCATAAGTTGTTAAAATACCTGCACTAACACTAACTTTCACAGGTTTGCCAGATTTTATATTTTTCTCTGTGATTGATAATTACTCCCGCTCACATCCTGATTTAGTAATGTACAAATGAAAGAAGTGTTTCTGGGGTGATTCTGTGTGGGATATGTGTTCCCAAATGAAAGGACAGTATAATCTCCACATACGTATGTATATCACGGTACCTGGCAACCAGGGGCACATGTGCTGCCTGATAATCAAGATGTACTGTCCCTGGTCTTCCTGGTGGAGAACCCAGATGCAGAATTGCAGTCATGGTCGTTCAAAAAGGAAATTAAATGGAGGAAAAGCAACAAAAGTTATAATGTTTGAACACAAATACACTTTTTGTTAATTAAAAGTTATCAGAGCAAATCGCCCCAGATAAAGATGAAGTCAGACAGGGACATGTAATCCTGGATCGAGGTCAAGAAATTAGTCTTTTAAAACAAGAATCTTGTCGACCAATGAGAGAGCAGAACTTGATCATATCTATAGTATAATATCCTCTTATAACAGTCAACAAGCACAAACTGTACACAGTAAGCATCATGTTACTCAATGCAAAAAAACCTTCGACAATCTATAATGGTTAGAAATATAAAGTCAATATGTGTCTGCAGATGCTTGAGGACAAACAGTATATACAAGCAAATATTGATCAAACATGGACCAAAAGGAATAATGTTAACGCATTGCTGTACACAACAAGCCACAACCAGTTACCCCCAAATGCTGCATACTATGTGTGCATATGTATCTATGCTCTGTATATGTGTGTATAGGTCTACGCATGTGTGTGTGAGTGTATGTCTGTGGTGATGTGGGTGTGTGTTTTCATAGTGGGTGTCAGTGTAAACACCGTACACAAAGCAGTGGAGCGGGAACATTCAAGAGGGGTGGATTTGATATATTTATTAGTCTTTGTCCTGTGGATAAAGGACGCTGCTGTGACGGGGGGAATGGGGGAGGCTGTTGACACAAGCAGTGAGAGTTCAGCGGTCATTTCTCCCTTCTAAGTGATAGTGGACGGTTAAGGATCACACCTTCAAATGGATTGATGAAACACAGACAATGTGTGTTGGGAGGGAGGGAGAGTCTGCTGTTCTTTGCACAACAGAAACCACACAGAGTGAAATAGATGATGGAAACTAAGTTGAGAACAGACAAAGTAGATAATTAGTTAGTCTGGTAATAATGAGGTACAACACTAAGCGTTACAACCCCCTCTCACAGCAACTGGACTATCTGGACTACAGCACATCTTTATTTTTATCTTTACACTTTATACACTCTATATTTATACTTTTTACACTGTTCATATGTATACTGCAAATATGTTAATAGGAACCCTTTTTGTATTTTTGTAATTCTAGGAAATTGTCATTTCTATAATGTTTATATTTTTAGCAATTCTCAGCACATCTCTGGAGCTATCATTAACATATAACTGTACAATATATACTTTACCTTATTATACAAAATTACAAATAAATCACATCTGAAAAATCGGAATCAGAATACTTTTAGATAGTTGATTTACTTAAAGAAAACCTGAACTGTTAAAGTTTTTTTTAATTGCCTTTTTATATATGCCGACATGGCACCTTTTAACCATAGTCCAGGAGGATGTATTCCTAATATTTCTCCTTCTGGACTTTAAAGGAGTAACGTGTTCCACGGGCTTTTGTGTGAGACTGAAAGTATGCTGTGTTTATACCACAGAACTGTACTTATGATGTATGCCGTATGATATGCATTAAAGCAAAATACATTTCAATGGTGATTAAATCAGCTATATACTTAAATGTATACAGACAAGTGCATCACACACAAGCATCCTTAGTCATCAAAACTAGCTTGAAGCTAGAACTCATTAAAGCAACAATGGAAATGGCTTATATGGCGAATATGGCTTACTTTGCTACATTTGAATTAGCTACATAGCTAATAGGGTCCACATTATATAAATACATAGATAGTAGGCCTACTGGCTACATTAGCTGTAGTATTTGTCATATTAGCTAGTAATGTCCACATAGTACGAGCAACATTACCTAGTATTGGCTAAATTAGCTAGTACAACCCACATGATTGTCCACAAAACCCTCAATTCCACATCTAACCTCTAATTCAGGTATGCAGATCAGGCAAAAATTGTCTTTCACATCACTCGTTATTTCGGTCCAATCCCTTCTAGATTCCATAGTTGTATTTGCATATTACAAACCCCTCACATGATCGTAAAAAATTACAATCACAGTGGGACAGCTGGACTAGGTGTTTATGCAAATTGCACGGATCTTGAAGATATGGGACCCGAATGTTCAAACATATCTCAAAAACCTTCTCATGGAATTACTCTACTTTTTACAACTTACTATAGTATGTCACAAAGGAGTCAGAGAGAGAGAGAAACAGACAGGAGAGGGAGAAAAAAGCACTTAAGCTAAATTTGGAATCGTGTTTGATGCAGCCCATTGGGGATATTTAGCTTAAAACATTAGCTTGTACGTGACAGTTAAAATACGCTAATGCATTGTGGGCAAGGGAGGAAGATCAGGGGTTTGCAGAAAGGTAACATATTTATATAAAGGAAACATATTTGATGACATGTGAGTATGCATCACTGTTTCACATCGTAAGCGAAGAGGACGTACTTCAGGTCGGGGGAGATAGAATACTTTGCCACATTGAAGTTGATCTGTTGGTAGAAGGCACAGGAAGAAAGCGAGATTAAAAGAGAGATTTCAACGAGTCCCTTTGAGGGGTTAGGAGCCTGCGGGGAGACAGCGCTCCCATTATCTACAGAGGATTATGGAGACTCCTGCTAGACACTAACACAAGCAACACCAAGACAGCCTTGATGCTGTGTGTGAGGCTAGTCAACTAATTCACGCTAGTCAAAGCGCACAGAGGAACTGAACTTGATCACATGGCGATAAAATATGAAAAACAATAAAAACACAATTGTTATCTTAAAACGTAAAAATCGTAAAAATTACAATCACACTGGACTAGGTGTTTATGCAAATTGAACGTTTCTTCAAGATGAGGGACCCCAATGTTCAAACATATCTCACAAACCATCTCATGGAAATACACAATAGTACGCCATGAAGGAGTTACAAACGATGTACTTTGATCTGCAGCGGCCGTCCCATGGTTCAACATGACAAAGGAATCGCACCCACAACTCATCGGCTCATTGTTCCCCGACATAACAACTGTACAAAGATGTCAGTCTGAACCAAACAGGCCTCGCTGACTACGGTACGGCGGTTGTGTGTCCTGAGCATCACTTCAGTAGGATGGAAGAGAACAGATTGTTCACATTGTTCTCTTGTGATGAGAGACACGTCTGCTGCGTCCGACGAGGCGGGAAAAACATATTTTGTGCAGTTAAAGCTGTTTGTTTTGTGTCCTATGTATCTTTTCAGAAAGCCAATTAATAAAAAATGCAGGGAAACTTAGCAAAGTAATCGGCGAACGTCCACGTACACGTCCTGTACTTAGAGTCAACCATCTGGATATGCTAATAACAAAAAAACAGTGCTACACATAATTCCACATCCCACACAAGTGTGTATGTGTGAGAGAGTGTGTGGTGAGTGAGTGTTTGTGAGTGTCTTCCTTTGAGGGTGCGTGTGTATGTGTGTGTGTGTGTGTGTGTGTGTGTGTGTGTGTGTGTGTGTGTGTGTGTGTGTGTGTGTGTGTGTGTGTGTGTGTGTGTGTGTGAGAGAGTGTGTGGTGAGTGAGTGTTTGTGGATGTCTCCCTTTGAGTGTGTGTGTGTGTGTGTGTGTGTGTGTGTGTGTGTGTGTGTGTGTGTGTGTGTGTGTGTGTGTGTTGTGTGTGTGTGTGTGTGTGTGTGTGTGTGTGTGTGTGTGTGTGTGTGTGTGTGTGTGTGTGTGTGTGTGTGTGTGTGTGTGTGTGTGTGTGTGTGTGTGTGTGTGTGTGTGTGATAAAAACAAAATAACAAATAATATTAATCCCTCCCTGTCCAAGACATGAAACTAAATGTCCTTTCCCTGGCGTCACTGCTGTGTGGGATTCATAAATAGTTTGTTAATGTGTGGCTGTGATGGTCAGCAGGTCTGACACCATGTCTCCTTCTCCCTAATCTCTGCCAGTCTCATCAGGGACGTTTCTTCCATCTCATCGGACAGGAAGTGCCGATAAACCCCCCGCCAGCCGTTCCCTCTGACGCAAACACACTGACTGATGTGAAGTGGAGAATGTAATATTTGTTAATAATGCGAACACAAGGGGTGCGGCAACTACAGAGTGAGAAAAGGTACTTGCAATGCTTTCCTGGGCACTGCCGAGGTGCCCTGGAGCAAGGCACCAGACCCCTAAACTGCTCTCCGGGCGCTGCATATACAATAGCTGCCCACTGTTCCTAATACTAGGGGTTAAATGTGTGTACATGTATATGACCAACAAAGAGGAATTAATGCTCCAGATTTTGATTTAGACAAAACCAAAAGTGATTTAGGTGTGTGTGTGTGTGTGTGTTTGTTGCTGTTATGCTAAATTAATTTCTGCTATGTTGTATTATTCTATGCTATGTGAATATGTTTTAACTTATTCTTTAAGACAGTGGTGCCCAAACATTGTTAAGGTACTGTACCCCTCAAACATTGAACCTCTTGCTGTGTACCCCTTATACCTCTAACCTGATGTTAAATATCAAGACAATACACTGTTATTAACTATTTGAGGTACTGTACCCCTCAAACATTGAACCTCCTGCTCTACCTCTCATCTGATGGAACATATGAAGGCAAGACAGTGTTATAAAACAATTTAGCTCTTTATTCAGCCTTATTGAAAGCCCTCTCATATTTCAAACAAGTGATATGCACATCAGCTCAAATACAATATGAATGACTTCTCTGGAAAGTATTCCATTGTCAGTATTCAAGTCATGAGAAGAAATTTCATATTATGTTCTTGCAACAACCAAATAAGTGACCAATTGAAACAGAGTAGGGGCGGTGTGTTTTTAAGTGGGTTCATTTTGGACAAAGAGAGGCTGTTACAGATTATTTGTTGGCGTACCCGTGACGTAACTGTGGTACCCCTGGGGTACACGTACCCCACTGAATAATCGCTTGAAGATACTGCTGATTCAATCCACTAAAAAGCACTAGAACAGCATTTCAATTAGACTTTTTCTTCAATATGTGCCACTGTCTACTCTACTACTTGTTCAACTGATATACGCCAGGGATTCTCCTTGTTTCGGACCGACAGAACGGCTGAGTCCACGGAGAAGAACAAAGGTTGGTTGCTTGGTGAACAACAGCTGGTGTACGGACAATGGACAATAGACGACGCATTTTCCCTGGCACTACACACGGCCCTGCAGCACCTAGACAGGAGGGACACCTACGTCAGACTGCTGTTCATTTACTACAGCTCAGCGTTCAACACCATCGTTCCCTCCAAGCTGATCCTGAAGCTGAGGGACCTAGGTCTGGGTGCCCCCATCTGTAACTGGATTATGGACTTCCTGACGGGCAGGCCTCAAGTGGTGAAGATTGGGAACAACATCTCATCCACTCTGGTCCTCAACACTGGAGCACCCCAAGGCGGCTGCCTCAGTCCCCGGCTGTACTCACACATGACTGTACTGCCACGCACAGCAATAATTGGATTATCAAGTTTGCAGGTGACACCACAGTCATCGGCTTGATAAGCGAGGGCGATGAAACGGAGTACAGATATGAGGTGGTCCAGTTGATGTGATGGTGTGAGGACAACAGCCTCGCACTGAATATCAGCAAGACCAAGGAGCTCATCGTGGACTTCAGGAGCCACCGGGGCACCCACTCCACCATCAGCCTGGACGAGACACCGGTGGAAGTCATCAGTTGCTTCCGTTTCCTTGGGCTACAGATTTCCAATGACCTGGTGTTGACCGGCAACACGGGGGTCATGCTGAAGAAGGCACACCAGCACCTCTATGCTCTGCGGTGCCTCAGAAAAAGCGGTATTGGCCAGAGGTGGCTAGTGAACTTCTACCGTGACACCGTAGAGAGCGTCCTGACGAGTGGCGTCACTGTGTGGTACGGCAACACCACTGCACGGGACAAGAAAGCCATCCAGAGGGTCGTGAGGACGGCAGAGAAGATCATCGGGTGTGCACTTCCATGCATTGAGGAGATCTTTAGGACCAGATGTCGGAAGAAGGCCATGTCCATCATAAAGGACTGCAACCACCCTGGGCACCATCTCTTCTCCCCCATACCGTCTGGTTGCCGGTTGCGCAGCATCCCTAGAAGTACTACCAGGTTTAAGGATCGTTTTTATCCAGAGGCAGTGTGCCTACTGAACTGCTAGGAGTGCACTTTCACATTCATAACATTGTCATTAACATTACACTTACAAAAATAAAAAATAAACATGTACATTCAACACCTGTACATATCATTTAAGTCACTTTGCTGCTCTTTTTTTGGTTAATTTTTATTGTATATATTATTTATATTTTTTTGGTGTTATACTGCGGGAGGGAATGGGGAGTAAGCATTCCTATGTACTTGTTACAAATGGCCAATACAAATATCTTATATCTCTTGTATCTTGTCTATTGGTGGACTGAATGCAAGAGGTTTGAGTAAATCACACCGCTGAATTGCTGTCCCTTATTGAGCTGGTTGTCTCATAATTGATCCTCATATCTCTTAACCTTCAACGATCAAGACAAACTTCCTTGATAGCCTCATCTCCAATTGGATGAATGAGGTGACTTAATTTGGTTGTTTCTTAAGGAGTGAATATAATTTGTGTATATAAGTTGTGTTTATTTGTATGTTTTATTATCCTACACCATGAGACTTCACACCATGAGTGTGTGAAGGTTGTGATTTCCCTGTTGCGTTGTACTTGTTGTGCTTGTTGCTTTCATTAACCAAACCTCTGTAGACCCATTGTGGCCAGAAACCACACATATTAAAGTGCTGTCCTAGTCTTTCTTTTTAATATTACTACATTAACGATCTAGCTTCCAGCCAGGTCTAACCTTCAGTTGAGTGCATTGTGCATTTTTAAGATTCAATTCAATGGCATGTTGTTGATTTGATTCAATGTGATTGACAGCCATGGAGCTACAAGTAAACAGGACTGCCCTCGGAGGAATCCCCAGGAGATGTGAACACTGAGTCAGACTGGCACAGTGTCCACCTAGCTTCAGGCTAGCCAGGACCTGCTCTGGCTGGTCAGACCACATCCTGTCCTGTTCCTCCCTGAAGACCGAAGTAACCAAAGGGACTTTGTAACACAATCACACATGGGTGGGAGTGTGGTCCCGACAGCATTCAGGTGTCAAGTCACAATTTAGAAGATATAGAAAATTAAAAATGGTATTACGGGTCGAGCATCCTCAAAAGGCTCCTACTTTCAAAAAATCCCATCTTGAAGGATCAACGCAGGCTTCTTCAACATTTTGTATCTCACCCTGACATCCTAGTTTTACATTGAAATACATCAAATTACGGAAGCCAAGACGTTATATATATAGCAGCAGATTAAAGTCCACTACAAAACAACACAATGCCTTTAAGAAGGTGTGGTGCCACTGATGCATTGTGTTTTGGTTCACCTGCAGGGGGCTCTGTGTGGAGACTAATGGGGTTAGGGCGGACGGCGGTGTGTGGTTATTAAAGGAGATGTGGAGAGGGGCTGGGCTGCGTGATCATTAAAAACATAATATTCAGGCAGGCATGGGTCTCCGCCCCCACTGTGCACGTCCCTTTAAATAATGAAGCGCCGTGTCTGAAGGAAACAGCCATGCAAGTGTAATGTATAAATCATGTTCTGGGCTGTAACCTACTGAATAATAAACACTGCTGCTCTCTTTTTAACTCAGCCCATCTCCTATAGTAAGAGTACTGCTGGTGGTGGTGATGGTGGTGGTGGTGGTGGTGATTCTACAGACTGAACCCGGTGTGTGTGTGTGTGTGTGTGTGTGTGTGTGTGGTGTGTGTGTGTGTGTGTGTGTGTGTGTGTGTGTGTGTGTGTGTGTGTGTGCGCTCACATGAGCGTGCATGTGTGTACCTGCAAGCTTGAGTGCAAAAGAGGGCGTAAAGTATGCATTTGTTTAACAATGCAACAGAAACAGTTTGAAGATAAGATAGAGAAGAAGAGATAGAGAACAGTCACTAATATGTGGATCAAATAAGTAAAAAAATGTTAATTCATGCTATGTATCACATCTGGATACGCCATCATGAACAGGATATGCCATCATGAACAGGAGAGTGGAGAGAGACAGTGGGTTGAAGACAGAGAGACAGGACAGTGGGTTGAAGACAGACAGAAGGACAAGCAGGCCCAAGCTAGGTCGCTACGCTGCCTATGTAGTTAGCGTGTTAGCGAGCCCTCATACCACTTGGTCAACAATACACACACCTTTTATAACCTAATACCTATTTCATCATACCAGGAGACTCATAAAGGCTTTTCCCATACACTTTAATGACAGCTCAGCCCCATGGTAATAACTATCCTCCAAGGTCATCTATTTCAAAAGGAGGGTGAAACCTTCATATAAAGTTTTAATGGTGCTTTCACCCTTCCTTTAAACCGAAGAAGATAACCCCCCCCTGGAATTATAGGTAATATATGCACCAGAACAAATAAAATACATAAAGCAAGGAAGGAGCAAGAATGTGACGTTCCGCGAAACATCCATAATAGTCTTATCTGAGACACTTACGGTCATAAAAAGCTGAGTCCCTAGCAGCTAGCAGCCCTAATGGAGAACAGCTCTGATTCCATGATGAATGACAGTTCAATTAGTGAGGGGAACCTACATCTTGAACAGACTTGGAGGGGAACCTTTGACTGGGAACAGACTTGGAGGGAAACCTACGTCTGTGACATACTTTGAGGGGAACCTGTGTCTGGGAACATGGGACCTACGTCTGGGACAGACTTTGAGGGGAACCTACGTCTGGGAACATGGAACCTACGTCTGGGATAGACTTGGATGGGAAACTACATCTGGGAACATACTTGGAGGGGAACCTACGTGTGGGACAGACTTTGAGGGAAACCTACGTCTGGGAACATGGAACCTACGTCTGGGACAGACTTGGAGGGGAACCTACGTCTGGGAACATCGACCTATGTCTGGGACAGACTTGGAGGGGATCCTACTTCTGGGGCAGACTTGGAGGGGAGCCTACTTCTGGGAACATGGAACCAACGTCTGGGATAGACTTGGAGGGGAACCTACGTGTGGGACAGACTGAGGGGAACCTATGTCTGGGAACAGACTTGGAGGGGAACCTACATCTGGGAACATCGACCTATGTCTGGGACAGACTTGGAGGGGATCCTACTTCTGGGGCAGACTTGGAGGGGAGCCTACTTCTGGGAACATGGAACCAACGTCTGGGATAGACTTGGAGGGGAACCTACGTCTGGGATAGACTTGGAGGGGAACCTACGTGTGGGACAGACTGAGGGGAACCTACGTCTGGGAACAGACTTGGAGGGGAACCTACGTCTGGGAACATGGAACCTATGTCTGGGAACATGGAACCTACATCTGGGACAGACTTGGAGTGTGGAAGAGTGATATGTGATATGTGAAACGCATATGGATGGTATGGATGGAGCGTGGTGAATCGTTTAGTGTATGTCTCCCTTAATGCTCTGAATGTTACGGCTACGGCCCTGAAGTTCTTCAAGTGTCAGCCAGTGGAGCTTCAAGCCGGGGTGAATAATATATAATTTGAATGCTGCTATTATTAATATTATTATTATTATTATTATTATTATTATTATTATTGATTTCAAAGAGCAATGGGAAACGTAATAGTGTTAAGTGTCACTCAATCGCAGGTTGGTTCTTGTTGCTATGCCTTCCTTCAATTCATCATCATTCACTTTTCTATGAAAAAAATAAGTCATTCAAGTTTAAAAATAACTTAATGATGGCAAGGTAATGATGAGTAACATATAAGAACACATAAAATGCTATTTATCTTTGCAGACATTTTGTAAAAGGTTTGCAAAAGACACAGCTGAACAACTGCTTGACCAATGGCCAATTAAACTTTTTTTAAAAAGCTTTTTAAGACCAGTTATATTCAGAGTATATTTCTATAGTCTGCAACAACATGTAACCAACTGTTCCTTGGCTCATAAGTAATCTAACCACCAAGTGTTCTCCTATTCAGTACACAATGTTTTAAGTTATTTTGCTAACAGACAAAGAAACAAACAGACAAACAGACAAACAGTTAAACAAACAGACAAACAGATAAACAGTTAAACAAACAGACAAACAGACAAACAGATAAACAAACAGATAAACAAACAGACAAACAGACAAACAGACAAACAGACAAAGAAACAAAGAAACAGACAAACAGACAGACAAACAGACAAAGAAACAAAGAAACAGACAAACAGACACTTTGGTGAGAGCAGAGGAAACTTCAGTCAAGTTGATTGAGTCAGCATTTTCTATATCGGATATCCACTTTGTAACGATGGCAAGGAATGCTATTATGTGCGCACATCTCGGCTGATACCATATATCATCCTCCTCTTTTCCTGCGTTCTCGTGCATCTTTTGCACATAAGACACATGCAAAGCTTTAAAATCCCCCAAAAGGTTGTTAAACTTCATCATATTTCCTTTGACTTCATCCAGGTATTCTTTATCAGTCATTAGGTTGTTTACAATGTTCATTCTCAGTGTTAAATGCAAAGCTTTTCCTTATCTAGATGAGCTCAGCTGCACTGCAGCCTCATCCATGTCTTTAACAGGAGGGATTTCCACCTCATCGGAAATGTTTCGAAACAATTCTTGTTTTATCCGTTATCCTTGTAAACTCAGGTTCACTCATAAGTTCATACAAGATATATATATATATATATATATAAGATGCCGTTTCTCACAGCTGCTCTTTTGAGAGCTGAATAGATCAGCTACTGCTGCTGCTGCTAACACATGATGCTAATAGGATGGAACATTTCATTTGTTGGTACTTTGGTCATTTAAAAACAAAAAAATTACTTGTTCATGATCATCATACTTTAATATTATATTTCTGTGAATCTGATTGACTGCTGTTCTTAAAGGTAGAGAAAATAGAGAGAGAGAGAGAGAGAGAGAGAGAGAGAGAGAGAGAGAGAGAGAGAGAGAGAGAGAGAGTTACAAACATATTAAATCCAATCACCAAACTTCTGTGTTATGCTAGTGTGGCTAGCATATCGATCACAGACTTAGCCTAGCATCTGGTATCTGTCCTCTGATTTAGTTGCCATATCAAGCAGACAAAGAGCTTTTTAGATATGCTCATTTAATTATGATTATGAATTGAGGATTTCTGTATCTTTTGATAATAGCATAAGCTATTCACTAGCATAAGCTATGAACTACCTTCCACCTCCCAAACCCTCTCTGTGTGTCGCGTTCCGCTGATGTTTTTCTGAGGTTCAGAAATAGAGGTGACATTCAGACAGGCGATGGGGTCGTACATTCTGATCCCAGAACCATCGCCACACACTTTGTTGCTGAGCAAATGACTACTGAATTAAACAGAGACGTCCCAGGCCCTGTGAATACAGCTGACTGCATTGAGGCACAGGCACACTAAAGACCCATTCAAACAGGGACAGTCCTCATCTGACTCCACTGTGTCAGCAGAGTCTGGACGGGCTGCCTCCACCTGGTCCAGTCAGGCCTCTCAGGGAACAGTCCCTGCTTGCCCTGCTCCCATACATCATCATCATCATCATCATCATCATCATCATCATCATCATCATCATCATCATCATCATCATCATCACTCGATTGGTTCAGGCGAGGGCCAATCAATAGCCCAGCCTGGTTAGTAGTCGGGTGTGGACAGGTTGTCCACCGACACCCTTAAGCGGTGTTCAGGTGAACAGAACATGGCCCCCTAACTTTAGCTGAAGTGACACACACACACACACACACACACACACACACACACACACACGCACGCACGCACGCACGCACGCACGCACGCACGCACGCACGCACGCACGCACGCACGCACGCACGCACGCACGCACGCACGCACGCACGCACGCACGCACGCACGCACGCACGCACGCACACACGCACACACACACAAAATACTGAGAGCCTGCCATTTGTATTTCAAGATTCCCACTGCCAACATTTTCTATGTGCACAGAAAAGCTTGGTAAGGACTCCATCAACACAGAGATTTAAAATACATAAGTGCACCATCATTAGCATAGAAGAGTGAAACATTCTATATGAGGGAGAGATCATGTCACACCTCAGCACCTGGTAATGAACCACCGTGATGGATACAAAGAAATCAATACAGAAGAACGTCTATTTTATATGACATATCCTCCTCCCCCCCCCCTCTCTCTCTCTCTCTCTCTCTCTCTCTCTCTCTCTCTCTCTCTCTCTCTCTCTCTCTCTCTCTCTCTTTCTGTCGTCTCTCTCTCTATTTCTGTCTGTCTATCTCACCCTTCCTCACCCTCCCTCCCTCCCTCCCTCGCCCTCCCTCCCTTTCCCTCCCTGGCCCTCTCTGGCCCTCCATTGCTCTCCTTCCCTCACCCTCCCTCGCTCTCCCTTTCCCTCCCTCACCCTCCCTTCCTCACCCTCCCTCGCCCTCCCTCGCTCTCCCTTTCCCTCCCTCCCTCACCCTCCTTTCCTCGCCCTCCTTCACCCTCCCTCCCTCCCTTTCCCTCCCTCACCCTCCATCGCCCTCCCTGGCCCTCCCTCCCTCTCCTTTTCCTTCCCTCACCCCCCCTCATTTGTCCTACCACCCTTACCGTCCCTTTCTCAGCCTCCCTCCCTCCCTCCCTCGCCCTCCCTCACCCTCCCTCGCCCTCCCTCTCCCTCACTCACCCTATCTTGCTCTCCCTCACCCTCCCTTCCTCCCTCGCCCTCCCTCATCTCCATCAGCCTCCCTCGTCCTCCCTTGACCTCCCCCTCCCTCCCTCGCCCTCCCTCGCCCTCCCTCGCCCTCCCTCGCCCTCCCTCGCCCTCCCTCACCCTCCCTTGTCATGTGTATCGCGCTGAGGATATCCGGCTACAGAACACAGTTTCCCCAACTGCAGACAGTGAACAGTGAGGGTAGAGAGACACACACAGAATACCCCTGCTCTCTTTATTTATTCACAGTCTGTCGCCACTCAGGGAAGCGATAATGGAAATAGATCCTTCAGTGAGATGGACAGAGAACAACATGGCGGGGACATCGTGAGGAGGAGCTTAATGGAGGAAAGCAAAGTGGTTCTTATGGTTGTAACCAGAGTTCCTTGTTGCATTGCAGAAGCTAGCGGGTTAATTAGCCTTCTGTATCACGAAGGATGTCTGTAGCGCTAAGGATGTCTGGAATGCTAACGACGTCTGGAATGCTTAGGAAGTCTGTAGTGCTAAGGACGTCTGTAGTGCTAAGTACTGTATGTATGTAGTGCTAAGTACGTCTGTAGCGCTAAGTACTTACTGTATGTCTGTAGTGCTAAGTACTGTATGTCTGTTGCACTAAGGATGTCTGTAGTGCTAAGGATGTCCAGCTTCTAGCTGGTGGTGAGTTCAATTGTAGAGCGAACTGACCGGCTCTTTTTATTTTATTCACCACCTGTCCAACAATATTAGTGGACATGTCATCGATCCTGCGGCAGATTGTGTTGTTCGATAATGGAACGGTTTTCAGCACGTCTGCTGCTTTCTGGTCCAGCATAGTTTCAGCTATGCGTTGGAGCTGTGCATAGCCATGCACAGCTGTGTGCATGTGGGTGTAGAGGGCTTCATACACAAAGGCAGTGGTTGGCGAAGTGTTGTCGTCCTCCCGGGACGGACAGGCAAGCTTGGGTGTGCAGCCAACAGAAGACTTGAGAACTCGCTCATCACCTGTTGTTGAAGCCTTATCTGATCAGCTGTTCAGATCTGATCAGCTGTTCAGATCTGATCGGTGACGCTCCTACAGAGCAAGTCCTAAGCATTGCCAAGAGAAAAAGCACATCCTTTCACGTTTGTTAATTTCTCGACAACAACATCTGACCCATGCTGTCTATATGTATAATATATTATATAATATAAGTATGATATAGTTATATAATATAAGTATAATATTGTTATATAATATAGTTACCGCTTCTGCATCAAACGTAATTTGGCTCCTGTGGTGCGCACAGCCCTATGGGCGCATGGCGGGGATGTCGACAATTTATATAGAATATGTAATACAGAATATAATACAGTGCAATTACGATAAATGTTTCAATAAAAATGATAAAAAATACTAGATGGAGTCGGAAATCGACCATATTTTCAGAATATGTAGAAAACATAATTATCTACACATGCATTTTCCTAGCCTATTCGTGAACTATCCCTTTAAGTCTGGTATGACTGTTCCTTTATATCTGGTATGGCTGTTCCTTTAAGTCTGGTATGACTGTTCCTTTAAGTCTGGTATGACTGTTCCTTTATATCTGGTATGGCTGTTCCTTTAAGTCTGGTATGACTGTTCCTTTAAGTCTGGTATGACTGTTCCATTAAGTCTGGTATCTTCTCTTTTGAGGTTGCTTAGAACGGTACATTTTCTTCAGTCATTTTTATTTTATGCATTCAGAGGGGAAGGGGATTTTTTGGGGGGGGGTTGTAAAAATGGTGAATTCAGCAGAACTACTCCTCTTTGCTGTTTGTTAACAGTTTGAATGGAGCAGGAGAGCCACCATGAAGTCTCGAGGTCACTAGTTTGTCCTCCCCTGTGTTCAGGTGGAAGGTTTCCACCAGCCAGTCTCACCTCGTGTCTCTCTGTCTCTCTCTCTCCACCTGTCTCCCCCTGCATTCCGGTTGAAGGTTTTCATCAGCCAGTCTCACCTCATGTCTCTCTGTCTCTCTCTCTCCATCTTCAACACTGCTTCTAAAGGACATGCAAAGGTTCCACAGGACTGAAGGAGTCTATGTGTGAGTAGGTGAGGAGCTCAGAAGATCTAACGACACACACGCACACGCACACACACACACACACACACACACACACACACACACACACACACACACACACACACACGCACACACACACACGCACACACACACACACACACACAGACACACGCGCGCGCACACACAATTACAACATATCTCAGGAGAGTGCAGTGCTAAGGTAAGTGAGAGGCCTCAGGAAAGAAGGAGAGGATGAACAGAGGATTTTATCTGAAAGAATAAACAGGAAAAATGTGAAGCAAATGTGATGTGAATGTAATATCTCCACCATCCGTTCACCAACATCCCAAGGCAGGGTTCTCTCCTTTTTTCAACGACGCTGTCGTTCTGACCCATTGAGGCTTCATGGCTTTCTGTTCGTGTTCATTACTGTCATAGTACTTACTTTGCAGTCATAATTATGTAATTGTAAAGTGGGGGGAAAAAACTGGCAGAATGTAGACATCACCAGAGAGCTATAATTCAGTATTGACCATGATATTGACACAACATCGGGACTGAAATGTCCTAAAGTGAACCCTAGAGGACCTTCCTGGACCCCCTCTTCCCCCTGTGGGTCATCAGGAAGGGAACACCGATAGTGGACCACGGAGATGACCAGGACCTCATGGTCTTCTGCCTCCCAACAAACACACTTTAGGAGGGTGAGAACCTCCCCTGAAGTGGATCACCTTCTTCAGGGTGGCTGAAGACCACAGTTGAGACTGCGCTAATCGCTACCTTTCGATGTCCAGCACAGCATTCATGATTTTTAAAAACAGCAGAAAAGAAAATGTCCTCCGTCAATAAAGTTAAAAAGCAATTAGGAGGTGGCTTTGGAGCACGTTTAGCGGTAATTGGGTGAGGACGTGATGGATATTGAACAGAGGGTTGGTACAGGACAGGCTGGTCATGTGACCTGACTGCTCCTCGTGTGACCGGCAGCTTAACCTCAGTGGATTGAGCAGAGTCATCGACAGTCCACTGAATCAATACACACTCACTCACACACACACACACACACACACACACACACACACACACACACACACACACACACACACACACACACACACACAAACACACACCCACACACAGAGACACACAGAGACACATGCACACATACACACACACACACACACACACACACACACACACACACAAACACACGTATTCCATTAAAACAACTAACAACAACAGCATCACACTCCTCTAGAGTTGATCGATATCGTCATCATCATCAAGTGACCAAAATGAGTGTGACAAAGATACTACAGCTGGAACAAAAGCACACATCATACTCTACAGAGCTCTGTCTCCAGGGTCCTAGCGCCCCGCTGGTTACATGCCGACTTCGCCTCGTTCAGCAGCCTGGGGCCGAGGAACGTGGCGTCCACAAACCGTCAGTATCGCCAAAGCTTACCGCGCTCATCACACACAAGAGAAAGGTCATCCCAACTCCCTGTCATTAACACTAATGGAAGGGGAGCTGCAATTGCTCAAGAGCACTCCAACAGTAGCTGACATTATAAGGGTTAGTTCAGTTGTTACAAGGCGGTAGCATCATGTGTGTGATGGTGAATGGCGTCCTGGCCGTGCTGCAGTCCCACATGTGTGGAAAAGACAGAAGAGACAAAAGGGGGCAGAAAACTATCAGGAAAAAATAACAATGTGTAACAATGTGACTTCCTCTGTATCCCCACCTCCCACCACCCGTAAAGATCGAGATCTCCAGCTTCAAATTCCTGGGGGTCCACATCTCCGAGGACCTTTCTTGGTCCCTCAACACTGCCTCACTGGTAAAGAAGGCTCATCAGCGTCTCTTCTTCCTCAGGAGACTGAGGAAAGGCCGCCTCGGTCACCTCAGATTCTGGTGAACTTTTACCGGTGTGCCATTGAAGGTATCCTCACCAACTGAATCACAGTGTGGTACGGCAACTGCACTGTTTTCGACCGGAAAGCACTGCAGAGGGTGGTGAAAACAGCCAAGTGCATCGTTTGATTACCCCTCCTGACAATAAGCACTACCCAGCACAAACGGTGTCTGAGGAAGGCACAAAAAAAGACACCTCTCACCTCAACCATGGACTGTTTGCCGCTTCCCCTCCGGGAGGCGCTTTAAAACCCCCCCCCACCCCCTTTGCTGCCCAACATACTTACTCCGAACTCTGCTGACAATACCCTTTCAACATCAATGTCTTCAACGGCCTTGCACTGTATCATAACTCCCTACCTCTACCTATAGTTCCTTTTCCTTGCAGTCGACTGGATCATGAAGGAAACAACCAAAGGGGACAGAAATGGGATCCAGTGGACAATGTGGGAGCAAATAGACAACCTCTACGGATGACATTGCCCTTCTCTCTCACACACATATGCAAATGCAGGAGAAGACAGACAGACTCACACAAGCAGCAGCAAAATTGGGACTTACACCAAACACAACAAAGACACAGGCGATGAAGATCCATTCAAGGAACTGCAACTCCATCCTCATACACGGCGCCCCCCTAGAGGAAGTGGAAGCTTTCACATACCTAGGAAGTGTGGTGGACACCACAGGAAGGACAGACACGGACATAAAGAGCAGGATTAACAAAGCCAAGGTTATGTTTGACATCCTCAGGAAGATCTGGAGCTCTAAAACCATCTCAACTAACACCAAACTATGCATCTTCAACTCCAATGTGAAACAGGTGATACTGTATGGATCACAAACATGGCGAACAACAAAACAAACAACAACCAGACTGCAAACATTCACCAACAACTGCCTTAGGAGGATCTTGAACATCTGGTGGAGGGACAAAATCAGGAATGTGGACCTGTGGGAGAGAACTGGACAGAATCCCATTGACCTACAGATCCTATAAAGAAAGTGGAGCTGGATAGGACACACTCTCAGGAAATCAGCCAACAACATCACCCAACAAGCCTTAAAGTGGAACCTACAAGGGAAGAGAAAAAGAGGTCGCCCCAAGAACAGGTGGAGGAGGGATGTCCAGGCAGAGATTTATTCGAGTGGGCAAAACTGGGAGACCTTGAAATACTTGCCCCCAACCGAGTGAGATGGAAAACATTGTCAATGGCCTATGCTCCCTGGAGGAGCCAAGTGCTTAACTAACTAACTAAACTCTACCTATAGTTTACATATTTAAAGTTTACATATTTATTGTTTACATACCTGTATGATAGTCATGTACATTTTTACTGTACTTACAGTATATATATTAATCTTCAACTGCTGATATAACTACACACCCCTGCTCACTATTTACTGTAAATGTCACGGTTTGCATTCCAGTCTCCTGCTCCCACTACGTACTACCGGATAGCCACGCCTCCTTATCGTGTTCCGTATTCCGGTCTCCTCGTTTCCAGCACTCGCCCGAATAGCCACGCCCCCTTATATCATTCCACATTCCTGTCTTCTCGCTCCAACTACTCAGTACTGCATAGCCACACGCCCTTGTTAATTATCACCCGCAGCTGCAGTGCATCACAGTTAACGTCTCCATTTAAGTCTACCCCGCACACTCACACGGGGCCAGATTGTTCCTGACTATGCAGACATTCCAGCGGTTACCCAGTCTGATTCCTGTTCCTGGTCCTGATCCTCTGCCTGTCCCCGATTACGCTTCCGCCTGTCCCTGCCGGTTTGTCTGCCTTGTCTGGTTCCCGATCTGCTGCCTGTCCCCGTCTACGACTCTGCCTGTCCTTGCCGGTTTGTCTGCCCTGCCTGGTTCTCGATCTACTGCCTGTCCCGTCTACACCTCTGCCTGTCCCTGCTGGTTTGTCTGCCCTGCCTGGTTCCCGATCTACCGCCTGTCCCTGACTACGCCTCTGCCTGTTCCCTGCCTGGTTCCCGATCTACCGCCTGTCCCTGACTACGCCTCTGCCTGTCCCTGCCTGGTTCGTCTGCCCTGCCTGGTTCCTGATCTATCGCCTGTCCCTGTCTACGCCTCTGCCTGTCTCTGCCTGGTTCGTCTGCCCTGGCTGGTTCCTGATCACCTGCCTGTCCCCGACTACGTCTCTGCCTGCCCCTATCTGTGTGATAGTAACAATAAATATCACTATCTGTCCTTGGTGTCCGTGTGCTGTATTTGGGTCCAAACCTAACCCGTGACAGTAAATACATTTATATATATGTATCTTTTGATACAACTGCATACCCCTGCTCACTACCTGTTTATACTTGTATACTTACCTTGTATATATATACCTATAATTCTGCAAATATCTCATACCTACTCTACAAGTTATTTTATACCTGTTTTTAGTAGTATTTAATTTTTAGTAGACTGTTTTTACATATTATTCAACAACTGTACTTATATACATGCACTTACTGCAATATGCACTCTGGTTAGATGCCAAATAGTTTTCGCTGTACAGTACTTGTGCACTGACATAATTTGAATCTAATCCACAAGTTTAGCCAGGACTAGGAGGTAGGTAGGTAGTAGTTAGGAAGAAGGAGCCAGGACTAAAAGGTAGGTACATAGCAGTTAGGAATGAGGAGCCAGGACTCGGAGGTAGGTAGGTAGGAGTTAGGAATGAGGAGCCAGGACTAAGAGTTTTCTATAAGTAGGAGTTAGGAATGAGGAGCCAGGACTTGGAGGTAGGTAGATAGGAGTAAGGAATAAGGATCCAGGACTAGGAAGTAGGTAGGTAGGAGTAAGGAATGAGGGGCAAGGACCAAGAGGTAGTTAGGTAGGAGTTAGGAATGAAGAGCCAGGACTAGGAGTTAGGAATGAGGAGCCAGGTCGAGCTCCATCAAACTCACTTGCAATTGATTTAGTGTGTTAAGGTCTCTTGCTCTTAACACAAGAGCCCTTCTCACAAGTTATTCCTTATTTCTGCAAAGCGCTCACTGCAGGATGGAAGGCAGCACATAAATCCTCACATCTCCATAATCACATCCAGGTGAGAGCGGTACTCACGCATGACCTCTGCATCAACAGCCTTCTTTGTTTAGCTTTTGGGGAAAGATAGGGCATGAAAATATGTCCTCATATGTTCTATTATGTCCTAATTATTTTCGCTGTACTGTACTGTTTTTGTGCTGTACAATGAGAATAAATTGGAATATAATATGTCTTAATATGTTCTAATATGTTCTAATATGTCCTAATAGGTTATACTATGTTCTTATCAGTGGTGAAGCGTCAGGGCCTTCAAGGTATTCAGAGAAGACCCTGGAACCCTCAGATGAAACAAAAACAAATTGAATTAATTGTATTAATAAAATTGAATACAATTTAAATATAATGAATAAATGAGAATTGTATCTGTGTTGTTGATCTGTTCTCGGTCCATGCACTACGTATTTGAGAAAAAAATCCAACCAATCAGATATTTTTCTGGGTTGCTGGGAAGAATATCCTTCAACCAAAGTACTCGCAAATGCTTTGGCCTTTAAACTGAATGAGTGCATACGTTTGGATCAACCAATCATATATTGGTTTGTAGCAAATGGGCGTATTCTTTCAGATTCCCCCACAGTTCCATAGTACGCAAGAAGGTCCCTCGAGACAGAGGATCTAGCTTAGTGCTACGTTGTTTTTTTTCTACATAGGTTTTTTACGTCAAAATGGCAACAGGTGAAGATTTTGTTGTTGCGGAATTGTTATTAGTACCCTTTTCAAGACGACCATTCAGTGAAAAGATTGACATTCTAAAAACGTTGTAACGATCCCCGTCACCACTGCATCTGTGGAAAGGACATTTTCCACCCTCAAACGGATAAAAACATATGCAAGGAACAGAACAGGATAATCCCGACTCACTGCATTAGCTTCCATAGCTATTGAAAGGCAACTTCTTTTGGATCTGAAAGCAGTGATCAGCATTATGACCGGGTTATCGAAACATATATCCAGAAGGACAGGAGAATGGATTCCGTCTTTAAGTGAACATCATTGGTAAGTGAGACTAATTTGTCTTTGCTGGTTTTGCCGCAGTGTTGCAGCTTGTTGAGCTGGTTGCATTTTGTTTCCACACACTTATTGAATGATTAGTTAATGGCTGTCATGAGTTTGTTAAGCATTGTTGTGCATTTAAATTGAGAGTTTTGACTTGATCTTTCTTTGCATTGGTAATTGTTACGAAAGTGTGGTTGTGTGGCAGCCATGTGTCTATGAAACCTAATAGTCCTAGTAGTCCTAATAGTAGTCCTAATAGTTCCCGTTGCCATGGGAGTCCTCTTATGGGGACAGGGAGGAGTCGTCCTCGGAGGAGGGCGAAACTCAAGGAAGCGGCGGAGGAAGAGATGGACATTACGTTTTTTGTTATTTTGGGAACGTCAGGAGACGTCCCATAAGGGGGTGGTACTGTCACAGTTTTGCATTCCTGTCTCCACATCACTCTCCCGTATAGCCACGCCCTCTAATAACATTCCATATTCCTTCTCCTTGCTCCCAGTACACACTACTATGTGCACACAACCTCGTTTTGCCTTGCCCTGTCTGTACCTTTGCCTTTTGCGTTCATTAAAGCACCTGTTCCATCTGACGTCTGTTCTCCCTGCTTTTGGGTCCCACCGACACCCGGCCGTGACAATTATGTCCTAAAATGTTCTAATATGTCCTAATATGTTCTATGTCCTTATATGTCCTATGTCCTAATACCGTATTGACCCGAATATAAGACGGGTTTTTTATTGTCCTAGAAAAAAATCTGAAAAAGAGGGGTCGTCTTATAATCGGGGTTTAGACTTTTCGATGTACCGTAATTGTAGAGCATTCGCTATATGCTAATTCATGTGTACTGTTTAGCGGCCACCGTAGTGGTACTGCGCATGTGTGTTCACTCTGTGTGGTCCTGGAGACGTGTCCAGTCATGTTTAGTAGTTACTAATAAATACAGTTCTTATAAAAGTATCCCTCAGTATGGTCATTCACATTTGCAATCCTCAAACTAACATCACGATGGAAAGGCACAAGTTCAACACAAGGGGTCAGAACCAAGGTGAGTCAATCGAGTCATATATCACTGATTTAAAGATCAAAGCAAAGAGCTGCAACTTTGGAATATTGCAAGACGAACTCATCAGAGATAGACTTCTATGTGGCATAAGTAATGACGGTCTAAGGAAGACTTTGCTGCGTGATAGCGAATTAACTCTGTCTAAGGCTATCTCTGTGTGTCGAATACATGAGCTGTCAGACCAGCACATAAAAGCATTGTCATCACCACGAACGTCCACAAATGTTGACAGCGTGCAACACAGAGTCATAAGGAAACAGAGGTTTGAGACAAGACCAAAGTCACAGTCAGAAAAGAGTGCACAGCAGATCACAGACTGTAACAATTGTGGAGGCAGCCACGAAGCTAAGAGAGAGGACTGCCCTGCTTATGGTCAACAGTGTCACACCTGCAAGAAATGGAACCACTACAAAAGATGTTGCAGAACAACACTGCAGTGCCCTAGCACACACAGATATAGGAAATCTGTCAATCAACTTGAGCCAGACCAAGCCACAGGTGGTAGTGACGATGAGTTATTCTATGTTGATGGCGTAACACTAGAGACCATTGACACAATAGCATCTAATATCACTGAGAAAGGTGAAGCATTTACCACAATCCATGTAAATAGCAAGCCCATAGAAGTGAAAGTAGACACAGGGGCAAAATGTAACGTCATGTCACATGATGCATTCAAACATGTGGGGAAAGGAGAAAAAATAGACTGCTCAAAAACAACTAACTTGGTCGCATATGGAGGAAGCCAAATCAACACTGTGGGTTCAGTTGTCCTATCATGCCACCTAGCAGGCCAGCCATATGTACTGCAGTTCTACGTTGTAGAGAGAAACATCCAGCCACTACAAGGCTTACCAGCATGCCTACGCATGGGATTAGTTACACTGAACAAGGAAGTTCATCAACTCAGCGTGAATAGCAATGCCAACCTAACCCATCAGATCTTCGCAGACCTCTTTCTGGCAAATCTCCTTGGACAGTAAGTCATCACTTTCAGCACACCTTTTCGGCCGCTACAGATTTCTCAGGATGCCAATTGGAATAAATGCAGCCAGTGCTCAATGGAACAGATATTTGCCGGTTACCCCTGCGCCATCATCGTCGACGACATACTTGTCGGAGGCCGAGATGAAGCAGAGCACGACATGAACCTGATGAAGGTGCTCAACCGTGCGCGTCGAGTCAATCTCAGACTCAACCCCCTCAAGTGCAAGTTCCGATTGGCTGAGGTCAGCTACGTGGGTCACGTATTCACCAGCGAGGGTCTGAGAGCAGACCCATCCAAAACCAAGGCAATCGCAGAAATGCCTGTTCCCGAGGACATCACAGCACTCCAGCGCTTCCTCGGCATGATCAACTATCTTGGGAAGTTTATCCCGGACTTCAGTGAACTTTCCGCTCCACTGAGAGAACTGACACGTAAAGACATAGTGTGGTGCTGGCTGAAGCAGCACCAGGACGCATATGACACTTTGAAGAAACACATGGTCAGTCCACCTGTCCTGTCATACTACGATGTTCATCTACCAGTCACACTCACCTGCGACGCTTCGCAAACACGGACTCGGAGCAGCATGCTTGCAGGAAGGCAAACCGATTGCCTACGCATCACGAACGCTGACTCAGACTGAAACACGCTACGCACAAATAGAGAAGGAACTGCTGGCAGTTGTGTTCGCGTGTTCAAAGTTCAATGACTATATCTATGGAAAGCCAGTGACTGTGGAGACTGACCATCAACCCTTAGTCACAATCATCAAAAAGCCAATCTCCACAGCTCCAGCACGACTCCAACGTATGATGTTACAGCTGCAGAGATACAACATCAACCTTGTCTACATTAAAGGGAAACACATGTACCTGGCCGACACTCTGTCACGAGCCCCCAGGGCATCCACCCTTCAACACACAAACGAAAAAAATGACTTTGAGGTGATGGCGGTCAGCCACATCTCATCAACTCGCCTGGAGGAGCTGAGGAGACACACGGCAGAGGACACAACGCTGCAGAACCTCACCACCGTTATCAAACATGGATGGCCTACTAAACAGCGCAGCGTTCCTCCAGCCATTGGTCCTTTCTTCCCTTTTCGAGATGAGCTCATTGTTGAAGAAGGAATCATCATGAAAGGTAACCAAACAGTCATCCCTCAGTCACTACAGAGAGAGTACATAAACATTGTACACAGAGGTCACCCAGGAGCTGAGTCAACCAAACGCAGAGCCCGAGGTGTGGTGTTCTGGCCTAACATGAGCAAAGACATTGACAATGCCACACTCTCATGCTCAGTGTGTAACAGTACAAAACCACACCAACAGAAAGAGCCACTCAAGCCACACCCAGTACCGGAATTACCTTGGTCTATGGTGGCAACAGACATCCTGGAATGGAATGGCAAGCATTATCAAGTGCTCGTGGACTCATACTCAGGGTGGTATGAGGTCGATCTACTCAAGGACCTCACGTCAACTTCAGTCATCACCAAACTGAAACGACATTTCTCAGTCCATGGATCACCACACACACTCATCTCAGACAATGCCAGACAGTACACCAGCCAACAGTTCAAAGACTTTGCCATACAGTGGGACTTTGAGCATGTTACCAGCAGTCCAGAATTCCCACAGAGCAATGGTTTAGCTGAGAGGGCAGTCCGTAGTGCAAAACAACTGATGGAAAAATCTAAAAGAGATGGAACAGACGTGTTTCTGAACCTACTAAATCTGAGGAACATCCCTCGAGATGTACAGCTAGGTTCACCTGCACAGAGACTCATGTCAAGGCAAACACGTTCCACCCTCCCAGTCAGCAAGCAGCTACTGGAACCTACCACTCGTGACACTCAAGGAGTCAGATCCCAGCTCCAAAAGAAAAGACTCTCCCAGAAACTAAACTACGACAAGTCGAGCCGTCCACTACGAGCCCTGTCTGAAGGTGAAGTAGTCAGAATGCAGACCCGCCAAGGGTACAACCGCATGGGCATGGTGAAGGAGGTCTGTGAGGAACCGAGATCATATCTCATCCAATCGGAAGGTGGTGTGTACAGGAGAAATCGCAGACATATCCTACCTGTAACCAAACCACTTCCAGAGCAGCCCGATGAAGCCGACCGCCTGCACTTCGATCCAGATCCAGCTGTAGAGGAAACTTCCCCTCCTATTGCAGAGAGACCCATAACCCTAGCTCCAGAGCCTATAGCTCTGACACCCACACACACCAGTGGGGGCACATACCAAACACGTTCAGGTCGCATTAGTAGACAAAACCCCAAATATAGAGACTAAGTACTTTGCGTGGACCGACTCCAAGCACCACATGCCCACGGTTCATGATCGTACATAGTACGGATTGTTATTGTTGTAAAAAAAAAAAAATAATAATTAAACATTGTTGACAAGATACAGAAAGCTAGGTGAGATGCCATGCCTTTATTATTTTCTACATTACAACTTTGTTTGTTGATAGACATTGAAATGTCAGTTGTTTATTGGAATCGACCTAACCATGGTATTAGATTACTGTTATTGTTATTTTTCTATTCTACCAGGACTATAAGCTAAAGAGAGAGGATGTAGAGCATTCGCTATATGCTAATTCATGTGTACTGTTTAGCGGCCACCGTAGTGGTACTGCGCATGTGTGTTCACTCTGTGTGGTCCTGGAGACGCGTTCAGTCATGTTTAGTAGTTACTAATAAATACAGTTCTTATAAAAGTATCCCTCCGTATGGTCATTCAACAGTAATTGCACATGTAATTGCACAACAACAGATCGCGCCAAACGAGTGTTCCGAGACACCGCGCGACACTTAAAGAAACTCAAAGTCTTAAAGTAACAGTACATAAAAACAGTTACCTGGAGAGATAGAAATAGAGAGACACAGCGACCAACTTGAAAAAAGTGGCTCAAAAGTAGGGCAAGTTAATAAACAGGAGAGACAAAGTTACGATGCCAATTTTAAGATAATGGTGATAAACAAAGCAGAGACATCAAACACCTGTCATTGCGACGCAGGACAAGCCTTGCCCAGCGCCTGCCCTCAGACTTCAGAGAGAAGCTACTGTCTTATCAGCAATATGTGATCAAGTTAAGGAAGAAGCACTCATACCCCCTTGATCAGATGGGCAATGCTGATCAAACACCTGTGTATTTTGACATGCCAACATCTGTCACTGTGCATAAGAAAGGCGACAAATCAGTGATCTACTGATCTACTGGAAACGAGAAGAGCAGAGTAACGGTCATGTTAACGCGCCTCGCAGATGGGACACAACGTCCCCCGTACGTGGTTTTAAAATGCAAGACTGTACCTAAAGAGGCAGTGACTGTACCTAAAGAGGCAGTGCCAGCTGGCATTATCGTACGTGCCCAGGCAAAGGGCTGGATGGAGACGGAGCTTGTGGTGGACTGGCTCAAGGTTGTGTGGGGCAGACGGCGTGGGGGACTCAGAAAGAAGAGGAATATGTTGATTCTGGATGCTTTCCGTGGACACTTGACTGAGCCAGTCAAAAAGCAAGTGAAAGAGTTGAATGGTGACCTAGTGATCATACCGGGCGGAATGACAAGCCAGCTGCAGGTGTTGGATGTGGTCGTTAACAAACCATTCAAGGTTAATCTGCGCAAGAGATCCACAGAGTGGCTCCTGGCTGGTAATCACGCACTGACACCGTCTGGAAAAATCCAAAAGCCTGCAGTACGTTTTCTCTGTGAATGGATCTTGCAAGCATGGGCTGACGTTTCCCCAGAAAGCATCATTAATGGGTTTAAGAAATGCTGCGTATCAAATGCCATGGATGGCAGCGAGGATGACGTGATGTGGGAGGAGACGGGGAAGCAGACACCGTGAGTGACGATATTTTCATTCAGAGACAAGCTGAATGAGAAGACGTGATGTGACCAATAGACTGATGTTCTGACATTTTGCACTGTTTTATTGCACTACTATTTTATTGCACTACCGTTTATTGCACTACTGTTTCATTGCAATCTATCTAGCCTGTTTTGTTTTTGTTTGCCAAGTTAGGCAAATTTGAACACAATGTGTGATGTGTGTTATCATTATTTTCAATTCGATTTATTTATTTATTTTTTCCAAAACTGAGTCTTGAAAAAGAGGGGTCGTCTTATAATCGGGGTCATCTTATAATCGGGGTCGTCTTATATTCGGGTCAATACGGTAGGTTCTAATATGTCCTAAAATGTTCTAATATGTCCTAATATGTCCTAATAGGTTCTAATATGTCCAAATATGTTCTATTATGTTCTCATATGTTTTAATATGCGTGTTCAGTTGTTCAGTGTGTACACTTCCTTCCCCATATTTTCCCTCCAGACGGTATTCATGTCAGGCCTTCATTAACGTCAACAAAGAAATGTTTGTTTATTTTGACATTTTAACCCAATATTGTTATACATTCAATAATAGAACAGTGGATGTGGAAAGCGACCGTGCGGGGCTGTCAACAGACTCTCAATAATGGATGAAATGAATACGAAGACTCTGTATGCACAATCCCACGGCCTGTAGCGCTTTCTTCCAGAAACATTCAGGTATACGGTTTGGCTCTAATTCTGTTTGTTTGTTCCTTTTTGTTTGAGCTACAATAGAACAACTGCGGTAAGCAGAGGAAAGCAGGCCCCACAAAACCTATAAGCTTCTTTCCAGGAGCACTTAGCCACATACTTGGTGCCTGAGCTTAGCACACAACACAACTCCTGCATACTAGGACAACACTTAGCCACATACTTGGTGCCTGGACTTAGCATACTACACCGCCCCTGCATACTAGGGAAGAGGGGAAATCCTCAAACAACCCCCCAACTACCACCCACTACAAACACACACCACCCGCCACCCACTACACACACACACACACACATACACACCACCATCCACCCACTACACACACACACCACCCACCAATTTCATGGATGTCGGAGGGGGTTTCCGACGCAGCTATCGAGCCGACGGGATTTTCCGTCCACCGGGCGGACAGAACAAAGGCTCTCTCTGGTAAAGATCGCGGAGGGGGGGTATGCATGAAACAGATCTTGGTGCAACCAAAGTCATGTACATCCCCTCAAGTCTTTCTGTTCCCCGGACCTGGAGTACCTGATGCTTATGTGCCGTCCATACTGGCTACCTCGGGAGTTTACAGCGGTAACCGTGACCGCTGTTTACATTCCCCCACAAGCCAACACGGACACAGAGCTGAAGGAACTGTATGGGGCTATCAGCGAACAGGAGTCGGCACACCCCGAGGCTGCTCTCATTGTGGCAGGGGACTTCAACAAGGTGAACCTGAAGAAGGTTCTCCCGAAGTTCTACCAACACATAACGAGCAACACACAGGGTGAGCGGATCCTCGACCACTGCTACACGCCGCTCTATCCAGCTACTCCCCGCCTATAGGCAGAGACTGAAGCAGCAACCAATCGCTGTGAGGGAGGTCCAATGCTGGTCAGACCAAGCTGACTCTATGCTGCAGGATTGTTTTGATCGCGCTGACTGGGACAATAACATCAACGAGTACGCGTCCTCGGTCACCGGGTTCATCAAGAAGTGCATAGATGACATTGTTCCGACCAAGTCGTTTC
>CM051015.1:14533191-14733191 GCA_027704905.1 Muraenolepis orangiensis | reverse complement strand
CAACTGTCCATGCACTCACAAAGCTGTCTAATCTCTCTCTCTCTCTCTCTCTCTCTCTCTCTCTCTCTCTCTCTCTCTCTCTCTCTCTCTCTCTCTCTCTCTCTCTCTCTCTCTCTCTCTCTCTCTCTCTCTCTCTCTCTCTCTCTCTCTCTCTCTCTCTCTCTCTCTCAAACACACTCAGGCTCTCTCTGACCTCTGCTTAACAGCCCATCTTGTCAAACCTAGTTGGCTTTTCATGATGTTGTTTGCAGTGACTTTGGCCTTTTAGTGAATGCTAGCCCCAAATAAAAGGCATTGATTTACTGTAGAAGATGGGAGATAAATACAGCTAAAGCACATATCCACCGCCAAATGTGTTGCAAACAGAATCCACTTGTTTCATATTTTGTGACTGTAAAAGGAAAAGGAATATATATCAATGTCAGTGTACGGTAAATTTCTTTACTTTTCTTTCACAAAACAACATAACATTGACATGAACATAAAAGCGGGATAAAGAGAGAAGCTTACGGCTATAAAAAAAACCTGATGGTCGATGGCAACGACACAGAGAACAAAAATAGAGAATAGAGGAGAGAGTGAGAGAGAGAGAGAGAGAGAGAGAGAGAGAGAGAGAGAGAGAGAGAGAGAGAGAGAGAGAGAGAGAGAGAGAGAGAGAGAGAGAGAGAGAGAGAGAGAGAGAGAGAGAGAGAGAGAGATGGACAGAGAGAGATGGAGAGATAGAGAAAGAGAAAGCGAGAGAGAAAGACAGATGGAGAGAGAGAAAGTGAGGGAGAGAGAGAGAGATATAGGTGTACCCACTAGAGAGAGAGACCACTTCTTAAGCCACGCTCTATCGCTCCCCATAAAAATTCCCAGCGACCCTGGTGGACTCAACACATATTTGATCCATCTCGTGGCATCTCACAGTGTGAGTGCACTTTGTGTTAGATTCCATTACTTATAGAGTGGATTTCTTATCCCCGCTTGTAGCCACTGAAAGCGCACTTTGACAATGAAAGGCACATCACATTTGCAGACCTACGACATTGTTATTCACACTAAACTGATGGTGCTTCTGCAGTTCGACCCCATAAAACTGCTCCAGTCAATAAATCAATCACTAGTCAAGCATGAGGGCATTTCAGATGGAATAGTGAGAAAGTGAATTGATGAATTGCCATTCTAGTTTCAGGGCTTGGTGTAGGTGGGACCCAAAAGCAGAGCAACAGAAGCAAGATAAAAAATTGATGTTTAATCGATCAGCGGATGCGCAGATTAGGGCGAGCAGATGGCAGTCCACGATAAACAAACCATGAAAGGTACAAAACCGAGCAGAGTCCAAAAACGTTGTCAAGGCAAGCAGAGGTCGGTAACAGGTTGTTGAGGGTTGAGGCAAAGGTACAAAAATGCTGAGGCGAATTCAAAGTCTCTCTTTTCCTTAATTTCCCTCGGGATAAATAAAGTTATCTTGAATCTTGAATCTATCCAGGCAATGGTCAAACACAGTGAATCAAAATACCGAATACAATACGTGATACTTTGACTAGAAACAGACGTGAGGCTTTCCGAGAATCAGTGCAATAATCCAGCGGTGAATGACAGATAAGACATGGTTTAAATACAGCTTGTAAATTAGGTGTGATTGAAAACAGGTGTGTCCAGTAGGACACAGCGGCAGTATAGCTCAGGAGGTAGAGCGGTCGCCTCACAATTGGATGGTTGCTGATGGATCCTAACTGCTCCTGATGTGCTGTCTGTCTCCTTGCATGGCTGACTCTGCCATTGGTGGTTGAATGTGTGTACGAATGGGTGAATTTGAGGCATGACTTGTAAAGCGTTTTGGATAATATATAATATATAAAAGCAACCATTTCCATTACACGGCCATCAATGAAAACACGCATTCGGAACGGAGTCCAGTGAGTATCCAGGAAATCCAGGACTAGGAGCGGAAAAGCTTGGTTGGACCATGACATCTAGACTTCATTTGGATTCTCATACAGTGTAGAAAACAAGACATAGTCATGGCACTTTAAGTAAATATTCCTTAATCTCAGTTTGTCTCAAAAGGCTTTACAGGCCACAGAATGACATCACACCCACCAAGGAAGAGGACCAGAGACCTCATTCCAGGGATGCCATTGGTGTGATAACAGAAATACATCAGGGTTGCATAGCAAGCTTAACAGTATAAAAAAAGTGATAACCGTACATACTGTAATTATAACATTCATCACCAAACGCTTTACTCACACAAGGTTCAGAAGCACTTGGAGACAGATCCTCTAATCTAGTTTATAGCTAAAGAGCATTACATATATATGTATATTGACTAAAAGTTTATTAGACATAACAAAACTGAGTAGTGATACATACAGCTTTACAAGGACCATCAAGACACACAGCATCACTGTGTGTGTGTTTAGTAGAAGTCTTGTGACCATATGGTCTTTGTAATAATATCTTTGTAATAATAATAGTCTAGTTTAGTTTCATAGGACTGCTTCCGGTCCGGTGTTGTTACACAGCGACACATACAGGACTTTATAAGCAGCACCGAGCCTGAACAGGGTTCAGATGAACCTCTGTGTTCCTGAACCCTGGTCATGTTCTAGTTTGGGGCGGTGAGCTGAAGATAGACAGACGCGTTAGGGGAGGTGAGGAGAAGACAGACAGATGGGTTAGGCAGAGCTGCTTGAATCCTGGTGTGAGTCTCCAGGGTTTTAAAACAGCATAAATAAATCCTTTAAGAGCACAACCCTTCCTCCCCCATTACGGTAATGCTTTCCACGCGTCGCATATCATTAAATAACCTCCATTAAATACATTTCCAAAAAAAAGCATTTTAAAACAGGAAATCATACTAACAAACACTCCTTCCCCATTATGGGAATGCCATCGTAAAAAATAACCCCCTGATAAATCACCATAAAAACTATAAAACAACAAACAATTTGGATTTAATAAAAAACACAATTAAAAAGATCTCCAGGAGGAGGATGGGAGCTGGTCTGGTGGGACTCACAGAGCGGTGTTCAGCACGTCCCGAGCAGCCCCAGAGTGTGTCCAGCCTAAAAATGATGACAGAGCAACTCTGAAGCATTGATTTTTAGCTGCAGTGTTTCTAGCACCAACAGGTTGGCCCGTTTACTTTTGAGAACTGTGAACATATTAGAACTATTACAACGCTTGTTAGCAATGCCGGCCATTTAGCATTTTAGCATTTGCTTAGTTTTTTTCTCGGCTATCTCCTTATTTGAATATCAATGTGTTGTTTTATGTTTTGTATGTACTTCCAGTGGTTCATAAGTGGGAGTTGATGTGTTTATATTTAATGAGCGTTAAATACCACACTTTCTCCCTCCTCCTTTATGTTATCATCAAAGCATCTTGTCATAACTTATTATTCACTAAAAGGGCAGTGTTTGTGAATAGTAACACCAACACAGGGAACAACAGAGAGAGAGAGAGAGAGAGAGAGAGAGAGAGAGAGAGAGAGAGAGAGAGAGAGAGAGAGAGAGAGAGAGAGAGAGAGAGAGAGAGAGAGAGAGAGAGATAGAGAGAGAGAGAGAGAGAGAGAGAGAGAGAGAGAGAGAGAGAGAGAGAGAGAGAGAGAGAGAGAGAGAGAGGACTGATCCCTCCAATCTGGGGTATTTCTCCGGCCTCCACTATGATTCCTCCAGCCAGAGGTCGACCCCCCTCGTCCTGCGGTCAATGGTAAATAAAACCCTGAATTGTATCACAAGCTGGGAAACACAGTGGAGCTGTATCGGCTTTACTGGTCGATAAACACACTGGCGTGGTCAGATTTGATCTTTCTTATTTGTGAGAGGGTGGAATCAAGTTTTTTACAGGTTTTGACCCTGCTGAGTGACGCCCCCAATTAGTTTGCTTGCTTGCTTCCAAAACTGCTGATCCCATGTATGTAGCACGTTATTTGGCTTCCCTGTAAGCCTTCAAAGGTGTTCCTGCGAAACAAATTTCACTGTTTTTTCGTAGGGAATCCTACAAACTGGTTCATGAGAATGCGTTGCTGCTGGACATTTATCGATATGTGTTGGTTGTGCGTTTATTTGGAGTAATTTTCATCACGTATCTCTTCTTTGTTAGTCAGTGGCGGCTGGCCCATAGGGGGCGATGGGGCGCCGCCCCCCCTAAACCACACTCACAAAAAAAATATATATATATATATAGAAATTGTAAATATGTGTGTGTTTAAAATATGGAATGCACCCAGAAATATGTGTAAAATATGATTTAAAAATAATTTGCGCAACATAATATGCTTTTCCTAGTACACATATGCCTAGTACACTGTGGCCGTGTTCCATTTCAGGGTCTGCAGCCTTAATGGCGCATTTGAATGACGATGCTGGGGGGCTGTAGAGAAATAGCCCCACGGAGGCGGGTCTCTGTAGCAGTTTAGCCAATTGCTGATTCAAGATATAAACGAGTGACATAAGCACTACCCCAAGACTCAACCCGGTCCCTAACTCGGTGAAATCTCTCATTCAAGAGCCGTTTGACGGCTGCGGACAAACTTAAGTTTGGCGGACAAACTTAAGGTGAAAGATCTGGGCCCAGATCAACCTGATATTGTGTTTTCATGTTTTCATTTTCTGACTGACATTTGAGTTACGTTTCTCAGTTAGAGAGATACACTTTTCTATGTTTTACTGCATTTTACTGCAGCAACCCTGCACACTTACTCCTCAGAATGGACTGTTTAACAAGTCACTCAATTACAGTTTTATCTATGGGACCGTGTCATTTCAGTTTTTGAGCAGCCCCGAGCAAAAGCAATGGTGTGTTGGAGGGTGTTGTTTTTACATGTCCCAAGGAAGATCTTTATATGTTGACATCCATTGACACACTTATTTGAATTTAAAAACCAACACTGAACAGTTAATGAGTGTGTGTGTGGAGTTGGAATACAGTTCTTGATATTGTAATAAAAGTCCTGATTGAAATGTCTTTTCAGCAATTCTTTACTAATTCTCATTTAGATGAATAGTATAGCTTTGGTTTGCTAGGTATTGGTTTGCTTGTCCTGGTAAGCTAACTTGGTAATAGAAGTTGAACAAACAAAGTTTTACATGTTGAGCCAACTTGATAGACATTTGTAAAAACTTGATAAAATAAGTTTAACCAACATCTTTTTAAGTTATCTTAACTAATATTGTGTAGTCCAAATAACTTGACACATGAAGTTGTGTCAACAGACTACAAGTTGTATCAACTAATTTATTGAAGTGTAATCAACTTGACACTAAATGTTTAATCAACTTGACACTAAATGTTGAATCAACTTGACTAAACTTAACTCAGTCAAAGCAACAAGATGACTTGATTCATGTTGAGTCAACAAATCCTTTTTAACAGTGTAGCTGTTCAACTTGATGAAGGCTACAGGATAGGGATCTGTCAACACAATGAGGAGGTGGACAAAAACACATCCTGTCTAAAATAATAGACTGTGTGAAGTTCTGTGGTGCCTTTGAGCTGGCCTTGCGTGGCCATGATGAAAGTGATGGACAGAAGGGCGACATTTTCAATACAAAAAGTAATTGTATATAATGTAATTAACAATATGTAATTGTAAATAAAAAAAATGGTATAGCCCCCCCTGGTGAAAAATGCACCAGCCGCCACTGTTGTTAGTCTCTCTCTCTCTCTCTCTCTCTCTCTCTCTCTCTCTCTCTCTCTCTCTCTCTCTCTCTCTCTCTCTCTCCCCCCCTCTCTCTCTCTCTCTCTCTCTCTCTCTCTCTCTCTCTCTCTCTCTCTCTCTCTCTCTCTCTCTCTCTCTCTCTCTCTCTCTCTCTCTCTCTCTCTCTCTCCCTCTCCCCTCTCTTGACGTCTTGTTGTTATTATAAAAAATATCAAATGATGTATAAAGTCAAGACAATCCGCGCGTATACAACTCTAACCCGCTATATTACCTCCTGTAATATATATCTTATTATATTTCAACATTAATTG
Source organism: Muraenolepis orangiensis (assembly GCA_027704905.1). Lineage (NCBI taxonomy): Eukaryota > Metazoa > Chordata > Actinopteri > Gadiformes > Muraenolepididae > Muraenolepis > Muraenolepis orangiensis. The sequence continues at coordinate 14,727,230 of CM051015.1, read as the reverse complement.
AATGGGTTGCCCTGTAATGTTGCACACACACTGTTGAAGTCATTTAAGACGACAGAGTCCCCGGTGTGCGTTGTTTCTGATTACGTTTAAAGTGACCTTGCGGAAATACTACATGTAAAGAAGCGGGACGTCTCACTATATACATATATATATACATATATATATATATATATATATATATATATATATATATAACATGTAATACACACAGTGAATACCGACCTCGTCGGACAGTGGAGGGGTCGTCTGCCTCTGTTTGGCTGCTCCTTGGTCGCCGTCATCTTAAAAAACTTCGCGTCTTTGAATCCCGACGGCGATACGATCCGTTTGGAAAAAGCACCAAAAATAAACAAGCGGCGAGGAGGTGGACAGCGGCGGAATGTTAAACAGGAGGGATCCGTCCCGGCTCACACACTGAGAGGGTTTAGACGGACCGACGGGAAGCCAGAGAGAGAGAGAGAGAGAGAGAGAGAGAGAGAGAGAGAGAGAGAGAGAGAGAGAGAGAGAGAGAGAGAGAGAGAGAGAGAGAGAGAGAGAGAGAGAGAGAGAGAGAGAGAGAGGTATCGCGTGAGAATGTTTTATTCACCAGTAATCATCTGGAAGATGATACGAAGATGATAAGATGAAGATGGTGAGTATTAGGGCCAGGCATAAATCAATAAAGAAATGAGAGGAAGATCTAATCTTACATGTCGAGAATAAAGTCGAAATGTCGAGAATAAAGTTGAAATGTCGAGAATAAAGTCGAAACACGATGTCGAGAATAAAGTCGAAATGTCGAGAATAAAGTCGAAATGTCGAGAATAAAGTTGAAATTTCGACTAAATTTCCGTTTGAAGCGCGAGACGCGTTCAAGGGACCACGAGGAGCTGGAGCGGGCGCTGTCCACGGTGCTGAAAGCCAGGAACGGCGCGCCGTGCATTCATATTCATTAGTGAACACAGTAGCAGCTGTGTGTGTGTGTGTGTGTGTGTGTGTGTGTGTGTGTGTGTGTGTGTGTGTGTGTGTGTGTGTGTGTGTGTGTGTGTGTGTGTGTGTGTGTGTGTGTGTGTGTGTGTGTGTGTGTGTGTGTGTGTGTGTGTGTGTGTGTGTGTGTGTGTGTGTGTGTGTGTGTGTGTGTTATATATTAATACAAATTTTCCCTGAGAAGATCGCACGTAACATCTTGTATGTGAAGCCAGTCGCTTCGGCGCAACCAAAACAATCCCGACGTAAGAAACACCTGTGCTTAACGCACATACCGGACTGGTTGTAATTGCATGGATATAAAGTCAATAAAAGTTCTGCTATTGCCTTGTTCTGATGAAGTACTCAAAGGGTGGGCGACCACCGCCAGTGGAAGCAAGCAGCGGTTTATCAAACCTGCAGTGCAGCCTCACCACAGAATATGTTTTTCTTGGCTCTGTGGCTTCCACTTGATGAAACAACCGGCCATTGAAGCTTTTATCAACCGTCCCCAGACAAAAAAGTCCAGTGGAGAGAGTATGAGGTCTGCGGAAGGATATCTTCAGTGTATCCGTCAGACAGAGATCAACGCTTTACACCAGCGTTTAACACTTGGATATTACAATATTAGATGTTCTCTTTCCTTCCTCTCCGGTCATTAAACCAGGTGGGCTGGGGGCCATACAGGGGAAAGGCGAGACATTACGATTGATATGAAGAGAATGACTTTTAACATAAAACAATACAACACAACCACATACCACAACACAACACAACACAAAACCACAACAACACAACACCACAACAACACAACACCACAACACCACAACACACCTCATCACCACCATACTTAAACACAACACCACCACAACCCCAGCACAATAACACCACAAAACACAACACCACAACAACACAACACCACAACAACACAACACACAACACAACACCACAACAACACAACACCACAACAGACCCCTACACATTACATCTCGCAAAAGGAGTTCAATAACCCGTAGGCGTCTTCATTGGGATATTGCTCCAATGAATATAACGCTATGAGGTGTGAACAATCAACTATGTGTGTGTAAATTACGGAAGTATTAATACAATGTGTAAAGCGACTTACGTGAGTGTGAAATGGAAATCCAAACAGGGGGTGTTGTATAATGTGCTGCGGGGAGAAGGCTGAAGTCCAAAAAACAAAAGTATCCAGGGGTAGAAAGTAGAAGTACAAGTAGAAAAAAATCAAACAAAAGGAACAAACAAGCAAAAATAGTCCAACAAGGAAATACCAGGAATCCACGGAGATTACGACAGTGTCTTCACGGGGAATCATGGAGGAGTTGGCAAGAGAGTCTCGGGTCGTAACAACGGGAGGGGAGCGGAGTCTAAATAGGGAGCCTGATTGGGAATAGGGAACAGGTGCTGACGTGACAACGGTCTTCTGGGACGGTGTGTTCTGGGTATAGTAACCCCAGATGGCAGAGAGGGGGAGGCAGAGGAGCATGGCTGGAGAGGAGAGTGGTGTGATGCAGGAATCAAAACAGTACCCCCCCTCCCTAGGGGCGACACCAGGCGGCGACACCAGACACTAGGGGCGACACTAGGGGCGACACTAGGGGCGACACTAGGGGCGACACTAGGAGCGACACCAGACACCAGGCAACACCAGGCGGCCTTCCAGGGGCCTCGGGGTGGGCCTGGTATAAGTCTGAGAGCAGGGAGGGGTCGGCCAGGTAGGAAGGAGGGACCCAACTGCAATCTTCCGGACCGTAGCCCTCCCTGTTCACCAGGTACTACCTCGTCGGCGGACCACCAGGAGCTCCTTAACCTTCCATACCAGGTCGCCATCTGTGAGGACAAGGGGAGATGCAGGGGCTGGGGTGGGAGTAGACAGCATGCCGACAGACACAAGTTTCAATTGGGAAACGTGGAACACGGGATGAACATTCATTGAAGGGGGAAGGTCGAGACATACCGCAGAGGGGTTGAGGACACGAACAATGGTGTAGGGGCCGACATAACGGGGGTTGAGCTTAGGGGAAGAGGTGCAGAGGTGTAGGTCCCGAGCAAACAGCCAAACCCTCTGACCCGTATGGTAGGCAGGGGCTGGCCTCCGTTGCCGGTTTGCTCCCCGTTGAGCCAGTTGGCTCGTGCAGACCTCCAAAGCCGGTGACAGTGGCGGAGGTGAGGGCTGGTGGAGGGAACAGCCGCATCTAACTCTTTCTGGGGAAACATGGGGGGTTGATTATCGAGGGAGCACTCAAACAGCAATATACCTGTGGCAGGGATGGTCATGGAGTTCACCCAGTACACCCAGTACACCCAGTAAAGGGCAGGACCTTGCTCCATGATGCAGGGTTGCTGGTCGGGCATCTGAGAGTGGCCTCTAGGGACTGGTTGGCTCTCTCCACCTGTCCGTTAGCCTGTAGAAGGTATCAGGAGGAGACACTGACCGTGGCCCCAATTCCCCTACAGAAGGCCTGCCACATACTGGACGTAAACTGGGTACGACGGTCCGACACGAGGCGGACAACGTGAGTCACAAGAGATCAGCAGTCTCAGCAGAGTCGGGAAGTGCGACATAGTGGGCCGCCTTGGAAATCCAGTCCACTATGGTGAGTATAACCAAATTACTATGGGAAATGGGGAGACCGGTGACGAAGTTGAGGGAGATGTTGGACCAGGGATGACTAGGGATGGGGAGAGGTCGCAGGAGACCAGCAGGAGGACGAGGGGAGGATTTACTGCGAGCGTATATAGGGAAAGTTAAGAGTTTCTGTCTCCATGGTGGCCACCAGAACCAATGGCGGAGGTAGGAGAGGGTCCGGGTTGAGCCAGGGTGTCCCACCAGTCTGTTGGAGTGGCCCCTCTTGAGCACTCAGGAGTGGTAGGATTAGGGAACGAACAGCCGACCAGGGGGATCCCCACTCGGATCAGTTTGGTCACACTGGGCTGTCCTCACCACCGCCTCGAAAGAAATAGGCGCAGGGATGGAGTTTCTCAAGTCAAGTCAAGTAAATGTTATTTGTATAGCCCTTAATCACAGTCTCAAAGGGATTCACAGGCCACATGTTTACAACACCCCCCAAACCCTAGCCCCCCTAAGGGCAAGAAAAAACTCCCTTAATTACGTAGGAATACATCTTGAGAAGAAACGCGTGGAAGGGGATCCCTCCTCCTTCCCTCCTTGGTTCAGGAGTGCAATAGGTGCCATAAGTGACTTATAGTAATGTACATAGTATTAAAATGAGAATGACATTTGTGTGTGGTGTTGGCCGGTATCCTTCAGGTGGGGATCACAGCGGCACACTGGAAAACAGAAGCAGATTGCGGTATGGTAAGATGGGGTAGGGTGGACATGGAACATATGGAGAACCTATAGTCTAGTACCTATCGGCAGCAGGGGTAGGATAGTGCTGGCTAACGGGTTGATTTAGCTGTAACGAGAGCTGTACACTCAGAAGTGCACTCCTAGGCCCCAAACGACAATGTAAAAAGGTAGGTTTTAAGTTTAGATTTTAATATTTCAACAGAGTCTGCTTCCCTGATTACAGGTGGCAGACTAATTGGGCGCACGGTAGGAGAACGCTCTATTCCCTGCTGATTTCTTTATGACTTTTGGGATTGATAGAAAGCCGGCACCTGAAGACCGTAGGGGCCAAGAAGGACAATAGGGAACAATAAGGTCCTTCAGACATGAGGGTGCTAATCCTTGTAAGATAAGATAAGAAGTAAGTAGTAGCACCTTCAAATCTGACATCGCATTAACTGGAAGCCAGTGGAGCGAGGACAGAATTTGAGTAAGGTTTGCTAACTTTCAGGTCCTAGTCAAAAGTCTAGCAGCAGCATTCTGCACAAGCTGGAGGATTTTCGTAGTCTCTGCATCCATGGCAGACAGCATTGGTCGTATCCTAGCAATCTTTCTAAGATGAAAAAATGCAGTTCTGGTTACACATTTTACGGAAGTAATAATACAATGTGTAAAGCGAATGGAAATGGAAATCCAAACTGATTGGGAATAGGGAACAGGTGCGCTGACGTGACTACGATCTTCTGGGACGAGTGTTCTCCTGGGTGTAGTAACCACAGGTGAACACGAGGGGGAGGCAGAGTAGCGTAGCTGGAGAGGAGAGGAATCACAACACAAACACAATCACACACAAAATTTAACACTGGAAAACACACTCAAAAATATACACACAAACACACACACACACACACACACACAGTTCAGAAATAACTCTCTTAAACAGACTATGGCTGCATAACAAACACCTAATAGGCCTATATCACGTCACAGTTGAAAGCCGGAAGTACCCGTTAAATATCGTGGAAGCAGCGTGTCCCAAGTTCCGGTTAATGCATTCATCTTGGCATTCACCATGGCGGACAGTTATCGCTGGACAACATCGCTGCATAACCTTCCAAAAGTCGGTCAAGACGATGTGGTTCAACTAGTGAATGAACACTCTACAGTGAAGAAGTGAAGTCTAAATCCGAATCATACAATTCCCCGACATTGTGTGGCTCTTTCTGGATGAGAGATGTAGTGTGTGTGGAGCTTTGGACCAGTGCTTTTAATCATACACTTACCCGACATTGTGTGGCTCTATTTGGATGAGAGATGGAGTGTGTGTGGGGGTCTGGACCAGTGCTTTTAATCATACACATACCCAACATTATGACATTATGATACCTACCCCTGAGAACATGAAACGACAGACATTCATCCCTCCTTAGCAGCCTCACCCAAGACTTGTGGAGGAGTTTGTCTTTCGAGAAATCGTGGAAACTGAGGTACGGCTGTCATTGTTTTGACGTTGAGCAGCCTGGTACACTACAATAACAGCGACGAAAGAAGGCGGCAATAGTTTGTCACGTATCTGGGGTAACTATCGGAAGTAGGAGTGCACTGCTCGGCCTATTATGTTTTGATGAATAGGCGAGACCTCCACTAACATGTTGCCCTTCAGGTTAAAGCTCCGCCCCTCCCCAGATGACAGCCACAGCTATTTCATCAAAAGCAAACCTGCCTCCCAAATCTGCTTCAATTATTTTCTATTCGCTTTCTAGGCAAAGCACTGCTAGCATGCTAACACGCTAGCCCTTCTAACACTAATGCAACCAATTTGGAAGAAATGCAATTAGTTATTATCTCAGGCATGAGAAAGCCAAACACATGATCAAAGTAACTGGAAGCGATTTAACATTTACAAGAATAATGTAGTCAATTAAGTTCAGGACCAAAGGCTACTGCTGCCTTCACCATTACAGTAACCTTGGTTTCCATCTTAAATGATTACCATTCCATCAGGTTTCAATCATGATTTGATAGGAAGGCTATAGGCAGGAATGATGGAAATACACCGGTTAACGCTTTTTTCAAGCTATTAAATAAGCCTTTAAAAAAAACTCATGTACAGTACAGAACAGGAGGGACCTCCTGTCCAGCTGCTCTCTGTTTATCAGTTCTCTTGAAGCTACCGGTTGCTGGCTACGTGTTTTCCATTCCCCCATCCTGTGCTTGTTCCACGGGTGAGAGTGATGGGGGAATGATAGGACGTCACAGTGTCAGTTATCCTTAAGGACATGGCGGCTTTAAGCACTCGCCTGAGTTATGCCGGAGAAGCACCATGAAGAGGCGTTCCAAGGTGTCACCACCACCCTGACAGACGCATACATCACACTTCAGGAAATGCTCCACTTGCACCCATCACTGATTTTAGTACCTACCTAAGCTTTAGTTGCAGGATTGTTTTGGAGAAAATAGTTTCAAAATATTTTTTTCATGCTTTTTATTGCACGTAAAATACTGCAATTGAGCCATTTAGCAAGGTAGCATTTAGCATAGTAGCAATTTAGCATAGTTAACCATTTTGCATTGTAGACTTTTAGCATAGCAGCTTTTTAGCATTGTAGCAATTTGGAGTAGTAGCTATTTAGCATAGTAGCTATTTTGCATAGCAGCAGGTAACACAGTAACAACAGCTCTAACACAGCTCTCTCAGGTACGAGGCCGGGAGGAGGCCAGCTTGTAATTTAGAGGCAGTGTCTTCAGAAGGCCATGTTTTAGCAAATTAGCAGTTGGGAGGAGCTGAGGGCTCTGAGTCATGCAACCCATATTAGCATAAACACCACTTAACCTTTGCATGTGTGTGAGGGAGAGAGAGAGAGAGAGTTTTTTGTGTTTTGCTGTACATCAAGTATTTTTGACCCAGGGTTATTTAGACCTCCACCGGTAGTATACCGCCCCAACACCCCCACCATGAAACGTTCATGACTCATCTCCCAGCATGCACTCTGCCTGCCTCCACATACCACACTTTAACACACCAATACACTTACATAGTACACATACCTGTACACACCAATACACTTACATAGTGCACACACCTGTATACAACAATACACTTACATAGTCTAATACAGGGGTTCCCAACCTTTTTTGTGCCACGGACCGGCAGATACATGAAAAAAATCTTGCGGACCGGTTGTCCAGCAGGTGGCAACAGAGACTAATTGTATGTAAATAACAGAAATGTATATTTTACATTTTTATTTAAACAAAAAGCCCTAACAAAAGGGCAGGGCTCTGTTTCAGTATAAACGCGCACGGGAGCACCCGTAAAAAAAAAAACGGCTCGTTCACGGGTGCGAGCCGGCTCCCATCGTTCACTTAAAAGAGCCGACTCATTGAGCCGGCTCGTTCGCGACCAACACATCACTAGCGAGTAGTCTCTTTAGTAGCGCGTGCAACTGAAAGTCTCTCGTTATGCCGCCGATATATATATAATCTATATATATAGATTATACCGCCCATATAAACCGCTATATAATCTATATATATAGATTATACTGTATATATAATCTCTATATATAGATTATACCACCCGCCGTTCACCTATACTCAAATGATTTGAGTCAAATGATGATAAACACACAGCTGTTTCGCGGCCCGGCAGTAACACCTCGACGGCCCGGTACCGGTCCGCGGCCCCGTGGTTGGGAACCCCTGGTCTAATACACACACCTGTACACACCAATACACTTACATACACACCTTTACACACCAATACACTTACATAGTCTAATACACACACATACACTTACATAGTACACCTGTACACACCTTACATAGTTTAATGCACACACCTGTACACACCAATACACTTATATAGTACACACACCTGTACACACCTGTGCACACCAATACACTTACATAGTCTAATACACACACCTGTACACACCAATACACTTACATAGTACACACACCTGTACACACCAATAAACTAACATAGTCTAATACACACATCTGTACACACCAATACACTAACATAGTCTAATATGCTCTAATATGATGCTTATGTGCCGTCCATTCTGGCTACCTCGGGAGTTTACAGCGGTAACCCTGACCACTGTTTACATTCCCCCACAAGCCAACACAGACACAGCGCTGAAGGAACTGTACGGGGCTATCAGCGAACAGGAGTCGGCACACCCTGAGGCTCAATGCTGGTCGGACCAATTGGACTCTATGCTACAGGATGTTTGCTATTGATTGCGCTGATTGGGACCTGTTCCGGGTTCGCATCCTCGGTCACCGGGTTCATCAAGAAGTGCATAGATTACGTTGTTCCGACCAAGTCGGTTCGGATATATCCCAACCAGAAACCGTGGATTAACGGCGGTGTTCGCGCTGCCCTCCACGTGCGTAAAACCGCCTTTGGCTCCGGGAATATGGAGGTATATACGAGAGCCCGCTACGACCTCCGTAAGAGCATCGTCACTGCCAAGCGGGAGTACAAGGTCAGAGTGGAGGAGAAATTTAAGAGCAACGACGCAAGGGGTATGTGGCAGGGGTTACAGACAATAACGAACTTCAGAGGGAGAACCAGTTGTGTAGAGACCTCCTCTACCTCCCTCCCAGGAGAGCTAAATACTTTTTTTACTCGGTTTGACGTGAACGGCAGCCCGCGGAAGCCAGCGCCGCCTGAGGAGACCAGCCTGATGAACATCTCAGTGGCGGATGTGCACCGCACCTTCAAGCGGTTGAACAGGCGGCAGGCCCCGACGACATCCCGGGCCGCGTCCTCAGAGCATGCGCAGACCATTTGGAGTCTTTTGGCAGACCATTTGGCAGATATCTTCAACCTCTCCCTGTCCCAGGCTGTTGTTCCCACGGTCTTCAAGATGTCCACCATCGTGCCTGCCCTTAAACAACCCAAGGTAACCTGCCTGAACTACTATAGACCTTTAGCCCTCTCCTTGATTGTCAGCAAATGCTTCGAGAGGTTGGTCAAGGACTTAATTTGCTCCGTGTTCAAGATTCAAGATTCAAGATTCAAGATTCAAGAGACTTTATTTATCCCGAGGGAAATTAAGCTGCAACAGTTGAAACAGGGGGAATAAATGCACACAAAATACTAATACCTAAAAACGAAATAACAACAAACTAAACTAAACTAAACTAGTATAAACAAAATATAACTAAATGAAATCTAAATGAAATCTAAATGTATAGACAGATGAATTGCACAATTTACAGTATTATTACAGTAATACGTAGGTATATACAATATACAACAATACGTATAGTGCAAATTGGCAGTAATAAAATACTAATAAATAATTCAGATGAGTACTGAAAAAGTGACATGTGAAAAGTGAAAAGTGAAATTGGATTTACAGTGCAAAATTACAGTGAAAGGATTTACAGTGCAATTTACAGTTACCTGCCATGCTGGACCCATGGCAATTTGCATATCGTCAAAACAGATCCACAGACGACGCAATTGCCATGGTACTCCACACTGCCCTTTCCCACGTGGAGGGAAAGAACTGTTATGTACGAATGCTGTTTGTGGACTACAGCTCAGCGTTTAACACGATAGTTCCTGCCAAGCTCGACACCAAGCTTAGAGATCTAGGCGTGCCCCCATCCACGTGCAGCTGGATACTGGACCTCCTGTCGGACCGCCGCCAAGTGATGAGGATGGGCAGCACCACCTCAGAGCCACTGACCCTCAACACGGGAGCCCCCCAGGGATGCATGCTGAGCCTCTCCTTTACTCCCTCTACACCCACGACTGCATGGCTATGCACAGCTCCAACGTCTACTCAACACCTGGAGGGCCAACAGAACTCCATTTATTCAGTTAGATCCACCCCAGAATGCTATCATAGACCATGGGATTAGTATGCACCAATGTGTTTTTACTCCTCCTACACAGGCGCTGTATGAATAAAGTAAGCCCTGGGCTTGTGTAGGTCACACATGAATAAATATAAATAATTCATTGAATTGCATAAATATGTTTAAAAAGTAAAAATAAAAAAATGGTTTTGACAATACTGGGAATAATTACATATATGCTGACAAGAAATGTGACGCTTCCCCTTTAAAACACGTGTTGTCTTTGTAGCTGGCGTGCTCAGCGGCAGCAGAGAGGAGAAGCAGAGAGATGAAGTAAAGGAATTAACAAGTGTATACTTCGATAAAGAGTTGATTTCAAATCTGGAAAATAATACCTATCTGTGTGGTGATTCACGGAGACCATATCTTAATCAGCCACAGCGGTTTTGGTGAGTTCCAACTCACGTTAGTGTAACTTTGTTTGTAAAGCTTTAAATGTGATTGTGTGATGAAAGCTATGAACACAAACTGTTTAGTAGCTGATATTTCACGGTTTATTAAGGAAACCAAACATGAATGTATATTGTATTTGATGAAAAGGTTGAGTTTTATTACATGTAAAAGACGGATGTGTGAGATAAAAGATACCACTCCACGCCATTTTAGCCAACTTAGCCAACCACCATAAAACTCCTAAAAACTCCAGAAAAATGTAAGTCCTGCTATCTACAAAATGTGTTCAACTCATTAAGCAGACCTCTCTCAGTAACCAAATTCCAGAGTCTCCACCACAGCCCTGCCTCTTCGCATCGAGTTGCAAATGTCATCGCTTTAAGTAACGATGAGTTGCAAGACAGATGCAGACATGTGGTGTGAACGATCAACAGGACCGTGGATAACCTCCGGTCAGGGAAGGAATTAAAACAATTAACTTTTCAGTCTTCAAGCCGCAGGAGACGCGAAGGATCATTAGACATCGATCATCAATTATTTAAGCAGCGTTTCTTCTGGGTGTGTGTGTGTGGGGGGGGGATGCCTTCTGCCGTCCAAACCCACACTAAACCCACGCTATCCTGAAGTCCAGTGACACCAAACATCCCGGGAAAGCAGTGTCTGACCCCTTTAACGACACGTCTCCACCGGCTCCTTATTGAACATCTATATTCTTCACTGTACGTCGTTGTGCATAAATGTCTCTCCCAAATGACATGATATTATAATATTAATGTCCAGAAGTACTTGAGTCCTCCTTCAGCAAGATGCCCTGGCTGCTACTTGCTCCTTAATTACTATACAAATATTTTTTAAATCTGTTGAAGTCGCTTTGAATAAAGGTGTCTGCTAAATACTAAACAGACATGGGGTGGACCTTCTAACTCAGGGCTCCTACAATACAGATCAATATCCCACCTAGGGGAGCGGGGTGGCCCCATCCTGTCAGGATCAATTAGTAGACACCAAGAAGGTGTGTCCAGCACACTGTCCTCCAAACACACGGATGTGGGGGACAAAACTTATCTTTGGAATGACTTGGAAAATAATGGCCGGTACAAATGACTATGCACAGACCCTGCGTGATGTGTAGATGATTGGTGCTGATAAGGTGAGTGTTTTGTGTGCATAAAGATGTGGATTCAGTCATCAATAATAAGGTTTTCAAATTGTTAGCACTTTATGTGTACAGTGTATGTGCTACTTTTCATATGCATATGAATTCATGCATGTACACATATGTGTGTACCAGGGTTTCCGTTAGCCGGTATTTACCGGTTTTTAGCGGGTACAAATTATAAAAAAACGGTAATTTAAAAACCTGCTGGTCAAAATGTCCGGTAATAATGCTCATACTAAACTTAGATCCTGGACATTTGAGTTTTGACAGCTTTATTACTGCCCCCTCCCCCCCGGAAGGGTGACCGAATGAAGTGACCAATCAGCTGCCGCCCCTCTCATGACGTCAAGCGACATCACCAATCATGTGGCCAATCATGGATTGGCCATAACAAACACCATGTTCAAACATAAGGATGCTCATAAGTGTACATTGTACCAGAGTACCTTAGGCCGAAGGTCAATGATCGATTTTGTTATTGTGTCATCTGGCCTGAGGCCGCATGTTTTGGACACTCGGGTGAAGAGAGGGGCAGAGCTGTCAACCATTCACCATCTGGTGGTGAGTTGGGTAAGATGGCGGGGGAAGCCTCTGGACAGATCTGGTAAGCCCAAACGTGTAGTGCGGGTAAACTGGGAACGTCTGGTGGATGCCCCTGTCCGGGAGACCTTCAACTCCCACCTCCAGCGGAATTTTCCGGGCATCTCTGTGGAGGCTGGGGGCATTGAGCCAGAGTGGTCATTGTTCAAAGCTTCTATTGCCGAAGCTGCGGTTGAGAGCTGTGGCCTCAAGGTCATTGGTGCCTCAAGGGGTGGCAACCCTCGGACTTCGTGGTGGACACAGGTGGTCAGGGAAGCCGTCCGGCTGAAGAAGGAGGCCTTCCGGGCTATGTTAGCCTGTGAGACTCCGGACTCAGTTGCGAGGTATCGACAGGCCAAGTGGAGGGCAGCCTCGGCTGTAGCGGAGGCAAAGCAGCGGGTGTGGGAGGAATTCGGAGAAGCCATGGAGAAGGACTTTCAGTCAGCACCAAAGTGTTTCTGGCAAACAATCCGGTGCCTCAGGAGGGGGAAGCATGGATCCATCCAAGCTGTGTACAGTAAGGGTGGGACATTGCTGACCTCAACTGAGGAGGTGATCAGGCGGTGGAAAGAACACTTTGAGGAACTTCTTAACCCAACTACACCCTCAATGGTAGAGACAGAGCTGGAGGATGAAGGACGGCAAACATCAATCTCCCTGGAGGAAGTCACTACGGTAGTCAAACATCTCCGCAGTGGCAAAGCCCCAGGGGTTGATGAGATCCGTCCAGAAATGTTAAAGGCTCTGGGTGTTGAGGGGCTGTCATGGATGACACGTTATTTCAACATTGCGTGGAAGTCTGGGACAGTGCCTGAGCAGTGGCAAACGGGGGTGGTGGTACCCCTGTTCAAAAAGGGTGACCAGAGTCAGGCCTGTTCCCAGTGGGTGTTGGCCTCCGCCAGGGCTGCGCTTTGTCACCCATCCTGTTTGTGATTTTCATGGACAGGATTTTAAGGTGTAGTCATGGAGGGGAGGGGTTTCAGTATGGTGGGCTCAGGATTGAATCGCTGCTGTTTGCAGATGATGTGGTCCTGTTTGCGTCATCAGTATGTGACCTTCAGCACTCACTGGATCGGTTTGCAGCGGAATGTGAAGTGGCTGGGATGAGGATCAGCACCTCCAAATCTGAGGCCATTGAGGAGGCCAGGGAAGGCCAGGGAAAGTGACAAGTCTCCTCCCCCCAACCATTATCAAGAACTGCCAAGCCGGACGGCGGTTCACCCTCAGGGTCGTAGCAGCCTCTGCACTCATGAATTGTCATGCAGATCACAGGATTCGTGCCTGTTTGGGATGTGATTTGTTTCTGTTGTGTTTTGCCCTCGGCGGTGAGCGATGGATGGAGACACGTGGAGGGAAGCAGAATGACGCAGTGGTGGTCTGAACGGGGGTAAATGAACCCGGCCCACCAGCTTCGTATCGGGGAGGCGTTGTGTGTCACGGAGAGGCGACCAAGACACACCTGAGGCGTCAGTTAAGAGAGATGCCCCGTGGAAGACACGTTGAAGGATGTGGTAGGTGATGTCCCTGAGGACTGGACTCAACTAGAACCCATCCGCACTCATCCCCCCGGGGCCGCTCCTCCCTCCTCTCATCATTCCTCTTTATGAACACCCTAAACGTCTCTTTATTTCGCTGAGCGTCTGTTGGGTATTGCCTGCAGAGAAACCCAGATCCTATTTTGGTGTGGTCCGGTCTGGACACGAAAGCCTGTGGTGAACTACTCCCCGCTGATCGGGAAACTGGAGAAAACACTTAATTGGGGATGATCCAATTGAAAAGCTGTCATATCAATAGACTGCCACTAGCCTGACAGAGACCTGGTCACAGTGTGCACGTTTAATGCCAGACTGTGTTTCCAGAGAAACCTGTTTGTGCGTTTGTTGTTTGTGCACACACACACACACAGCAAATACACAGCAAGCACATAAACAGCATATCAGTCACAAGCACATGTCAACAGACTACAGCCAAAGCCTGCTCGCACACATACACACACATACACACACACACAGTTACACAAACACACACACACACACACATACATTCACACAGATACACATATACAAAGTTACACAAACACACACACAAATACAAAGTTACACAAACACATGCTCGCACATACAGCATATCCACACACACACAAATGCACACACACACACACACACACACACGCACACACACAGACACACACACACACACACACACACACACACACACACCAACATACACACACACACAGCTCCACCCCCCCCCCCCTCACACACACACACAGACACCACACACACACACACACACCTCCACACACACACACAGACATACCTCCACACACACACATACACACGCACAGACACACACACTCACAGACACACACACAAATAGTGTGTGTATTGTTGTGAGAGAGAGAGAGAGAGAGAGAGAGAGAGAGAGAGAGAGAGAGAGAGAGAGAGAGAGAGAGAGAGAGAGAGAGAGAGAGAGAGAGAGAGATAGAAAGTGCACTATAGGAAGAGATGTGTTGGGTAACCAAGGGCCGTTTGGATGTTTCGTCTATACTGCTCTTAGGTACTAGAAACAATATACAGCATATGGATCCCCTTGCTGTTTGAAACTTGGCCATGATAACTTCTTACCTGCAGGAGGTAACACACCGCAGTGCTCTTGAACACACACTTTTTGGGTTTATGCAACACTTCTGTCCTCTGAGCCTGCAACACTGAGACAAGGACACACTGTAGAACATCATCTAGTGACCGTGTCTGACCCAGCCAGTATTTCTAAGCAATGTTTCCTCACCAAGGAACAATCCAGAACAACGATGCTGTGGAGACGGTTCACTAACTACAAATTATAAAACGGTGAACAGAACAACAAAATCTCATCTCCCCCCACAGCTGTAGGACATGGTCATCTCCAGTCTAGAGGCAGCCTCGGTGTAAGACAGTCAGCCTCCTGGCCCACCCAGTGAAGAAAGGATCCAAGCCCAGACTCACTTTCCTTCTGGCTCTGTCTGGTCTCACGCTGGGCCCTGACTCTCTCCTACTCTCTCCTACTCTCTCTCTCTCTCTCTCTCTCTCTCTCTCTCTCTCTCTCTCTCTCTCTCTCTCTCTCTCTCTCTCCTCTCTCTCTCTCTCTCTCTCTCTCTCTCTCTCTCTCTCTCTCTCTCTCTCTCTCTCTCTCTCTCTCTCTCTCTCTCTCGTTGGTGCAGATTAGGAATGCTGGTTCTCTCCCTACTGACGCCAAAATCTGCCTCATCCTGGAACTAGTTTTCAGCATTTGACTGAAAGAGCACCCTATTGCATACCCAGCAATCCCTTCCAAGGAGGGCTTATTTTGTATTGCTACCCAGCTAATATGTATCGCTATGCTACATGATATGTGTAAATAACACGTTACGTAGAGGGGGAAGCAGAGCAGGGCGTCAACATCATAACAGTGGAGACACACACACACACACACACACACACACACGCGAGCGCACGCACACACACACACACACACACACACACACACACACACACACACACACACACACACACACACACACACACACACACACACACACACACACACACACATACACACACACACACACACACACAAACACACACACACTGTCCTGAACCTTCACAGAAGTGCTGAGATCAGACGGCCATCGACCCGCCTCCTCCTCCTGGTAACATCATCAAAGCCATGTTTAAACAACCAATGACTGCTCACCGTAAACCTGAATAGTAGTTCCTGTGTTCCTCTCTCTCTTTCTCTCTCTTGCTCTCAGTCTCTGGATGTCTCTCTCTCTCTCTCTCTCTCTCTCTCTCTCTCTGTCTCTCTCTCTCTCTCTCTCTCTCTCTCTCTCTCTCTCTCTCTCTCTCTCTCTCTCTCTCTCTCTCTCTCTCTCTCTCTCTCTCTCTCTCTTTCAAGCATTCTACTGTAGCACCAGGGAGAACTTTATTCCCACACTAATAAATCATTAGGGCCCACATGGGAGAAGCATGGGGGGGTGGGACAAGGAGAGGGAGGGAGAGGAGAGAAGAGGACATGGGAGTGGAGAGGGTAGGAGCAGCAGAGAGGTGGAGGAAAGGAGGAAAGGAGGGAAGGAGGAGGAGGAAGAGGTGTGAGGTGAGAGGAGAAGAGAAGAGGATTGTTAAGAGGGGAAGAGAGGAAGGAGAGTCGAGTGGCGGTTGGGAGCATGGAGGAAGAAGAGGGGAGGCGGTCTACACAGAGGGGAGATGACAGGAGAGATGAGGGAGAGATGAGAGGGGAGATAAGGGGAATATGAGTTGGGATGCGGTCTACACAGAGGGGAGATGAGAGGAGATGAGGGGGAGATGAGAGGGGAGATGAGGGGGGAGATGAGGTGTGAGATGAGGGGGGAGGCGGTCTACACAGAGGGGAGATGAGAGGGGAGATGAGGGAGGAGATGAGAGGGGAGATGGTCTACACAGAGGGGAGATGAGGTGGGAGATGAGGGGGGAGGTGAGGGGGAGGTGGTCTACACAGAGGAAAGATGAGGGGGGAGAGGAGGGCGGAGGTGGTCTACACAGAGGGGAGATTAGAGGGGAGATGAGAGGGTAGGCGGTCTACACAGAGGGGAGATGAGAGGGGGGATGAGGGGGGAGCTGAATGAAAATGAGTGTGGAGCTGGCAGTGGAGCACGAAAATGGAAGAGGAGGGAGGAGGAGAAGGAGGAGGGGGGAGGGGAGCTGAACACATGAGACAGAACAAGGTGAGAAAGGCAGGGAGGTGACAAGAGAAGGAGAGGAGGAGAGGAGGAGGACACACAGGGATCAAAAGCCAAGCCTGGAATGATGAGAAGTCAAAGAAGAAGGAGACAATAAAACAGATGCTTAGAATTCTGCACATGTGTCATTCTCCTGGAGGCCAATCACAACTTGAAAGGCAGTAGCCAAGTTTGACCCACACGGAGGACCAGTGTGACGGTTTGCATTTCAACACGCAGGGCTCTGAAGTCTGAACCCGAGGAACCCATGGAAACATGAGAGGAGGAGGCGAGAGAGAGAGAGGTGAGAACAGGGCAGATGGATACGGAGTGGGGAGGCGTGACTACTATACTGTACCCAAAGAATGAGGAGACAATGTTATCCATGGATATCATGAGATGATCTGGGTTCTGTTCTGCAGTCAAGAAATCAGACAGGAAGGAGGGGGAGCTAGAGATGAAGATGGAGGCTGCAGGGACAGAAGGGGAAGAAAGAGCAGGTTGATGCAGATTAGGAATGCTGGTTCTCTCCCTACTGACGCCTAAATCTGCCATCATCCTGGAACTAGTTTTCAGCATTTGACTGAAAGAGCACCCTATTGCATACCCAGCAATCCCTTCCAAGGAGGGCTTATTTTGTATTGCTACCCAGCTAATATGTATCGCTATGCTACATATGTGTAAATAACACGTTACGTAGAGGGGGAGGCAGAGCAGGGCGTCAACATCATAACAGTGGAGACACACACACGCACACACACACACACACACACACACACACACACACACACACACACACACACACACACACACACACACACACACACACACACACACACACACACACACACACACACACACACACACATACACACATACACACACACACTGTCCTGAACCTTCACAGAAGTGCTGAGATCAGACGGCCATCGACCCGCCTCCTCCTCCTGGTAACATCATCAAAGCCTTGTTTAAACAACCAATGACTGCTCACCGTAAACCTGGATAGTAGTTCCTGTGTTCCTCTCTCTCTTTCTCTCTCTTGCTCTCAGTCTCTGGATGTCTCTCTCTCTCTCTCTCTCTCTCTCTCTCTCTCTCTCTCTCTCTCTCTCTCTCTCTCTCTCTCTCTCTCTCTCTCGTCTCTCTCTCTCTCTCTCTCTCTCTCTCTCTCTCTCTCTCTCTCTCTCTCTCTCTCTCTCTCTCTCTCTCTTTCAAGCATTCTACTGTAGCACCAGGGAGAACTTTATTCCCACACTAATAAATCATTAGGGCCCACATGGGAGAAGCATGGGGGGGTGGGACAAGGAGAGGGAGGGAGAGGAGAGAAGAGGACGTGGGAGTGGAGAGGGTAGGAGCAGCAGAGAGGTGGAGGAAAGGAGGAAAGGAGGGAAGGAGGAGGAGGAAGAGGTGTGAGGTGAGAGGAGATGAGAAGAGGATTGTTAAGAGGGGAAGAGAGGAAGGAGAGTCGAGTGGCGGTTGGGAGCATGGAGGAGGAAGAGGGGAGGCAGTCTACACAGAGGGGAGATGACAGGAGAGATGAGGGAGAGATGAGAGGGGAGATAAGGGGGATATGAGTTGGGATGCGGTCTACACAGAGGGGAGATGAGAGGAGATGAGGGGAGATGAGGGGAGATGAGGGGAGATGAGGGGAGATGAGGGGGGAGATGAGGTGTGAGATGAGGGGGGAGGCGGTCTACACAGAGGGGAGATGAGAGGGGAGATGAGGGAGGAGATGAGAGGGGAGATGGTCTACACAGAGGAAAGATGAGGGGGGAGATGAGGGCGGAGATGAGGTGGGAGATGAGGGGGGAGGTGGTCTACACAGAGGGGAGATGAGGGGGAGATGAGGGGGGAGATGAGGGGGAGGTGGTCTACACAGAGGAAAGATGAGGGGGGAGATGAGGGCGGAGGTGGTCTACACAGAGGGGAGATGAGGGGGGGGATGAGGGGGGAGCTGAATGAAAATGAGCATGGAGCTGGCAGTGGAGCACGAAAATGGAAGAGGAGGGAGGAGGAGAAGGAGGAGGGGGGGAGGGGAGCTGAACACAGGACACAGAACAAGGTGAGAAAGGCAGGGAGTTGACAAGAGAAGGAGAGGAGGAGAGGAGGAGGACACACAGGGATCAAAAGCCAAGCCTGGAATGATGAGAAGTCAAAGAAGAAGGAGACAATAAAACAGATGCTTAGAATTCTGCACATGTGTCATTCTCCTGGAGGCCAATCACAACTTGAAAGGCAGTAGCCAAGTTTGACCCACACTGAGGAGCAGTGTGACGGTCTGCATTTTAACACGCGGGACGCTGAAGTCTGAACCCGAGGAACCCATGGAAACATGAGAGGAGGAGGCGAGAGAGAGAGAGGTGAGAACAGGGCAGATGGATACGGAGTGGGGAGGCGTGACTACTATACTGTACCCAAAGAATGAGGAGACAATGTTATCCATGGATATCATGAGATGATCTGACACACACACACACACACACACACACACACACACACACACACACACACACACACACACACACACACACACACACACTGTCCTGAACCTTCACAGAAGTGCTGAGATCAGACGGCCATCGACCCGCCTCCTCCTCCTGGTAACATCATCAAAGCCTTGTTTAAACAACCAATGACTGCTCACCGTAAACCTGGATAGTTGTTCCTGTGTTCCTCTCTCTCTTTCTCTCTCTTGCTCTCAGTCTCTGGATGTCTCTCTCTCTCTCTCTCTCTCTCTCTCTCTCTCTCTCTCTCTCTCTCTCTCTCTCTCTCTCTCTCTCTCTCTCTCTTGCTCTCAGTCTCTGGATGTCTCTCTCTCTCTCTGGATGTCTCTTCCTTAATATCCCATCTGTCCTCCTGTCTGGTCATACTTGGTGATCTATATCTCATCTATCCCCCATAGTGTATCAACCTTCATCCATCAATCAAACAGACAGGAAGAAACAGCGTTAGAACAAATTAAGAAACAAATCTGAATATCAATTTAAATTGAAAGTGACTGATCTGGTGATATGAGTCCTGCCAGCTCCACTCTGTTTCCCAGCTTTTGAAACAATTCAGGGTTTTATTTACCCTTGACTGCAGGACGAGGAGGTCGACCTCTGGCTGGAGGAAACATAGTGGAGGCCGGAGAAATACCCGCGGGTCTCGCTGCGGACGACCAGATTGGAGGGTTCAGTCCTCTCTCTCTCTCTCTCTCTCTCTCTCTCTATCTCCTCTCTCTCTCTCTCTCTCTCTCTCTCTCTCTCTCTCTCTCTCTCTCTCTCTCTCTCTCTCTCTCTCTCTCTCTCTCTCTCTCTCTCTCCCTCTCTCTCTTTCAACTAGCAATTTTATAGCTGAGCGCCTGCTGGATCTCGCTTCAATGTCACCTACGATGAAAGAAAAAAGAAAAGTAAGAAATAAGAAAAGGCCACTGTCAGGTTCATTTGTAAAGTGTCTTTCCTATTCCTGTTTGTCTCTTCCTCCATCTCTTCCTCCTGTGTTTCTCTCTTTCTGAAAAGGGAGTTTGTTTTTGAATTGAGATGGAAGTGTCTGGATTGTAATCCTGGAAGAGGAAGGCATTGGCCGTGTCTGATTGTGTTCCAATCAGGGCTTTGACTGTAGGGCAGAGAGAGAGGGACCGTCACCGTGTCATTTACAGCCAAATCACATTTTAATATGCACTGGAGCTTTCTAACCGTTTCATAAAATGAACGTTATTGCCCCGTGTTCCTACACACTATCTCCCCCAGATAGGTTGTCTGAGGTTCTAATCAGCTACTAGAAGAGCCAGGATGACATCCAGTACAGTTCATTAGTTATTCTGCAACTTGGTTGCAGCGCTGTGTCAACGCTGGTTTTTGACACATTACTGCTTGGTCCACGCCTTCATTAAGGCTTCAGGGTCGGCCTGGGAGCTTTCAGCTTAAAACGCTCATCATTATGCTACTGTGTTGGTTGTACTATTCTAAAACACTGCCCTTTTAGTGAATAAGAAGTCATGACCAGATGCTTTGTAAGAGAACATCATCTAAAGGAGGAGGGAGAAAGTGTGTTATTTAACGTTCATTAAATATAAACACATAAACTCCCACTTATGAACCACTGGAAGTACAAACAAAACATAAATCGACACATAAATATTGATATTAAAATAAAGTGATAGCCAAGAAAAAAACCATGCTAAATGGCCGGCATTGCTAAGAAGCGTTGTAATAGTTCTAATATGTTCACAGTTCTCAAAAGTAAACGGGCCAACCTGTTGGTGCTAGAAACACTGCAGCTAAAATTCAATGCTTCAGAGTTGCTCTGTCATCATTTATGGATGGGCACGCTCTGGGGCTGCTCGGGACGTGCTGAACACCGCTCTGTGGGGCTCAGAGTCCCACCAGACCAGGGAGTGTTTGTTAGTTCAATGGTTTCCTGTTTTAAAACACTTTTGCTGGTTCAAAAATAAAAATTAATGAAAGTCGTTGTCTTTATTTATTGGAGGTTATTTTATGATGTGCGAGGCATGGAAAGCATTATCGTAATGGGGGAGGAAGGGTTGGGCTCTTAAAGGATTTCTTCACTTAAAACCCTGGAGACATACCAGGATTCAAGCAGCTCTGCCTTACCCATCTGTCTGTCTTCTCCTCACCTCCGCTAACGCGTCTGTCTATCTTCTGCACACCGCCCCAAACTAGAACATGAACAGGGTTCAGGAACACAGAGGTTGATCTGAACCGTTCAGGCTTGGTGCTGCTTATAAATTCCCGTATGTGTCGCCGTGTAACAACACCAGACCAGAAGTAGTCCTATGAAAAATGATATTTTAGTATTTACTTAAAGATGTATGATGTGGACGTTGCCATTCATCAAAGATTATCTTTCAGTTATTTTATTGTAGTTTTATTTTGTTCTTGAATTAAATTCAAGAATTGACATGTTGAAGAACTATGAAGAACGAAGAACTATGTCTTGTTTTCTTCACTGTATGAGAAGCCAAATGAAGTCTAGATGTCACGGTCCAACCCAGTTCTTCCCGCTCCTAGTCCAAATGCCACTACGTGTTTTCCCTGTCGACCTTGTCTCACCTGTTGTCAATCACACCTCATTTACAAGCTGAATTTAAACCATGTCTTGTTTGTCATTCACCGCTGGATTATTGCACTGATTCTCGGAAAGCCTCATGTCTGTTTCTAGTCAAAGTATCACGTATTGCATTCTGTTTTTGCCTAAGCATTTTTGTACCTTTGCCTCAAACCTTGACAACCTGTTACCGACCTCTGCTTTTTGGACGTTTTTGGACTCTGCTCTGTTTTGTACCTTTCGAGGTTTGTTTCTCGTGGACTGCCATCTGCTCGCCCTAATCAAGTTCAGGTTCAAGTTAAGTTTATTGTCACTTCACAGTTTACACAAGTATAAGCAATGAGTGAAAATCTTGTGTGCAATACCCAACGACAGACAGCAGTTATAAAAAACAGAAAGTACAAGTACAAAACTGTATAAGTTAAATATATAAAAATGCAATATATAAAATGCAATATATGTATGAATCAATGTAATCAAATATACATTGTTATATGCTATACACCCTTGTTCAGCAGCCTGATGGCCTGACTGTGGAAGCTATCTCTAAGTCTATTTGTACGGCACTTGATACTGCGGTATTGCCTGCCTGACGGTAAAAGTGAATACAGTTCGTGGCTGGGGTGGGCATTGTCTTTTATGATGCGTTTTGCTCTCTGCGCTCGAGTGCGGTGCAGTTCCCGTACCAGGCGGTTATACACCCTGTAAGAACACTCTCGAGGAAATACAGGCGTTGTTGGGCCCTTTTCACCACGTGTGTGGTGTGCGTGGACCATGTGAGGTCCTCGGAGATGTGCACGCCGAGGAACTTGAAGCTGCTGAGCCTCTCTACTGCAACACCGTCGATGGATATAGGGGCATGCTCTCCTCTCTGCTTCCTGTAGTCCACGATCAGCTCCTTGGTCTTCTTGACGTTGAGGGCAAGGCCAGTGAGCCAACCTCCTCCCTGTAGGCTGTCTCGTCGTCGCCGGCGATCAGGCCCATCACTGTTGTGTCGTCAGCAAACTTGAGGATGACGTTGGAGCTGTGCATAGCCATGTAGTCTTGAAGACCTTGTAGACCGCGGGAACAACGAGAGGTTAAAGATGTCTGCAAAGACTCCTACAAACTGGTCTGTGCTTGCTCTGAGGACGCAGCCCGGGATGTTGTCGGGGCCTGCCGCCTTACGGATGTTCAACCGCTTGAAGGTGCAGCGCACATCCGCCTCCGAGATGCTCAGCAGGCTGGTCTCCTCAGGCGGTGCTGGCTTCGGCGGGCTGCCGTTCACATCAAACCGAGCAAAAAAAGTATTTAGCTCTCCTGGGAGGAAGGTAGAGGAGTTCTCTACACAACTGTTTCTCCCTCTGAAGTTTGTTATCGTCTGTAACCCCTGCCACATACCCCTCATATAGTGGCGCTTGAATTTCTCCTCCACTCTTACCTTGTACTCCCGCTTGGCAGTGACGATGGTCTTACAGAGGTCGTAGCAGGCTCTCGTATATGTCTCCATATTCCCGGAGCCAAATACGGCATTAGGCGCGTGGAGGGCAGTGCGAACATCGCTGTTAATCCACGGTATCTGATGTATCCGAACCGACTTGGTCGTAACAACGTCATCTATGCACTTCTTGATGAACCCGGTGACTGAGGACGCGTACTCGTTGATGTTATTGTCCGAGGCAACCCGGAACATGTCCCAGTCAGCGCGATCAAAACAATCCTGTAGCATAGAATCTGATTGGTCCGACCAGCATTGAACCTCCCTCACAGCGATTGGTTGCTGTTTCAGTCTCTGCCTATAGGCGGGGAGTAGCTGGATAGAGCGGTTGTCTGATTTGCCGAACAGTGTGCGGAGGAGGGCCTTGTAGCCATCACAGTAGGGTGTGTAGCAGTGGTCGAGGATCCGCTCACCCCGTGTGTCGTTATGTGTTGGTAGAACTTCGGGAGAACCTTCTTCAGGTTAACCTTGTTGAAGTCCCCCGCCACGATGAAAGCAGCCTCAGGGTGTGCCGACTCCTGTTCGCTGATAGCCCCATACAGTTCTTTCAGCGCTGTGTCCATGTTAGCATGTGGGGGAATGTAAACAACGATCACGGTTACCACTGTATACTCCCGATGTAGCCAGAGTGGACGGCACATAAGCATCAGGTACTCCAGGTCCGGGATAAAAGATACTCCAGATACTACAAGGATAGTCGTGATAAAAAGAATAATAACAAAAAAAATGCGTCGTCGTGCAGGAGCTCGCAACACGGCAGCCATCACTTACGACGCCAGATACTACTAGGTCAGCACGTAATCAGCGTGTCTGCTGATCGATTAAACATCAATTTCTTCTGTCGCTCTGCGACTCTCTGAGAGAGAGAGAGAGAGAGAGAGAGAGAGAGAGAGAGAGAGAGAGAGAGAGAGAGAGAGAGAGAGAGAGAGAGAGAGAGAGAGAGAGAGAGAGAGAGAGAGAGAGAGAGAGAGAGAGAGAGAGAGAGAGAGAGAGAGAGAGAGAGAGAGAGTGGAATCGGTTCCAACAAGTTACTCTTTGTATGGGTCATTAGGATTATGGGAACCATGACAGAAGCCCCTTCTAAATGCCTCGGCTTCCCCAGTGTCTGGGTCCAGTATGTTTTAGAATGGTATGAGAACACCCTCCTGATAAATAAAACAAAGTAATTATTCATTATTCAGTGTTTCAATCCACAAGGTAAGCATTTTTAAAAGGCGATAAAAACGATCACTGATCAAGAGAAAACTTTGAAAATGTAAGAACACTTGATCTCCTTCTGACCATCCAGCCAATAGCAGCGCAGGAGTGTCTCTGTGACCAGTAATCTCTGCACTGCACCTGAAGGGCTTTGTGGGAAATCGAGGCCAGAAGGCGAGAGAATACATTTCTAGGGCATTGGAGGAGAGAGTGAGAGAGAGAGAGAGAGAGAGAGAGAGAGAGAGAGAGAGAGAGAGAGAGAGAGAGAGAGAGAGAGAGAGAGAGAGAGAGAGAGAGAGAGAGAGAGAGAGAGAGGAGAGCGAGAGCGAGAGAGAGAGAGAGAGAGAGAGAGAGAGAGAAGCTCAGTTCACCTTATCAGAGACAGCAGATGTGTTGAGAGCCACAGTTTAAGTCCCTCTAATACTGGCCACTCCAGTTTGAGTTGCTGGCGAAAGCTTCACCCAACCATCTCTGGAAAAGCCATTTCACTCAGATAATATCTTATATACACTCTCGCCTTGCTCGCTGAACCCCCCTTCTACCCTTGCTCTTTCTGCCCAGTTGGACCCCCCCTCACACCCCTCCAATGTGATGCAAATGGTTTGGTTTGTCGGTATGGGTTTTTGCACTGAGAACACACCCCCTGGCGCCTTTTCTATTCTTAGAAAATGTGTTGTCTTCTATTGGCCATAAAGGATGAATTACAAACAAAGGGGTTTAACCAAATTAAGGACTATTTCAAAGCATGCCGGTGCCACAGAATTGAGCTGTCACAGTTTCTCCTCCTCTCCTTATCACATTAAGAGTTTAGTTGTTATACTCATCCCTACTCACAAAGTTCAAATGGATTCCCCAGAGTTATTGATGGTGTTTGTAAAAAGTAATCATACATATTATGTACTTGGAGTTACAATATAGTTATGAGTTATAGTTACAATTTTCAGATTCTGATTGTCTGAATCAGGATTAGAATCTGAAAATAGTTATAAATAAATAGCATATTTAGTTAGGTTGATCCTAACCCTATGTTACTCACTTATGTTACACTTAACACCGCTGAGTAAAACTGTAGATTTGTGTGAGACGAACGGTTTATCTGTCAGTTGAAGTATGTACTACCAAGATGTAGTCGTGTAATGCAGGGCTGAAAACGGATTGACTATTTATGGAAAAATACTCGAATGGATGATGGAGACTTTCTGAAAGAATGGGGATACGAAGTGGGATTAGTCATTTGAACAGACATGTATTGATGGTGTTTCATTTGGATCAAATTACCTGGATAGCCACATAGTAACACATACACACACACACACACACTCAGGCACACACGTGTCCTACACCTTTGTTTATGTGTGCTATTCCTCTGGGAGTAGTGACCTCCAGACACACAGCAATGTTACCCTTTGACCTTTTGTGATAAGTGTACAATATACTAAACAGCTCTGGTTATCTCTACATCGAAGATGGGGGCGGTTATGTTTTTGCCCCTGTTTGTTTGTGTGTCTGTTTGTTTGTGTGTGTGTCTGTTTGTCTGTTTGATTGTCTGTTTAACTGTTTGTCTGTTTGTTTCTTTGTCTGTTAGCAAATAACTTAAAACATTGTGTACTGAATTGGAGAACACTTGGTGGTTAGATTACTTATGGGCCAAGGAACAGTTGGTTACATGTTGTTGCAGACTATAGATATATACTATGGATAAAACTGGTCTTATTGGCCATTGGTCAAGCAGTGGTTCAGCTGTGTCTGTTGCAAACCTTTTACAAAATATCAGAAAAGATAAATAGCCTTTTATATGTTCTTATATGTTATTCATCATTACCTTGCCATCATTAAGTTATTTTTAAACTTGAATGACTTACATTTTTCATACAAAGGTGAATTGAAGGAAGGCATGGAAAAAAGAACAAACCTGTGATTGAGTGACACTTAACATTATTACATTTCCCATTGCTCTTTGAAATCAATAATAGCAGCATTTAAACTATATATATTCACAATATACTCTACACACACCCACACGCTTCTTTAGATAAATACTTTTCAGAATCCCCCACAGATATGTTATGTAATACATTGTACACACACACACACACACAATTGTTATCAACAAGGGCTGTTTATTAAAAATATTTTGCACTGCACACCCTACAAAATATTAAAATGGAAAGTAACTTTTACTTTGAGTAATTGATTTAGCAAGTACTTTTACTTGAGTCATTTTTTGTCATTCATCATGGAATCAGAGCTGTTCTCCATTAGGGCTGCTAGCTGCTAGGGACTCTTTTTATGACCTTAAGTGTGTCAGATAAGCCTATTGGATGGATGGATGTTTCAAGCTTGCAAGCACACACATGCCCGCTCATGTGAGCGCACACACACACACACAAACACACACACACACTCACACGCACACCCCGATTCAGTCTGTAGAATCACCGCCAGCAGTACTCTTACTATAGGAAATGGGCTGGAGTTAAAAAGAGAGCAGCAGTGTTTATTATTCAGTAGGTTACAGCCCAGAACATGATTTATACATTACACTTGCATGGCTGTTTCCTTCAGACACGGCGCTTCATTATTTAAAGGGACGTGCACAGTGGGGGCGGAGACCCATGCCTGCCTGAATATTATGTTTTTAACAATCATGCAGCCCAGCCCCTCTCCACATCTCCTTTAATAACCACACACCGCCGTCCGCCCTAACCCCATTAGTCTCCACACAGAGCCCCCTGCAGGTGAACCAAAACACAATGCATCAGTGGCACCACACCTTCTTAAAGGCATCGTGTTGTTTTGTAGTGGACTTTAATCTGCTGCTATATATATAACGTCTTGGCTTCCGTAATTTGATATATTTCAATGTAAAACTAGGATGTCAGGGTGAGATACAAAGCCTGCGTAGATGCTTTTAAGATGTGATTTTTGAAAGTAGGAGCATTTTGAGGATGCTCGACCCATAATATCATTTTAATTGTTCTATATCTTCGATATTGTGACTTGACACCTGAATGCTGTAGGGACCACACTCCCACCCATGTGTGATTATGGTACAAAGTCCCTTCGGTTACTTTGGTCTTCAGGGAGGAACAGGACAGGATGTGGTCTGACCAGCCAGAGCAGATCCTGGTTAGCCTGAAGCTAGGTGGACACTGTGCCATCCTGACTCAGTGTTCTCTAGTGGGGATTCCTCTGAGAGAAGTCCTGTTTACTTGTAGCTCCATGGCTGTCAATCACATTGAATCAAATCTGTCACGGTCCAACCCAACTCTTCCAGCTCCAAGTCCTGCATTACCGCTTGCTTCCTGGATCCACGATATCACTGGAGTCTGTTCCAAATGCCCCATTTATTATTGTTACCTTGCTTCTATCGCTCTGCTTTTGGGTCCCATCTCCACCAAGCCCTGACAAAATCGACAATATTCCATTTAGTTGAATCATAAAAAATGCACAATGCACTCAACTGAAGTTTAGACCTTCCTGGGAGCTGGATCACTACAGATACAGATACAGATACAGATTACTTTATTAATCCCGAGGGAAATTAAGGTGCAACAGTTGACACAGGGGGAATAAAAGCACACACAAAAAATACTAATACCTAAGCTAAAAAACAATAAAAATTGTATAAACAAAAATATAGTTAAATGAAATCTAAATGTATTGATAAATGAAGATAAATTTACAGTATTATTACAGTAGTACGTAGGTATATACAATACACAACAATACGTATAGTGCAAATTGGCAGAATAATATATTAATAAATAAATCAACTGAAAGTGACATGTGTAAAGTGAAAAAGTGAATTTGAAGAGTGATTTGCAGTGCGTTGACCAAAAAATAATAATATTTAAGTACGTTGGCCTCAGGTCACTGAGTCGCCACTGTCCCTCTCACGACCCGAGGTAGATGAGTTAAAAAGTCTAATTGCCACAGGAAGAAAGGACTTCCTATGGCGTTCTGTGGTGCACCTGGGTGGAATGAGTCTGTTGCTAAAGGTGCTTCTATATGAGGTCAGCACCTGATGGAGAGGGTGAGAGTTGTTGTCAAGGATACTACGCAGCTTGCGCAGCATCCTTCTCTCAGACACCACCAACAAGGAGTCCAGCTGGACCCCCAGGACAGCGCCAGCCTTCCTGACAATCCTGCTGATCTTGTTGGCGTCTGCTGATCTCAACCTGCTTCCCCAGCACACAACACCGGAGAAGATGGCACTGGCTACCACCGACTGGTAGAACACATTCAGCATCTTGTTGCAAACGTTGAAGGACCGGAGCCTCCGCAGGAAGTAGAGACGGCTCTGGCCCTTCTTGTAAACAGCCTCAGAGTTCTTGGCCCAGACCAGTTTATTGTCCAGATGAACTCCCAGGTATTTATATTCCTGGACAACTTCAGCGGACACACCCTTGATGGAAATGGGTGTGGGTGTGGATTTCCTCCTGCGGAAGTCCACCACCATCTCCTTCGTCTTGTCAGTGTTGAGCTGCATATGGTTCAGCTCACACCACTCAACAAAGGAGTCCACGACGCCCCTGTACTCCTCATCGTTTCCCTCGCTGACACAACCAACAACTGCAGAGTCGTCCGAGAACTTCTGCAGATGGCAGGACACAGAGTTGTACTGGAAGTCTGAGGTGTAAAGGGTGAACAGGAATGGGGAAAGAACAGTTCCCTGTGGAGCACCAGTGCTGCTGACCACAGTGTCAGACACACAGTCCTGCAGTCTGACAAACTGTGGACGACCCGTCAAATAGTCAGTAATCCAGGACACCAGGGAAGAGTCCACCTTCATCGCCGTCAGCTTACTTCCCAGCAGGGCAGGCCGGATGGTGTTGAACGCACTGGAGAAGTCGAAAAACATGATTCTCACAGTGCTCCCGGGTCTGTCCAAGTGGGCGTAGGCACGATGAAGCAGGAAGATGATGGCGTCCTCCACTCCCAGTTTCGGCTGGTAGGCAAACTGAAGAGGGTCCAGCGATGATCTGACCAGGGGCCGAAGAAGCGTCAGGACCAGCCTCTCAAAGGATTTCGCCACGTGGGACGTCAGCGCCACCGGTCTGTAGTCGTTTGAGGTGCTGGGACGTGCCTTCTTCGGAACCGGCACCAGGCAGGATGTCTTCCACAGCACAGGGACCCTCTCCAGTCTCATGCTCAGGTTGAAGATGTACTGCAGGACTCCACTCAGCTGGGCAGCACATGTTTTGAGGACCCTCGGGCTGACGCCGTCAGGACCAGCAGCCTTGTCTGGATGGAGCCTGCACAGCACTTTCCTCACCTGCTCAGCTGTGAAGGTATGTGTGACGTGTATGGGGGCAGGAAGAGTCACTGTTGTGTTGATGGGGGAGGGGTGAGGTAGTGGTGGTGGGGGAGAGAGAACAGGTATGTTGATGCTGGAGAGGGACGGTGGGGGAGGGGGGACAGCAGGGCTGGGGGGCTGGAGGGGAATGGTTGTAGAGGGGCTGGGGGAGGGGGGGTAGACCGGAGCCCACTCATTGAATCTATTGAAAAACAAATTCAACTCGTTGGCCCGATCAGGACCACCCCCTATTGTCTGGCTACCAGGTTGTTTGTAGCCAGTGATGCTCCTCATGCCACTCCACACATCCTTCAGGTTGTTCTGCTGAAGTTTGTGCTCCAGCTTCCTCCTGTAGTTGTCTTTGCCCTGCTGGATCCTCTCCTTCAGCTCCCTCTGAACCCGCCTCATCTGCTCCCTATCCCCATCTCTGAAGGCCCTCTTCTTCTCATTGAGCAGGACCTTGATGTCTCGGGTGACCCATGGCTTGTTGTTGGGGAAACAGCGTACAGTCTCTATGGGAACAACACTATCCACACAGAAGTTGATGTACCCTGTTATACATTCCGTGAGATCATCAAGGTCCTCTCCATGCAAGTCACAGAGGAAATCCCAGTCTGTTGACTCAAAGCAGCCCCGCAAGTCCTCATCGGCCTCCTGTGACCATCTCCTCACAGTCCTTGTGGTCACAGGCAGCCGCTGTACTAGAGGCCTATACAGGGGCTGGAGGTGGATGAGGTTGTGGTCTGACCTTCCAAGAGGAGGAAGGGCAGTGGCGCTGTATGCCTCCTTAACATTGGCATACAGCAGGTCCAGTGTCTTGTTTTCCCTGGTGGGACAGTCCACAAACTGCTTGAAGGTGGGCAGTGTTGCAGCCAGAGTCACGTGGTTGAAATCCCCAGATATCGCGATGAATGCTTCAGGGTGCTGTGTCTGAAGTCTCGCGACGACGGAATGGGTGACGTCACACGCGAGCGCCGCGTTTGCCGACGGTGGAATGTAAACAATAACAAGAAGCACATGGGAGAACTCACGCGGCAGATAGTATGGCCGCAGACTCACGGCCAGCAGTTCAATGTCCGGGCTACACACACGTTCCTTCACAGTAACATGTCCAGGGTTACACCACTTGTTGTTAACGAGAATAGCAAGTCCCCCACCTTTCCTCTTGCCACTCTCTCGGTGCGTCCTGTCCGCCCGGACGGTTAGAAAGCCGTCCACGGTAACATTGGAGTCCGGGGTGTCCTCGTTGAGCCACGTCTCCGTGAAACAAAGCACGCTGCTCTCCCGGTACACCCGCTGGGTCATCACCAGGCCCGCTAGCTCGTCCATCTTATTCGCTAGCGACCTCACGTTCCCCATGGTGATGGAAGGGAGATATGGTTTATATCTCCGCTTCCTCTCCCGCTGTCTCTCCTGCTGTTTACGTCCAGCCTTGCATCCCCTGTACGTCCTCCTCAGCTCCCTGGGGAGGTCGGGGATGTCGGGCCTCTCCCGTAGCAGCGAGGTCTGTTGTAGCGACAACAGCTGACTCCGCGCGTAGACAATGGCTCCGCCGTAATGTTGAGCCACGACGGAGACGCGGTTCAGTAACAGTGTCCCCAGAATGAGAAACACGGCAAAAACTTCCCTAAACATAGCTGGCTGAGGGTTGCACAGCTACTTAACAAAAAACTATACTAAAAACAACAATAATATAAGAATAAATAACTAAAAAGTAAGAGGGGAGGGGGAGCAACTGTTGCTGGCTGCCGCTCGTGGCAGCGCCGGAAGTATATGTTAGTTAGTTAGTTCAGCCATTGACTCCTCCAGGGAGCATAGGCCATTGATGAATGTCATCCATCTCACTCGGTTGGGGGAATGTTTTTCAAGGTCTCCCCAGTTTTGCCCACTCAAAGACATCTCTGCCTGGACATCCCTCCTCCAACTGTTCTTGGGGCGACCTCTTTTTCTCTTCCCTTGTGGGTTCCACTTTAGGCCTTGTCAGGTGATGTTGTTGGCTGATTTCCTGAGAGTGTGTCCTATCCACCTCCACTTTATTTTTTGGATCTGTAGGTCAATGGGATCCCTAATGTAAGAATATTAAAAAGAAAGACTAGGACAGCACTTATTAATATCAGCGTGGTTTCTGGCCTCAATGGGTCTACACAGGATGGGTTAATGAAAGGTAACCGCAACAACCACAACAAGTACAACCCAACAGGACAACCACAACCTTTACACACACACACACAGTCTCATGGTGTAGGTTAATAAAACATACAAAGAAACACAACACAAATGATATTCACTTGTGTCCGGTACCCTCCCTCTGGATCGTTGAAGGTTAGGAGATATGGGGATCAATTATGAGACAACCATCTCAATAAGGGACGGCAATTCAGCGGTGTGATTTACTCAAACCTCTTGCATTCTGTCCACCAATAGGCGTATCTCTACGTCAGTCAAACAAGTAGTAGAGTAGACACTGGCACATATTGAAGAAAATGTCTAATTGAAGTGCTGTTCTAGTGCTTTCCATTTTTTTGTGGATTGAATCAGCAATATCTTCAAGCGGCTATTCACAAAGTGGGGTACGTGTACCCCAGGTGTACCACAGTTACGTCACGGGTAACAAATAATCTGTAACAGCCTCTCAAAATTAACCCACTTAAAAATACACAGCCGCCCCTACTCTGCTTCAATTGGTCACTTATTTGGTTGTTTCAAGAACAGAATATGAAATTTCTTCTTATGACTTGAATACTCAAAATTGAATACTTTCCAGAGAAGTCATTCATATTTTATTTGAGCTGATGTGCATATCACTTGTTTCAAATATGAGAGGGCTTTCTGTAAGGCTGAATAAAGAGCAAAATAGTTAATACCACTGTCTTGCCTTCATATGTAACATCAGATGAGAGGTAGAGGGGGGACACAGCAGTTCACACGTTCAATATTTGAGGGGTACAGTATCTTAAAAATGGTTGAGCACCACTGTCTTAAATAACAAGTTAAAACACATTCAACTAGCATAGCATAATTAAACATAGCAGAAATACATGTTGCATAACAGCAACGAACACACACACACACACACACACCTTTATTGATAACATACATGTACACACATTTAACCCATCCTAGTATTAGGAGCAGTGGGCAGCAATTTAATATGCAGTGCACAGGGAGCAGTTTAAGGGTCTGGCGCCTTGCTCAAGGGCAGTGCCTCGGAGGCGAACTGGCATCTTTTTCCAAGTACCTTTTCTCACTCTGTACTTGGTCCGTTTCCGGGACTTCCCAATCCAAGTCCAAACAGACTGAGCTACTGCGGCCCCCCTTGTGTTCGCTTTATTCAAATATATTACATAAGAACCACAGATCTGGACAATCAACCAATCAATACGAGGGTAACAACTGTGTAGCCGTGGCAGTAATCGCGCTACAACCTCCTGTTTACGTCCTCAGAGTCACCAATCAGTGATCAGATAAGATGAAGCAGGCTTTGAAATAAAAGCGACCTGACAAGTCTTTTCCTTCCCTTTACTTCCCCTCCTTTGGCATTCGTCACCGAGCTTCTTCATCTGTGGCCCCTAATTGGTTGAGACAGGCACACGTTTATGACGGCACTCACACACACACACACACACACACACACACACACACACACACACACACACACACACACACACACACACACACACATACACACAACACACACACACACACACACACACACACACACACACACACACACACACACACACACACATTCTCTCTCACAAACACACACACATTCTCTCTCTCTTACACACACACACACACACACACACACACACACACACACACACACACACTCCTGTGTGATGTTTACACACACGCTGTGGAATGATGTGTAGAACTGTTTTTTTTTGTCATTAGCATATCCAGATGGTTGACTTCAAGTACAGGATAGGACGTTTACTTACTGGAAACGTCGATGTTCGCTGATTACTTTGCTAAGTTTCCCTGCATTTTTAATTAATTGGCTTCTTTCTCAAGCCGCTAAGATGAAGTTTTAAATGTGTCATGAGGAGGCCAACTCAAGGTCTCTGGAAAAAACAAAACGCCTGCATGCCAGCCTGTATGGTCTATTTTCGTCAGTCGCCATATTGTTTGGTGTTTGGAACTATTTTTACATAATTGGCATCTTCATTTGTGATCTGCTAATTAGTATCTGACACCCGTATTGGCGAAGGCTATTGTTAGCTGCTGCTAGCTTCGGTATTCAGTGTGTGTGTGTCACACTGTGTATCACTTTTCCATTGTATATCTGTGTATCACTGCATCCATGCAAGTATTTCTGCCTGTCATTGTATTTTGGTATTTTTCAATACATCTTTTCTAGGTGTTTGTTATTGTAGGTGTATGTTTGTGTGTGTTAGTGTGTGTTTGCGTGTGTTTGTGTTTGTGTGTGTGTGTGTGTGTGTGTGTGTGTGTGTGTGTGTGGTTGTGTTTGCGTCTTATGACAGCCGTATCAATACAAACTCTCCCATGTCTCCCTTGCTGGTTGACATTTGTTTGTGTGTTTGTTTTTGTGTGTGTGCCTGTGTGTGTGTGTGTGTGTGTGTGTGTGTGTGTGTGTGTGTGTGTGTGTGTGTGTGTGTGTGTGTGTGTGTGTGTGTGTGTGTGTTTGTGTGTGTGTGGGCAGGGGGGAATGCTTTCTGAATAGATACATAGGACACAAAACAAACATGGTGCTAAGGACGGCTTTAACTGCACTGGTTTTTCCCGCCTCGTCGGACGCAGCCGACGTGTCTCTCATCACAAGAGAACATTGTGAACAATCTGTTCTCTTCCATCCTACTGAAGTGATGCTCAGGACACACAACCGCCGTACCGTAGTCAGCGAGGCCTGTTTGGTTAAGGCTGACGTCTTTGTACAGTTGTTAGGTTGGTCGGGGAACAATGAGCCGATGAGTTGTGGGTGTGACTCCTTTGCCATGCAGACGGTCGCTTCAGATCAAAGTACATCGTATGTAACTCCTTCATGGCGTACTATTGAGTAATTCCTTGAGACGGTTTGTGAGATATGTTTGAACATTCGGGTCCCTCATCTTGAAGAACCGTGCAATTTGCATAAACACCTAGTCCAGCTGTCCCAGTGTGATTGTAATTGTTAAGATCATTTGAGGATTTGAGGGGATTGGAATACGTTTTAAGATAACAAATATGTTTATATTGTCTTTCATATTTCAGACTCGGAAGTTATCTACAGGACCTTCTGACAAACACAACATTTGTAAGTAGGGAAGATGCCCCCTCCCTCTCAATCCTCACTCCCCTTACCCTTGGAAAGTAACAATACTTTTTGTTAACCAACGAAACCTAGGTGTGGGGTTTGGAGACAGTATGATGTCAATCATATTTCAAACCAGTGAAAGGAGTTTAAGTAGAACTAAGCACAGGGAAATAACACCTCCCTTGTTTGGCACTTTTGGTGCCCAGCCAATCAGGTGGCTGCCTCAGAATTCCCGAGGTCTCGCTAAATATACCTTTTGACAAATAGGTTTATATTATAAACCTTATTAACCTCTGTGCGCTTTGACTAGCGTAAATTAGTTGACTAGCCTCACACACAGCATCAAGGCTGTCTTGGTGTTGCTTGTGTTAATTGTCTAGCAGGAGTCTCCATAATCCTCTGTAGATAATGGGAGTGCTGTCTCCCCACAGGCTCCTAACCCCTCAGAGGAACTCTTTTAATCTCTCTTTTTTACTGTGCCTTCTACCAACAGATCAACTTCAATGTGGCAAAGTATTCTATCTCCCCCGACCTGAACCTTTAAGAACTGTGCAATTTGCATAAACAGCTAGTCCAGCTGTTCCAGTGTGATTGTAATTTTTTACGATCATGTGAGGGGATTGGAATATGCAAATGTGACTATCAAATCTAGAATTGATTGGACTGAAATAATGAGTGCTATGAAAGACAATTGTTGCCTGATTTGCATACCCCTGAATTAGAGGTTAGACATGGAATTCTGGGTTTTGTGGACAATCATGTGGGTTGTACTAGCTAACGTAGCCAATACAGGGTAATGTTGCTAGTACTATGTGGATATTACTAGCTAATATGACAAATAATACAGAGTCTAGAAGAGTCACAGCAAAACTAATAAATATATCAAATCCACCCCTCTTGAATGTTCCTGCTCCACTGCTTTGTGTACGGTGTTTACACTGACACCCACTATGAAAACACACACCCACATCACCACAGACACACACTAACACACACATGCTTAGACCTATACACACATATACAGAGCATATGCACACATACAAGTATGCAGCATTTTGGAGCAATTGGTTGTGGATTGTTGTGTACAGCAATATGTTAACATTATTCCTTTTGGTCCATGTTTAATCAACAATTGCTTGTATATACTGTTTATCCTCAAGCATCTGCAGACAAATATTGACTTTATATTTCTAACCATTATAGATTGTTGAAGGTGTCTTTGCATTGAGTGACATGATGCTTACTGTGTACAGTTTGTGCTTGTTATAAGAGGATATTAGTGCATGTGTTGTGTATTGCCAAAGGACAAACTCTATAGACATAATCAAGTTATGCTCTCTCATTGGTCAACAAGATTCTTGTTTTAAAAGACCAGACCAATCTCTTGACCTCGATCCAGGATTACATGCCCCTGTCTGACATCATCTTTATCTGGAGGCGATAAGCCCTGATCAGCCCCTAATCACTGGCGCTTGTCTCAATCTTTCCTTTTCCCAGTCTAAAACGCATCTTTTAATAGGCTGCTCTTCTGACCTTCAACCTGACCTTCCTCCACTGTTATGCTGGCTCTCACGTGCCTCACTGCCAACCATTGACTTCAACCTCTTTACTTATTATTGTGTATGTGAGTCAGTAGGGAAGTTCTTAAGAGGCTCAACAGATCGTTCAGGGGGTCATTCAGTAGATGTTAGATGTTTTTGTCGTCGTAATTTTTGCATAGTTTAGATGCAAACATTGATTAACAATTAACCGTCTCAATGAACCAATAATACATGCATGCTTAACACGGCTGTTTGACACGTGGCGTTTGTTCACTTTCATATTTTATTTCATTTTGATTTGGAATACTTCCACCAGGTCCCTAGGCCTGGTTCCTGAGATATTTTGTACTTGAGTTTGTCCTTGTGTCTGTTACCCCTTGTTAATACACTTTATTATTGCACCTTGACCCCTATGTTGACTCCGTTCTTGTTCCAGCGCACACAAGATCCCACTTTCCCATGTTTTTGTACACCCTTAGACCTTGCGGGTTGTAACAGACAGTGCTGAATGTCAGTATTTGTTTTTAATGATTAAATCTGCAGTTCCATGAATCATAGTTTGGCTTGGTTCTTCTTCTGGGCCATCAAGGTTTAAAGCACGAGATAATTGGGGGGGGAAAATGTCACAGCTTTATTTCACTTCATCTCTGAACAAACTACAAAGGTCAGGCCACTTCATTGAACGGAGAAAAGAGAGGAATAAGACAATGTCTTAATCTACTGTAGTTGGATAGTATTTTTAGCTTGTCATAGTTTAAAAATATGTGTATGGACCACATCTGATGTGGTTCATACACATAATGTTCTCCACAATGCAGAGATATACAATAAAATACAATAAAATAAAAGGAGAATACAAATTGCACCATTAGAAGTTAGCTACCCTGCAGGTTCTATGTGGCACAGCTCTATCTGAGGAAGCTAGCTACTGACAAGGTGTCTGTAAACAACCTGTAGGCCGACACAATCAGCCATCCACGTGAGCCAGAGTCATTATCAGTGTACTAGCTCACGGATTCAGATCTCTGTAAAGAGAAACGTGGGAATAAACGTTGAAGCATACTTAAATATATGATATAACATCGCTATTGCTTTGGACTTCTAATGGGATACATAAAAAAAAACACCACAACAACTGTTTCTTATTACAGGATAGCTTACTTTCATTCCACTTAGTGGCGGTTAGCTTATCCCCTTAGCGCCACACAAAGCAAGAGCATTAAACAGTAATGTGATGGGAGCATTCTGTCATCTCATTGTGTGCTCATATTGAAGGTCTACCAGACCAATTGGAACACCAATTTAACTTTGGTTCTTTGGTTTCGGTCGTCGTTCCTCATTATGTCCTGACTGTCAGGATAATTCATTAATGAATGCATAATTAAGGAAAGCACGGCTGATGCAGTCGTTTGCTGATGGGAAATTGTAAAACATTTAAATACTAATAATATATATTCCACTCTGAACACAAGAAGCAAAAATAGCCTAAAAACATTTTTATTAAAACACTTTTTTATGACTGTTAGCCTCAACTGCTCAAAGTCCTCAGGTGTTTAAAACATGAATTGAACTGCAGGCTTTTTTTAACAACCATCAGAGGCTGAACATCCACCATCCCACACCGGGGCTCTGACTCATATCAGCTCTCCAAAGCTATTTATATTAGAGCTCCAATCACGCATTAATCTTGGGCCCAGTGAACATTCTCACCGCTTACTGGGCTAAGTTCTACCGCCGTTCTTAACTGCTCCGCATAAATCAAGACACGGGACACTGCCTCAATTTCAGCTGGAGAAGGCCTCCCTGCTCCTTAACCCTGTCCCAGAAGGAGTGCTTATGAAGCCCTGTCATCGTTCTGATAGATTTATTCAAATGGTGGAGACAGATTTTTGGTTTCTTTAGCCCCTTATTTATTTTCATTAGTCTTTCTTTATGTGACGTGTGGGAGTGGGTTACCTGACAGCTCCTGGTTTACGTGACAGGCCAAAGACAGGTAGTTGGCGTCGCCCTGTACTTCCCTGTTCTGGGTATTTAAATTACTCACCTGGCAAACGCAGGTTGAACTGATTGCCTAGGTTTACGTTAGGATAACATTCAAATTATTTATCTTTTATAGCTTTTATAGCCGTTTTTCCATTTTTAATATCTAGTCCAGTATCCTTCCACAGTACTTACAAGTATTGTGCTTTGTGCTTAAGGCGATAGAGCAAGAGGGACGGACTTGCAACAAATGTGTCCAGTGTTTTAACTGGAGTTTTAACGAGGTAAAACACATGTTTATTAAAGGATTTATTAAACGTTTGTTTGGGTAAAAGGGAAATGTATATGAATTGTTGTGTCGTAAATCTAAATGTGTTTGTGTATTAGATAGGAAGTTTATGTATGTTTCCTTTGTTTCAGGCATCTCTTGCAATCACTGTTTTTCC
Source organism: Muraenolepis orangiensis (assembly GCA_027704905.1). Taxonomy (NCBI): domain Eukaryota; kingdom Metazoa; phylum Chordata; class Actinopteri; order Gadiformes; family Muraenolepididae; genus Muraenolepis; species Muraenolepis orangiensis. The sequence continues at coordinate 14,687,998 of CM051015.1, read as the reverse complement.
CATACTAAATGGTTATTGTGACGACGCATACCGCTTAGATCACTAGTTAGACGGGACATTATTCTGTGTGATTTATGTGCATTGTGCTGCGTGTCTTATGTGTGCATTGTGCTGCGTGTCTTATGTGTGCATTATTTGATGTGCTTTAGGTGTGCATTGTTTTGTGTGTCTTTTGTTGAGTACCCTCTTAGACGTGTGGTGCTCATCTTTGATTTATTAGTTTTGTCTTGTGTGGTTATTTTGAACGTGTTCAGTCCATGTGATTATGGGTGTGTGGTCTGTCACCTCTGTGCTGGGCCATGCCCATGTTTTATAGAACCCCGTGAGATTAAAGCCATTTACTTTTGGTATACAGTCTTTTCCTCTCATTCATTCATTTGAACACCTTCTAGTGGGGAAACATTGGCTATGTATATTTAATTCCTCACAAGCTCATATTAAGGGTTTGACTCCTCCTACACAGGAGGTGGCGCTGTATCAATAAAGTAAGCCCTGGGCTTGTGTAGGTCACATTTAGCTGTGATCTGGGTTGTTATTTTCCATGTGGTGGCCGTGGGCTGCTTTAAGTTGTCTGTGTGGGCATTGTGGGAACAATTTCCATAGGAACCCGGCCGGGGTTCAATTGATTTGACCAATAAACAAGCAATTGTCATGTATTTGCGAAGAGAGCATTCACAGCCAGTTACTAAAGATTCCACTAGTTTCAGCCAAGTAATCGTAGCCCTGATTCACCGACCTTCTCCCGCCGGAGACTCAGACCAGTGAGCTGACCGTCTGAATCTGATTAGATTAGATTGGATTAAATATCAGCCCAACACCCCTCCTGCTCTGTTAATCACCCTCTCATCAGATTATGGATTCAGAGTTCAAAATAATTTCATTATCAATATCTCAAACAAAACAACTGCTCTTATTATCTATTATGTGCTAACCGCTAACTGTGTGCTAAACATATTCTAACAATGGGCTAACCACCCACCCAGCATCTCTCTCTCTCTCTCTCTCTCTCTCTCTCTCTCTCTCTCTCTCTCTCTCTCTCTCTCTCTCTCTCTCTCTCTCTCTCTCTCTCTCTCTGTTTTAAGGTGTACCGGTATTCCTTCATAGCGTCCTACAGTGTCTACAACATCCACACGCGGTACGCGCTCGCTCTCCTCTCCCCAGAAGGAATTACAGGAAATAATAGGATGGACAAAACAAACAAATCAACTATCTCATTGGACCATATGGCAATACACATGTTGGATTATAACTATTTGAAACCCATTCTTAATGAAGCTAGATGATTCACACCATAATTTTTTTCATTTTGATACTGGAACCATGCTGAATGTACTCAGCAGTCTCACTAACTGACTGAGTAACTAACTAACTTACTATATACGTAAGAAACTAACTATACTAAACTAAGTAACTAACTATCTAATAAGTAACTAACTAACTTACAGGACTAGCTGCCTGACACAATAGAGACTGAATAGAGACTTACTTACTAAAACTGAAGGACCTCATCAGACAGACTGACAGATGAACTAGCTGACAGGCGGACCAGTTGTCAGACTAGTTAACAGGCTAGTGATCAAACTAACTAACCAACTGACTAACTAAATAACTTAGAGCAGATCTCTCTCAGACAGTATGCCGTGGACCAGCTCTATCTGGATTCACTGGGCTTTTGGGAGATGTCTCCTAATTGGCTAAATGAGTTAACAGTAATGGAACTCATTGACTCTAAGCTAATCAAGTATTCTCACATGGCCACTCACTGCTGTGTTGTAAACTAGGCTTATGGTTTAGATTTGCATTCTCGCTCTCTCTCTCTCTCTCTCTCTCTCTCTCTCTCTCTCTCTCTCTCTCTCTCTCTCTCTCTCTCTCGCTCTCTCGCTCTCTCGCTCTCTCTCGCTCTCTCTCCCCTCACACCACCACCACCACACACACACACCCACACACACCACACACACACACACACACCACACACACAACACACATGTTGTGGTTCCAGCACACAGCGCCCACTCTGCTCCACCTGCCAGTGGAGCAGAGTGGGCTTTATTTCACATTTTAAAACAGTAAACACTTGTTTATCTGTAACTGCAACTTGTTTAGGGGAGCAAACCCACCTGCATTGGAATGTTGTTGTCATATTTTTGTTGTCATATTGTTGTTGTTGCTATGAGGAAGGAGGCCCACATAACTCATCTTCATCTTCATCACCAGGCACAAAAAAACAATGGTGGCATTGAATTTGAGCCTATTTTTGTCTCATGTGACAAGCTAGCACCAACAACAACACATTTCTCAATGCTATTCAGATTAATTTAGTGAAACCTTTACTTTGAAAGGTGCCAGGTTTCTCCGTACAAACACAATGCAACATACCAAGCCTCTGGCTCTGCTTGTCATTACTGAAGTTACTTTATTACAAATCCCCGTCCACCTTAGAAGCTTCCTCCAAATGGAATATATTTTAAGAGTCGGTGCCATGAAAAACAGATTAAAAAAATGTAATATCAATATTTCTTTGAAACCATAAATAGCTACCATCTGTGGTGTGTTCATTTCCGGCCCAGTTCTCCACGTACTGGAAGGCCAACTCGCGACCAGGCCTCTATCCCTGGAGAGTTTTGTTGTCTATCAATGGGGCTTTAATTGGAGTATAATAGCACTTAGTGCTGAAGACGTCTGGCTTTCTGGACACAAAATTCTAAAATAAATACTTTTTAAAACCCAATTTGGCTTCTGAAACCCGGCAGGTGGTGAGTTCACAGGATGGAGTCACTGCGTCCACCGGACGGGACTGGTGAGGTTATGGTGCTTGACTGCTCTCATTTCAGGGCTGCTCAGGGCTGACTCTCCTCCTCCCTCTCCTTAACTGCCATGAAATGCCATCTTTATGTGGATGCATTTTGCAGTGTGGAGCTCTTTGACTAATTAATCTGAAGGTGTGGGGAGGCATTTAGCACACTTTCTATGAGAGGAGCCCACTTAATGACACTAATGACTTTTTCCAACATGCTCCACCGTACTGCAAATAAACTGTTATGCTTGATTACATGTCAGACTCTTGGTATTTGAACCAATTGATACAGAATCTAAAAGCGGCTGGAGAATCCATTTTGTATGGATTATGTATTAATCCATATCAATCCAGATTTTGTATATTACTTTTTTTAAATTATTTTACTTGCGATGCAGCAGCTAGTTCGCTAGAAGCTAGTACTTATCGGGGGCTTGTGCCAGGATTATCAGAGACATGCTTCCCAAAGAATTTCAAAGAAACTTTCATGGAAAGCTCCAATTTGAATCTTGCTCACTGCAAGCGAGAGACTCATTAAGTCGACTTAAGCGGAGGTTTTAGGAGCACTTTTCTATGATGTCACGTTCTGAAGAGTAAATCCAGTTCAGGATAATTAATCAGATGTCCTCATCAAACGTTCTCTCGAAGGACAGATAATTACTCGTAATTTATGTTCAAAGATGTTGCTTAATACATATTAGAGGTGTGACAATTTTCCAAATCCTCTTTTCAATTATATATATATATATATATATATTGACATATATATAAACATATTTATTAGGGGTGTAATGGTACGGACGTCAGGATTTGTTATGTGCCGTACGATGAATACGTCTGATGAATACGATGAATACGTCCAATCCAAAAGTGGGCGATAAAGCACCTAAACGCTGTTTACCAACCACCATTAAAGGAACAACGGCAGATGACGTTGACTATGGCGAGTGCAAATGAGACTGGCGCTAGAAGCCTGCTATTATTTCCAATTAGCTGTTAGAGTCAGGTTGGCAATGGACTACACAGCGGCGATGGAGAGCGAGTGGTGGATCGAGCGGAGACGGACTAAGTTTAAAACATAGCAAACAAACACAGTACAAGACCTTAAAATAGTGAGCACTTATATAAACATAAAAAGTCCTTCCTAAATTAAATGTTTTTTAGGCCTGTCTTAAAAGAGTCCAGGGTCTGTGGTGGCCCTTCAAATATGAGAATGGGTCCCCCATGGGGGCGGAGCTTAGTACTGGGGCAAGCTGTTGGCAGATCTGAGTAATGAGTTCTAAGGATAGAGATGGAGAGGAGGTGCATAACCATTCATTAATTTGTGTGTAAGTACCGGTAACAGGATTTTGTAGTCGATCCTGAACCAGAAGCCAGTGCAATGCATCTGCACTTCCGTGCAGATACATTGTTGAATGTCGTCAACACATGCCTGCTCAGCTTCTTGATTTGGCTGGGCAACGCTGCCATAATTATCCATGGAAGGAGTAGACGGCTAACCTGTCAACTAGTGACTTTAACTCCTAAACGACCACCGTTTTGTTTTGCGTTGACATTATTAATATTATTATTATTATTATTATTATTATTATATGACCTGAAGTCACTCGGAGAACCACTCCTTTTCCATTTCGAATGTTGATCATTTTTACATTTTTGATTTTGATTTTAAAATTGATTATGACTTGCTGTGAATAGGACAATAGGACAAATCAGCTTAACTGTTAGCCGCACAGATGAGGCTGGAAAAAAAATGAACAAACAAACAACACAGAAACACAAAACGCCACCTCTTCCTAGCCAAGATAAATAATACATGTTACTGATATTAGACACAAAACAATTAGCTAAATTATTTCAATGAATTTGAATATTGGCAGATAAATGTGATCTGCTAATAAGTTAAAGCACTCCCTGCCTGCTTTTGTCTTCTTGTCTTAATTCTCTCCGAGGGAATGTTTTCCTTATTGCATGTCTGTGCATGCATACATATACACATCTGTCTGTTCATGGACACACTAAAACACATTTCCTATTATAATAGTATACAGTTTCTGTGTGATTTCCCGACATTATTGAGCTGTTTGTGTTTTTTATAGTTTATATTTATTTTTCAGAACATGATATGAAGCCATTAGCTACACACTATTTCTTTGATCGCATAGACAAAATAAATTCAGTTGTTTTTTGTTGTTGTATTACTGTTAGTTTATTGTAATTTAAATCAATGCACTAACAATCCCTTGCTATGAAATGCGCTCTCCAAGGACTCTAGTGATTCAATTATGATAAGCAACACAGTGTCTCAATCTTAAAGATTTGAAAAAACAACCAAACATATGTATTCAACGTACTTTCTCTGTTAGTTTGTCATGCTTTAAAATAAGTTTGTTTGCAGAGATCCTTAATCCTGCACTCTGTAACTTAGTAACAACCATAATTTTGTTTGAAATAATTAGTCTACCAGTACCCCTACCCAAAGGTACAGACCCCCACTACCGTTAACCACTAGTAGAGTTCTGGTTTGAACTACCCTAGGGGTAGGGTTACTACTGTAAACCACTTGTAGTAGTTATTACTAGTACTGATATGACCTACTCTAGGGGTAGGGTTACTACTGTAAACCACTAGTTATTACTAGTACAAGTATGACCTACCCTAGGGGTAGGGTTACTACTGTAAACCACTAGTAGTGGTTTACTAGTACTGTTATGACCTAATCTAGGGGTAAAATTCCTTGTAAAATATTTATAGTAGTAAAACCAATATGTAGCTCCGAGATCAATTAATCTGAGATCGATTCAAGACGGAGTGAAATTCACTCTGAGACAGAGACTGGAGTTCTTCAGCCCTGCTACAAATAAACATGTCCCTTAGATCTAAAAAGCACTCCACGTTGCACTTCCTCCAGCGGTACACCCGGCAAGTGTGAAGTTCAACTGATGAAGGCTTGTTGAGAAAAGCAAATATATACATACATAGACTACATTAGAGTTGAATGCTTTAATTTTAGATACATTTTATAAATTAAAGTGCAGCTTTGGTTTAGCATATTGCTTAAGGATGACCACATGAAGACTTGGGGTTTCGAACCAGAACCATTTGTAACTATGACTATAACCTGATGACTAACCTGATGACTAACCTGATGACTACCTGCTGACTAACCTGCTGACTAACCTGATGACTAACCTGATGACTAACCTGATGACTAACCTGATGACTAACCTTATGACTAACCTGATGACTAACCTGATGACTTACCTTATGACTAACCTGATGACTAACCTTATGACTAACCTGATGACTAACCTGATGACTAACCTGTTGACTAACCTGCTGACTAAACTGCTGAATAACCTGATGACTAACCTGCTGACTCACCTGATGACTAACCTGCTGACTAACCTGCTGACTAACCTGATGACTAACCTGCTGACTAAACTGCTGAATAACCTGATGACTAACCTGCTGACTCACCTGATGACTCACCTGCTGACTAACCTGCTGACTAACCTGATGACTAACCTGATGAATAACAGCTTTAACTTGTACCTGACAGTTTGACAGATGACATTACATCCAAATGTGCTCCTTCCCTTCACTGCCTGAACCCAGGTGTCAGTTCAATGGGGCTGTTTTTGAAGCCTGGGTGATGTGTGTGTGTGTGTGTGTGTGTGTGTGTGTGTGTGTGTGTGTGTGTGTGTGTGTGTGTGTGTGTGTGTTTGTGTATGTGTATGTGTGTGTGTGTGTGTGTGTGTGTGTGTGTGTGTGTGTGTGTGTGTGTGTGTGTGTGTGTGTGAAGCTGTACGTGGTGAACCTGTACGGCCCCACCCACACACAGGAGCTCACCCCCCCGGACAGCCTCAAACTACGGTGAGAACAAGGAGATGGAGAAGACCACCTATTGATCCGTATTCACTGGATTTGTTGAAAGAGTTGTTTGTTTGTTTGTTTGTGTTGGTGTTTTCACTGGGTGCTTGGAGTATTTGTGGTGGAAATGTACGATTTTGAAGCTCGTGTTGTTGTTTTGTGGATAGGAGCTGAGAATCACAATATGTTAATTAGCACTACTTCCTGTTCCTGTTCTATAAATATGTTCTATGACAAAAAAGTCACAGGAAGGCTAGGACATGCAGATAAGGACATGTGGATAATCTACTGACTGTATCAATACTGTATAATTCTTATTACTATTATTATTACTATTATAAGTATTAATATAATAATAATTATTAGTATTATTACTTGAGAGTTTTGGACATATTTATATTCATATTATTTGTCCATGTATGTGTCAATTGTTAAACATGTCATGTTACCAGGGTAATGTGTAGTGGTTGTTGAAGGACTATGTTACCATGGTAATGTGTTGTGGTTGTTGAAGGGAGCAATACTTTACCATGGTGATGTGTTGTGGTTGTTGAAGGGAGCATTACGTTACCATGGTGATGTGTTGTGGTTGTTGAAGGGAGCACTTCGTTACCATGGTGATGTGGATCATCAAGACCAAGACGTGTGTGAGGTGGTTGAACCGAGCCCAGAACATCTCCATCCTCACCGTGTGTGACACCACCACAGGAGCCTGTATCAAGGTGTGCGTGTGTGTGTGTGTGTGTGTGTGTGTGTGTGTGTGTGTGTGTGTGTGTGTGTGTTTGTGTGTGTGTGTTTATAAATCTTTGATGAATCTCTCAGTATTTTGGATGGAGAGAACTTGACCAGGCAATGCCAAGCTCACACTGCAGGATTTTTGGATCTTTACTAAATCCCGTCCAAAGGAGAACAGCTCACATCTAATGACAAATGACAGTCGACAATAGTCGATTCCGGTAGTACAGAGAATCACCCGGAGGCCTCACATAACAAGACTTCTACAGGACTCCAAATATTGTTTGAATCTTTTGAATCGTTTAAATCTTGGTGAACAGTTGCCCAGGCTACGGGTGCGTAGCTGCTGTAGCGTGAGCCAGATATGGCCTTACGTTAATCAACAGGGTCAGTTTACTCTCCAACATGAATACCCTGTCCCAAATGCATGTTGTCAGGTTTGTTATTCACTCGTTCATTGGTGACGTTCTGGTAGAACGGTGCATCACGGCAGATGAATCTTTCACTGATCTTTCAGATCAGAGGGCCCTTTCCTGCTGACAGTGAAACGTGTCTGGAAGTAGTCTTTGATGTAACCGGGTCCAAAGTCCTGTAGTTTGAGCTTGGCATAAGCACCCATAGGGCTGGAGTGACCCCATACCAAACCTTTGGCTTCAAGGTTAACTGCCGAGAGCCCAAACAAACGCTGTCCAGCCGTGGCAGCTTAACACGGGTCTGGACTCTGCCAAGAATCCCTCATCCCTCCTCCCTTCGTTTTTAAAATACAAAGTGGACGGATATCAATTTAAAAGGATTTGTTGTCCACAATATAAACGCAAATCTGCTGGTTTTCGTTGGCTTGGATTTACGATTCAAACTAAACTATTACAAAAAAAAGATTACAGATGAACACATTACATTCTTTCTTATTTTTTTTTTTTTTTTTCAGAGACAAGAGACTTCTGAGCTCTGGCTTTCCAAGCAGGTGAAATTAGTTATCTTCACTGCCACACATATTCTCTTACCAGAGATACCAATGCAGAATATACCTTCACCTTTGCTATCTCAGATTTTAATATATAGAACTAAAGATAAAGCCATGGTTGTGGCAAGTTTCATCTGCTGATCCCCTGAAGTACAAATAGTCTTTTTTAATCATCATCCTTTTTTTGTTGCAAATTTCACAAGGCGGTGAAATAACTTCTCTCACCAACGTGCCCAAGCAGAAGAATCCTCCCTATTTCAATTAAATTAAAATATGTTAAAAATCCCATCCACATCTCCCTGCCCATCCTGTTTAAACACCCACAGAATGTATAAAAAACAGAGACTCAGCCATTCGCTGAAGAGCACATCCCTCCCTCCTTGTGCGGCCGGCTGGCTTTCTTCCTCTTTCACAGAAAAAATAATAATTGCTTTTTGTTGAAGTTAAGGCTCACCTGAATACAGCCCTGTTCTCTGCACCGTGAGCTGTAAGTCGCGCTGCCGGAAGAATTTCAATGTTGGAAGTGATGTACCGTTGACCCAGAGACGCCTGCATCACTCTCAGCTCGTAGGAGCATAAGGAATGCCAAGAAGAATCAGAACAAGAACCGTGTATCAGATGAAAGCACTCACATCACCCTTGTACTGTAGACGTAATAGAACCAAACAGACGTCTTTAAGTGATGTGAGCTCTGGGCAACAAGAGACACCTTAACTATGTCCATTAAAGACCATGGTGTTATTACATGTCATACACTATGGCTTTTCTCAATATTTTCCATATTATCATACGTGTCTGTGATGAATATTCTCCGGTCCTCTGCAGAACCAGGAACCTGTGTTCTCCAGAGACGCCAGCCGCTTCTTCCTCACCGTTCCTGTCAAGCAGGGAGGAAGAGGAGAGTTCCACCACATCGCCATGTTCACCACACAGGTAACTATACTACCTGTAATATATAGCACAGGTAACTATACTACCTGTAATATATAGCACAGGTAACTATACTACCTGTAATATATAGCACAGGTAACTATACTACCTGTAATATATAGCACAGGTAACTATACTACCTGTAATATATAGCACAGGTAACTATACTACCTGTAATATATAGCACAGGTAACTATACTACCTGTAATATATAGCACAGGTAACTATACTACCTGTAATATATAGCACAGGTAACTATACTACCTGTAATATATAGCACAGGTAACTATACTACCTGTAATATATAGCACAGGTAACTATACTACCTGTAATATATAGCACAGGTAACTATACTACCTGTATTTATATAGCACATGTAACTATACTACCTGTAATATATAGCACATGTAACTATACTACCTGTAATATATAGCACAGGTAACTATACTACCAGTAATATATAGCACATGTAACTATACTACCTGTAATATATATCACATGTAACTATACTACCTGTAATATATAGCACATGTAACTATACTACCTGTAATATATAGCACAGGTAACTATACTACCTGTAATATATAGCACATGTAACTATACTACCTGTAATATATAGCACAGGTAACTATACTACCTGTAATATATAGCACAGGTAACTATACTACCTGTATTTATATAGCACATGTAACTATACTACCTGTAATATATAGCACAGGTAACTATACTACATGTAATATAAAGCACAGGTAACTATACTACATGTAATATATAGCACATGTAACTATACTACATGTAATATAAAGCACAGGTAACTATACTACATGTAATATATAGCACATGTAACTATACTACATGTAATATAAAGCACAGGTAACTATACTACATGTAATATATAGCACATGTAACTATACTACCTGTATTTATATAGCACATGTAACTATACTGCATATAATATAAAGCACAGGTAAATATACTACCTGTATTTATATACCACAGGTAAATATATGTCCTGTATTTACATAACAGGTAAATATATGTCCTGTATTTATATAACACTGTAACTATACTACCTCTATTTATTTAACACATGTAAATATACGTCCCGTATTTATATAACACGTGTGACAATACTACCTGTATTTATATAACACAGGTAAATAAACTACCTGGTAACTATACTACATGTGAATATCCTAACATGTAACCCTGAATATCTGACCTTGATTGATACAGCACACACAGGTAACTATTCTAGCTTTATTAAAATAGCATAAATACATGTAACAGGTAAATATCCAAGCTTTATTGATACAGCACATAGTTGAGCCAATGCTGAATTAATGCAATTGACGTCCTTTATCAACGCAACCTTGAAAAAGCACTGACATATTGAGCTTCGTCCATTCATGTTCTCCAACCCACTAAAACGAATCCAGAGTCTATCTCAGCTTAATATGGGCTGCTGCTTCCTGATCCATTCAACAGTTACGGCCGGGTGAGCTCTTTCGGCTCCTGAAAGCAGAGGAAACCTTGTGCTAATCAGTGACTCAACTCCGGCTCTGGAATACCATAGAAACCAGAGCAAAATCAACAGACAAACGCAGGAAATACATCAAGCTCAAACCAGGGCCCTACAACTAAAACATAACACCTTGGAATTTAAACAAAGATTAATTAAATTCAACTTTGTTGAACAGTATTGCTGCTGTTTCTCTTGCTTATTCAATTCCTCAGAGTATTTACTTTACATGTAATTGATTTAATTGGACATTTCAATTTACAATCAATAATTTAACAAAATAGAGGAGCCAATGCAGTTCGTCCATACAGGATTACATGTTTTTTTAAGTTGATGAGAGCTTCGGTAAACTCCATAATCAGACCCATGTAATTTATTACACTAGGTCATGTATGTAGTAACGTATGTATTCACGTACTCACTTCTTACCATTCCTCCCAGTTCAGAACAGACCAGAGCGAGGTTCGTCACCTGACTTCGGGCAACTGGGAGGTGACCAAGATCGTGGCGTACGACGAGGACAATGACCACCCGTGAGTGTTGACCGGCGTTGTTTGTATTTTCTCAGGTACTTTCTCAGGTACAGAAGGATCGCCACGACGACGTCAGCTGTTCAGTTGATTTGTTGTGTGTGTGTGTCTCCTTTCACTCTGTTGTCATAACAGTAGTAGCTGGTCAATGAAATGTGAGTCTACTATCACTACAAGGTCTTCATAGTTTGTACTGCACTGGGGTGTTCACGCCACTGTTCTCAATGATCTTTGAATCGTTGATTGAATTGAGTAGACTTTTGCTATGCTTAAGAAACCATAATGCAGTTTAACCAAAACTTATGAACAAATACCATGAACATCATATTCAAGATTCAAGATTCTTTATTGTCCATGTGTAACAAATACAATGGAATGCTTAATCCCCATTCCCTCCCGCATTCTGAATTTCTACAACAATACTATACTAAACTATACCAAACTATACTAAACTATACCAATCTACTATATACTATACTATACTATAAACAACACTATACTCAATAAAAATAACAATTAAGTGACTAACGGATGATAAATACATATGGCAGATGGTCCAAAAAGCATTTTAAAGCCACAGTAGTGCAGCACTGTATCGAGTGGTAGCGGCATCATGGATACAGTGCAGTACAGTGCAGAATAGTGCAGAATAGTGCGGTAACTGTAATGTGTCCAATATGTCCAGTAAAGAAGCAAATTGCCCTTCATTTAATAAACTAAATGCTTAAATATATAATGTGACTGAATGGTGAGGGTTCTCTTTATTTTCCAGCGTTAAAACAGTGGGTCTGTTCCCGAGGCGCTGCCTTACCTGTGAGCTCAACAAAGCCCACTGTCTGTACTTCGAAGCGGACATCAGCCCGACCAACCAGCACATCATCCTGCACTGTAAAGGTCGGTCCATTTCTTACCCCGCCCTCCCTTCCTCTGCTCTGCATGTACTGTCTGTCTGCATGATGCACTGTCTGTCTGCATGATGTACTGTCTGTCTGCATGATGTACTGTCTCTCTGCATGATGTACTGTCTGTCTGCATGATGTACTGTCTGTCTGCATGATGTACTGTCTGTCTGCATGATGTACTGTCTGTCTGCATGATGTACTGTCTGTCTGCATGATGCACTGTCTGTCTGCATGATGCACTGTCTGTCTGCATGATGCACTGTCTGTCTGCATGATGTACTGTCTGTCTGCATGATGTACTGTCTGTCTGCATGATGTACTGTCTGTCTGCATGATGTACTGTCTGTCTGCATGATGTACTGTCTGTCTGCATGATGTACTGTCTGTCTGCATGATGTACTGTCTGTCTGCATGATGTACTGTCTGTCTGCATGATGTACTGTCTGTCTGTCTGCATGATGTACTGTCTGTCTGTCTCGTTCTCTTATGGGCAGCTGCAGTAAAGGTCTGTCTCGTTAAAGGTCTTAACTGCTGTTTAATTGCTCATAATAATAATAATAATAATAATAATAATAATAATAATAATAATAATCATTACCGTGTGAATCAATTAGTAGCAGTGGATTAGAGGGCTCAGTTTATAAATACAATGTGTGTACATTAACGATGTATTTAAGCACATAACTTTGAGTAATTGCTGTGTGTGTTGATGGAGACGCCTGTGGCATTTAATTATAGAAATGTTATCAACATGTGTGGCCGAGGTTGACTCTCTACGGTGCGAGGCCCACAAAATCAAGACTTGTATCATCATTGGATCATGACTGTAATTAGTTGTTTTAATGATTAACTGATAGCATCTGAGTCACTGTCGAGTACTTACTAATTAAATAATATTAAAATTTATTATTTTGAATAAATAATATTTGAATTAATATTTTTATATGACAAGTTAAGGCATGTCAATTTCACAGTTCTAGTCTCGAAAGGTTAACATTAACACACCTGACCCTCAGCCCTTAAAAGGGCAAGGAAACACTCCCCAAATTCAAAAAGAAGAAACCCTTGAAAACCTTCCCCTATTACCCTCATTTCAATTATAATGACACTAATTATAAACAAACACTGAAACCATTTGAGATGGATGGGCAATTCCCATCAAATTAGGATAACGTTGTTTTTTTTCTTGTTTTTTTCTTTTTTACTGTTTGTAATTTAGTCAACCATTTACTTAAATTTTCTCCGACGCACACAAAACAATGTGACAGATGCCAGAGGGGTTGCTCGTCCTAATCCGTCACACGCCATGCGCCCGCTTTCAAATCAACGCTCTCATTCACTCCAAACGAGGAGCCCGGCAATCACAGCAATTAGCCAGCGGAGTGTATAAACGCTTCATGTTCAGCGGGATTGTTGCAGCGAGCGCCTTATTAAAAACAGAAGCAGGGACACTGTTGATTATTATTTCAATTTACTCCCGCCGGACGAAAGCGCTTCACGCTGGCTGGCTGCGTGTGTGTGGACTTCAGTGATTTATTAGACAGAGGAGCTGGCGTGCGTGGAGGCCATGCCATCCATACAAATCAATCTAGAGAAAGAGAGCTGTAATGTTCAGAAGGTGTGCGTCAATGTTTCATCAGGCAGGCAGTTCTCGTCATCAGGTCCAAATCAGGCTTTTAATGTATTCAATTAAAAGCCATGCGGAACGCTTCCAAGTGGATATTTATGACGGCTATGAGGGCTTACTGATCTGAGGAGAGAACCATCAGTAACAGTTAATCAGAAGGACTTTCTGTGTTTATCGTTTATTGTTGTCGGGAGAAATTACAAAAAACACACAAGAATAATTTTAGTCAACCGTCATTTGAAGCAACAATGTGACATTGTGGGCTTTTCCTGAAATGGGTTACAGTTAGAAATGATTTCTTCAACAACTTTACACACATACACACACACACACTTTGTTGAACAGGCTTGAATAGGCATTTATTAAAATCACAGGCTGATGAAATTATTAGTTTAAGTTATCGTTTAGTGATGGCTTGTTTAGCGTACTTTAATTGGATAGCGGTGTTGGACGTAAAGTGCTACAAAGGGGAGGTATTGGTCATAGTCTGGATGAGATGCTAGCCTCACACAAGGCATTAAAACCCTGTAAGGCCCCACATTGTAATTTTACAACGTTACTTTATTTTTTTTAAAGACTACATTTACATAGTCAAAAGGTCCTTTTGTTCAGCCTCACAATGCTATTTGGTAGTAAATGTGTTTGTAGGTCCTGCCCTCTGGCCACAAACTCACACAACTTCTAAATCTTCAAACAAGCAACATCTCTTTGTTTTATTGAACTGGATTTGTCAGCTTCAAGTAAGTAAAATGCCTCAAATCTTTTTTTTGTGATTATTACAAAGTGTAGAACATGTACATATTTAGTTATTGTGGAAAACATTCATCACATTTGATTTTGAGCAGCTTATGTCTTTGTTTCAATATTACAACAGTGGGTCAAAGTGGTAGTCAAAATAACCTCCCACCTAAGCCCAACTTACAAAACTGAAAACATTTGAAAACTCACAGTTGGCACCCCTGGACCTGAGAGAAAACAAGACACATATGATCCAAGACATTCATCCTTAATCATCTTGTTGCTTCCAGTCCTTGATAACCGTATGTGGGTATGTTAAGATGACACACACACCTTAGCACCATGTTTGTTTTGTGTCCTATGTATCTATTCAGAAAGCATTCCCCCTTGCGCCCCCCCCCCCCCCCCACACACACACACACACACACACACACACACACACACACACAAACACACACAGGCACACACACACACACACACACACACACACACACACACACACACACACACACACACACACACACACACACACACACACACACACACACACACACACACACACACACACACACACACACAAGTGTGTTCAAGTTCCTTGAAGCTGAGGGATTTGAGAGCTTTTTGCTTTCCTGAAACATTCTGATTTGTCATATCAAAAAGCAATGGAGCAAAAGCACCAACTGCTACTCCTGTAGCGTGAAGACATGATTTGACGTTGTCGTCTTTTCAGTGTCGTACAGTTCATATCGGATGTGAAGGTTGAGGTAAACATAAACCAATGTCACACAACATATCATCTCGATTGCCTGTCTGCTGACAAGCTTTCTTAGAAACGCTCTGAATAGAAATCGAATCCTGAGAAAATGGTAACACGACTATTATTAGACCGGTCGTGAACGCTCGGTCTCATTCATATTTGTGGGCGAGATGCTGGTGAAACAGTCGTGTTTTGCCAGCAGGTGACAGGAATCTGGGCAGACCTATGTGGTGTCCTGGTACACTATGAGAGGACCTATGTGGTGTCCTGGTACACTATGATAGGACCTATGTGGTGTACTGGTACACTATGAGAGGACCTATGTGGTGTACTGGTACACTATGAGAGGACCTATGTGGTGTCCTGGTATACTATGAGAGGACCTATGTGGTGTCCTGGTACACTATGATAGGACCTATGTGGTGTACTGGTACACTATGAGAGGACCTATGTGGTGTCCTGGTACACTATGAGAGGACCTATGTGGTGTACTGGTACACTATGAGAGGACCTATGTGGTGTACTGGCACACTATGAGAGGACCTATGTGGTGTCCTGGTACACTATGAGAGGACCTATGTTGTGTACTGGTACACTATCCTTTTTATTTTTTAAGCGCTGGCTGGCTGTCAATCTTGTTTAGTGTTCCAGAAGGCTTCATAGGTGCTAGTGGTGTTACATCGCCTAGGACAAAAAGTTCCCCGCACGATAGCATGACAGTACACTATGAGAGGACCTATGTGGTGTCCTGGTACACTATGAGAGGACCTATGTGGTGTACTGGTACACTATGAGAGGACCTATGTGGTGTACTGGTACACTATGAGAGGACCTATGTGGTGTCCTGGTACACTATGAGAGGACCTATGTGGTGTCCTGGTACACTATGAGAGGACCTATGTGGTGTCCTGGTACACTATGAGAGGACCTATGTGGTGTCCTGGTACACTATGAGAGGACCTATGTGGTGTACTGGTACACTATGAGAGGACCTATGTGGTGTACTGGTACACTATGATAGGACCTATGTGGTGTACTGGTACACTATAAGAGGACCTATGTGGTGTACTGGTACACTACAGTCGTATTTTGCCAGCAGGTGACAGGAATCCCAGGTTGGTGTGGCGGCTAACTGTTAGCTGTGCACAGGAAGTCTGCTACTAATCTATCACTCTCTCTGGTTGGTTCAGCATCGGCGTTCTCGGAGCGGTACCTTGGCACACCGCTGTGAGACGACAGCAGATATCAAGTAACACGTCTGTTTTATCCTTTTTATTTTTTAAGCGCTGGCTGGCTGTCAATCTTGTTTAGTGTTCCAGAAGGCTTCATAGGTGCTAGTGGTGTTACATCGCCTAGGACAAAAAGTTCCCCGCACGATAGCATGACAGCACTGTCGCTGTCAGAGCCAGCGTCGGAAAAGCCATCATGCGGGCCCTCATGTCACCTTTGCCACATTTTTTTTATATAGCGGCAGATTTCTGATGTTTCTCTCTATGCGGTACTACTGCACCGCATAGAGAGAAACGTAGTGGCGTGCTTTTGGTGTGTCAGCGGTTGTCTAGAAGCTCCTGTTGGAGATGAGGAGACCATGTGCCCCGACCGCTGACAAACACCAGAGAGAGAAAGCTGCAAAACCACTTTCCCACACGGCGAGAGCATGGAGTGTACCGGTGATGTAGTGTTTTTATGGAAGCCAACACCGCCGTAGTTAGCAGGATTTATTTAATTTTGACACGTTGTTAAACTGGATGCTCATTATTATTCGATTTTTCTTTTTGTTTCATGCAAACTTTATTTATCCATGTGGCACTTTTAATAATTAGAATAAATAACTGAGGGTGCCTCTGTTGGCTTTTTGTAGGAACAGGAGACAGCTGCTCTAAATATGAATAACAGTCAATGATTCTTCTTTTATTGTATTGTATTGTATATATTGTCTGATTCACTTGGTGGATTAATCTGCTATCACCTTGTTTTGTCTGATTCCTGTCTGATTCCACAGTTATTCAGTGCACTGCAGAATGCTCAAGCGTTCCGGGAACAGACACTAATGCTGGTGCATGGCACAGCAGATGGTAAGAGATAGACAGACAAAGACAGACAGATAGACAGAGAAGGGGTGACAGAAAGAGAGACAGGGAAAGTGTGACAGAGATAGAGACAGGGACGGGATGACAGACAGACAGAGGGTCTGAGGTACCTCAGCAGGTCTGCTGTACCTCAGCAGGTCTGAGGTACCTCAGCAGGTCTGAGGTACCTCAGCAGGTCTGCGGTACCTCAGCAGGTCTGCGGTACCTCAGCAGGTCTGCGGTACCTCAGCAGGTCTGCGGTACCTCAGCAGGTCTGAGGTACCTCAGCAGGTCTGCTGTACCTCAGCAGGTCTGAGGTACCTCAGCAGGTCTGAGGTACCTCAGCAGGTCTGCGGTACCTCAGCAGGTCTGAGGTACCTCAGCAGGTCTGCGGTACCTCAGCAGGTCTGCGGTACCTCAGCAGGTCTGCGGTACCTCAGCAGGTCTGCGAAACCTCAGCAGGTCTGCGGTACCTCAGCAGGTCCGCGGTACCTTTGGCGACAACAAACAAGCAGACCATCTGAACATCTACAAGTGTCTGTGTCTTGTGCACTCAAAACACTCATCATCAAGCAAAACGCGACATTAGTCGGGGAATAACGTCGCACATGGACATATGTGCATCGGTCCTTGACGGTCGGATTTCTGAAATCTGAAGTAGGGACGTCCCAACAAAGTCAATTTTACAGGAAGTTAAGGGGCTAACCACACCTCTCTCCTCTCTCCTCTCTCCTCTCTCCTCACAGCCTGAGTTCTACCAGGTCTTCCACACCAAGAAGGACTACGAGGAGATGGGGCCAAGTATCTGTTGTCATAACCCAGTTTTCAGAGTCATGTCTTGGCAGTGCTGGGCCTGGATGGGGGGCGGTGGGCGGGGCTGGATAGGGATGGTGGGTGGGGCTGGGGGGGGGGGGGGGGTAAGGAGTTGATTGCGGGGGTCGGGTGATGTCATGGTGTGACAGACGGGCTTGAGAGGTCAGGGACGGCGGTGCGTTTGCGCATTTTTTTAATTTATATTTGTAAATTTGCTTGTTCGGTTCTGGATGTAAAATCAGTGAATCAAGATCAAGATTAAGATGGGCCAATACATATTAGGAAAAGGAAGATAAAGAGAAAAGACCGGACACACACACACACACACACACACACACACTTACACACAGCTGAAGAGTGAGAGTTTGGAGAGGTAAGTTCAGGTGGGTTTAACTTCAGCCGCTAACGGCACCGCTAACTAATTAACAACGTTTTAGTCTTCTTTTTTTTCTGCTTCAAATGTACTTCTCTCCGCATTTATGAAAGGAGCTGGTTTATATTTCATAATTTTTTTTAAATATGGAAATAGTCAGGAAAATCACAGGAAATCAAGGGCATAACTCAATGATTCATTCAGGTATCGGCAAGTGACTGCTTCGATACACCAGTGTTGGAAACATGATTGACACAACGTGATTGATAGTTTCTCAATTGATAGTTTAATTTTACTGATGAACTTACAATATGTAATACTATATACACCATATATAGCTCTACCTAGAACTTCCTAGAGAGGGACTAGGGAGTGAGGGAATGATTTTTCTAGTTTTGTAGTTGGTCCATGCTAGCACTCCTGCTGAGTGTGGGACGTGGTGGCTGGTTTAACCCGTGTTCCTTGATTACCAAGTACTACAGGTGTGCAGCCTCATCAGCCCCAGACTCTAATCAGTCTGATTGGGGTCAGGTGAGGCTTCTTCAACCAGACTCGAATCAGTCTGACTGGGGCCAGGTAAGGGTGCTTCAACCAGACTCTAATCAGTTTGACTGGGGCCACATGAGGCTGTTTCAACCACACTCTAATCAGTCTGACTGGGGCCAGATGAGACTGCTTCAACCTGACTTTAATTAATCTGACTGGGGCCAGGTGATGCTGCTTCAACCAGACTCTAATCAGTCTGACTGAGTCCAGATGAGGCTGCTTCAACCAGACTCTAATCAGTCTGACTGGGGCCAGGTAAGGGTGCTTCAACCAGACTCTAATCAGTCTGACTGGGGCCAGGTAAGGGTGCTTCAACCAGACTCTAATCAGTCTGACTGGGGCCAGGTAAGGGTGCTTCAACCAGACTCTAATCAGTCTGACTGGGGCCAGGTGAGGCTGCTTCAACCAGACTCTAATCAGTCTGACTGGGGCCACATGAGGCTGCTTCAACCACACTCTAATCTGTCTGACTGGGGCCAGGTGAGGCTGCTTCAACCTGACTCTAATCAATCTGACTGGGGCCAGGTGAGGCTGCCTCAACCAGACTGTGGAGTACAGAGAGTGTGGAACGTAATGGATAATGCCACTGCAACAAGGTTCTGCTTTATCCCGACAAACCAACTTCGACACCTCTGTCTCCTCCTGCCATCACCACGGAGAGCCATGTTGTCTAGACACTTTCTCC
Organism: Muraenolepis orangiensis; assembly: GCA_027704905.1. NCBI lineage: Eukaryota > Metazoa > Chordata > Actinopteri > Gadiformes > Muraenolepididae > Muraenolepis > Muraenolepis orangiensis. The sequence goes on along the minus strand of CM051015.1, from coordinate 14,668,140 downwards.
TGTTTACGGAATTGGGCGGGTGAGGAGGGAAAGGGGAAGTGATGTTGGGGGGAGCTGGGCTGTTGGGCTGCTGCCCTGTCTGGAAACCACAGAGGCCAGGAAATATACTGTCCTTCAGAAAACTAAGAGCCAGTGATGGTTGGCAAGGTACCTCTCTCTCTCTCTCTCTCTCTCTCTCTCTCTCTCTCTCTCTCTCTCTCTCTCTCTCTCTCTCTCTCTCTCTCTCTCTCTCTCTCTCTGTATATTGGGGGGGGGGCTGATGGCTAAGTGGCCAATTTCCCCATGGTTTAATTTGAGGTATTATTTGAGCATGCAACTCAAAGTTGTCTGAGGCAGTGCTGCGTTGTCTTCCATTGCTCTGCAGTCCCTTTAAGCATGTTCCTTAAAGTCCCTTTAAGCATGTGCCTTAAAGTCCATTTAAGCATGTGCCTTTAAGTCCCTTAAAGCATGTGCCTTAAAGTCCCTTTAAGCATCTGCAAGCAAGCTTTGATCCTAACATTGTGTGTTAAAATATGTGTGTATTTGCATTTATCTCAAAACTCATTTCTCAACATTATATGGAGTCTTTTGTATGGAGCCCCTAATGTCCCAAAAGTTAATATATTTTTATCTTGTGCACACAAGATAATTATCTTAGTTGGTATCTTGTGCGCACAAGTTGTTTTGTGTTGTGATTACAAGGTCTTTCTGTTTTGAGGACCATTGGGGTAAGTTGCATTAATAAATTGCTTTCTCAAGTATGCTTTGTTTGTAATATGGCAGCATTCAGTGCTTTATGTGCTATGTTTTTGGTGGATGAGCTAGTTGACAATAGCTTTCCGCTACTCCTGACTCGTCAGTTGCGGTAAAATTAGCTTACAGATTTTGCTTTCAGTTCACTGTGACCGCACACAAAAGAAGCTGGAAAAGGTACACAGCTCTCCTAACAACAGAGATGACCCAATCAGCGTGTCATCAGAAGAAGATGAACAACCAAGACCTGATGAACCAAACTCTATATGTTATCACGGAGGAAAGAGACAATGCACTTAAGTATGCAGACAAATGCTGGTTCAGAGAATGGCTCTAATGTCCCTGACAATGAGTCTTTACAATGACGTGTCCATAGGGGCGGGGTCTTGACAGGGGATTTGACAGTCTTGATGATACCATTCCAGTCAATCCTGCGTTGGTTGTTGAATGACATCATTTGAATGACATTATTTGTGCATTATTTTTGGACAAAAAAACAACTATAACTACGTTATGTGAAAGTCATGCTGTATATGTTGACCACACATTGTACAGACAGACAACATCATAAAGTGTCAAGTTAAGTGTTCAAAGTTGAAATAAAATGTGAACCATACTAAAGCATTTTTTATTGACCCCGTAGACTCTTTTATTGATACAGTTACACACATATGATTGTTAGTGTGTCTTTCATGTAATAAAACTGGACAAAAGTTACCGCTTTGTATAATTCACAGCAGACAGCAGGCTGTGTAAAACCCTTTAAATGTCCTGTATTTTTAAATTTGCCTAATGTATTTAATGCTATTTCAAAAAAGCTAGATCACTTTTTCAATTAGTTCATTGCTACTGATGACACACGAATGAGAGATATATAGCACATAGGCTAAATATAGATCACTGGGCAATTACTGGGGAACGGTAAGCCCAGTTTCTCCACAAGTGTCATACAAAGATCAAATATATCTTCATCGCTAGGAACACAACTGCGAAACACACATTTTTCCTTTGGATGTATCAAGCTCCTCTTGATCAGTGTCCCATAACAGTGGGGTGGAGTACATCACATTTCGGATTCAGTTTTGCACAAGTTATTACCTTGTGCGTACGAGATAATTATCTTGTGCGCACAATATACTAACTTGTGTGCACTAAAACAATAAGAACTTTCGGGACTTTAGGGGCTCCGTACTTTTGTGTTTTCATGACCTTGTATTTTCCTTTACCCTGTGTATATGGACATGTAGTACCTCCGTCCACCACTAGATGTCTCTCTCTCTCTCTCCATGTCCTCACTTCCAAACTGACACGATCCTCCATACCCCGGTGTCTTGACAGCAGGTCCTTTTGAAAGCTGTTTTTCTATCTCTTAGCAATCTATCTCTATGTCCAAACACAATGAGGCCGTTGAATGAGGTTTTAAAATTAGCTCCTTTTGTTGCATATGCGGTGGACTTGGACTGGGAAAATTGGCTGGACCCGGGCCATGAGAAAAATAAATAACCCGAGCGGAACAACAAAGTTAAATACTAACCCGTCCTGACAGGCGGCCATTTGTGTTTACCTTTTGGAGTCAAACATGTCACCCTCCCCCCACTCCCCAAAGCAGGTGTCATGCTCTTAGATCTCCATCACCACCACTACCACCACTATGACTACCACCCCCACTACCACCACCACCACCACTACCACCACTATGACCATCATCACCGCCACCACCATCTTTTATCACCAGCTTTTATGTTAATTTTTATTGTGTATATTATTTTTTATAATATTGTGTTTAGAATTTCCTACTGCGGGAGGGAATGGGGACTAAGCATTCCATGGTACTTGTTACAATTGGCAAATAAACCACCACCACCACCATCACCGCCACCACCACCACCATCACCGCCACCACCACCATCACCACCACCTCGCTCTGGATGGATGTTGTTTGGAGTTTGGAGAAGATGTGTTTTTCTTGTAGCAATATGACATGCTGTTCAGTATCTTTATGTCTGTCTGTCCGGTGTCTTCTGTCTGTTGTGTCTCTCCATCAAGGCATCGCAGGCCAATTTCTGCTCTCCTTCTCCCCCTGGATGGATGTAAACACTAGAAAAAGTTGTTTGGAGAGCCATAGAAAGACAGAGTTGTGTCAATGGACGGTCCAAAAGCTTGGCAGTCCCACTGTTCATGTAGCTTCAGACAGTTCCAACGGCGTAATTTGAGAGTGGAGATCACTTTGTTTATTAAAAATGAAACAGTGATAACTAGTATGCAAATACTAATTAGTATTGCAAGTATTTCATATTTTATATTGATATGTTTATAGCCAATGTTGTGCTTCTTCAGCTTCTAGTAGTCAAAATCGCATAGATTTTTGTAAAACTTTAAAATAGCAGAAGTTACACATTGAATATGAATCCATCCAGACCAAGCTAAAGCCTCTCCAGGGGGTCTGAATCCACCATCCACAGTAATGTGCAGCAAGCACATTCAAATTGTATTATGTTAAATGTGTTGCCATTGAAAGCTACTTGTGGATGCTCTCTATTCAATGTACGGCCTCCCGTATAAAAGCATACCGCTGACTACAGCCACACAAGGATAGAGGATATAAGGATAGAGTGGAAGATAAATTCAAGAACCATGATGCGAGGGGTATGTGGCAGGGGCTGCAGACGATAACGAACTTCAGAGGGAGAACCAGTTGTGTAGAGAACTCCTCTACCTCCCTCCCAGGAGAGCTAAATACATTTTTTGCTCGGTTCGACGTAAACGGCAGCCCGCCGAAGCCAGCACCGACTGAGGAGACCAGCCAGCTGCGCATCTCGGAGGCGGATGTGCGCCGCACCTTCAAGCGGCTGAACATCCGTAAGGCGGCAGGCCCCGACGACATCCCGGGCCGCGTCCTCAGAGCATGCGCAGACCAGTTGGCAGGAGTCTTTGCAGACATCTTCAACCTCTCCCTGTCCCAGGCTGTTGTCCCCGCGGTCTTCAAGATGTCCACCATCGTGCCTGTCCCTAAACAACCCAAGGTAACATACCTGAATGACTATAGACCTGTAGCCCTCACCTCGATCGTTAGCAAATGCTTCGAGAGGTTGGTCAAGGACTATATTTGCTCCGTGTTACCTACCACGCTGGACCCATGGCAATTTGCATATCGTCAAAATAGATCCACGGACGACGCAATTGCCATGGCCCTCCACACTGCCCTTTCCCACCTGGAGGGAAAGAACTGTTATGTGCGAATGCTGTTTGTGGACTACAGCTCAGCATTCAACACAATAGTTCCTGCCAAGCTCGACACCAAGCTGAGAGGTCTAGGCGTACCCCCATCCACGTGCCATGGGCCTGATCGCCGGCGACGACGAGACAGCCTACAGGGAGGAGGTCGGATCGCTGGAGCAGTGGTGCCAGGAGAACAGCCTCGCCCTCAACGTCAAGAAGACAATGGAGCTGATCGTGGACTTCAGGAGGCAGAGGGGAGAGCACAGCCCTATCTCCATCGACGGCGTTGCAGTAGAGAGGGTCAGCAGCTTCAAGTTCCTCGGCGTGCACATCTCCGAGGACCTCACATGGTCCACGCACACCACACACGTGGTGAAAAGGGCCCAACAACGCCTGTATTTTCTCAGGCGTCTGAAGAAATTCAGCATGGGCCCCCGCATCCTGAGAACATTCTACAACGGCACCATCGAGAGTGTTCTAACAGGGTGTATCACCGCCTGGTACGGGAACTGCACTGCACTCGAGCGCAGAGCGCTTCAAAGGGTGGTGCGGACGGCCCAGTATATCGTTGGAGGTGAGCTCCCCTCCCTCCTGGATATTTACAATCAGCGGTGCGTGGCCAAGGCCAAACGAATTATAAAAGACATTGCCCACCCCAGCCACGAACTGTACTCACTATTACCGTCAGGCAGGCGATACCGCAGTATCAAGTGCCGTACAAATAGGCTTAGAGATAGCTTCCACAGTCAGGCCATCAGGCTGCTGAACAAGGGTGTATAGCATATAACAATGTATATTTTATTACATTGATTTATATATACATATTGCTCTTTTTCTGAGCCGTTTTTTTATTTTATATATTTAACCTTATTCAGTTTTGTATAAAGTTAAATATATAAACTAATATAATATAATATAATACTTATACTTTACTTATTTTATTCTATTCTGTTTTTATTTTATTTTATCTTATTTTTATAACTGCTGTCCGTCGTCGGGTATTGCACATACAATTTTCACTCACTGCTTTATACTTGTGTAAACTGTGAAGTGACAATGAACTTGACTTGACTTGACTTGTGTTCTCTCATGTATACTGCAATGATGTGTAGCTAGCTAACTGAAAATGAAAATGAAAACACATCAAACCACTGAAGAACGGAAATAAGATCTACCTTAATGTCCACCGCCCCTAACTCCTCCTTAATGACTCATCCTGGACTCATCATGGACAAGGGAATAGACCTTATGTGCCTCACGGAAACATGGCAGCAGCCAGAGGTTTACTCTGCCCTAAATTAAGTCTGTTCCCCTGGCTACAGCTACGTGGAAAAAGCTTGCAGCACTGGTCGTGGTGGCGGCTTAGCAATAATACATAGAAATGCACTGGAACTGTCCCCCCTGCCTCTGCCTGTGGTATCCTAATTTGAATGCCTTGGATTTAAATGTAAACCCCCCCCTCCCACTGACAATACTTCTCATCTACCGGCCATCCAAACCCAACTTAGCGTTCATCCCAGAGATGCACAAACTTTTCACTACACTCTGCGCTACCTCTGCCAACAATATAATACTAGGAGACATAAATAGTCACGTTGACACCCTCTCCTGTCACTATGTAGCCAAGTTCCTACACCTTCTGGACTGCCTCAACCTAACACAACATGTTGATGTCCCCACACACACTAGGGGACACACACTGGACCTTGTCATCTCAAACTCTGCCCCCATTAGTAAACTATCAGTGTACGATCTAGGTGTGTCGGATCACAAGGCCATGCTGCTCCTGCTACCCCACACCAAACCCAAGTGTCCCAAGCGTTTCAGAAATCGGAAAAACATCAACCCCGACACCATGACTTCGGATCTCCATCTCTCCACAATTGCTCCTTTATCAGTCAATGAATATCAGTCAATGAATCTGTGGACATTTACAAAAAATCTCTGCGTAATCTCCTGGATATCCACGGCCCTGTCAAAACCAGAACAGTCACTTTCACACACTCAGCCGCCTGGTACACCGGTGAGCTGCTAAAAATGAAGACAGCGGGGCGTGTCCTTGAGCCGGGCCTCAAGGTTTCTGGACTCACTGTTCACGGACCACCAAAAGGCCTATGCAAAGTTTCTCAGAGACACACAGTCAAAATTCTACTCAACTATCATCAACAATAGCCCTGGCAACTCCAAGCAATTTTTTTCCACGATAAATCATCTCCTCAAACCTCAGACTTCCTTACACAAAGACACCACAGAGGAGCAGTGTGACAATTTCCTCTCATTTTTTTGGAAAAAAATAGAGACCATACGCTCTCTCCTCTCAAACTCTGCTGCTCTGCCAGTCCTGAGCGTCAACCCCCAGCCCGGACCTACCCAGCTTCTTTGCTGCTTCACTGACATCTCGCAGCATGAAGTTGAGGCCATCATCAAAAAGATGAAACCCTGTGCCCTGGACCTCTTTCCCACAGCCCTGGTCAAATCTAAAATTGGTGCCATAAGTCCTCTGATCACTCAGTGATAAACCACTCCATCAAGTCTGGTCATGTTCCATCCCCATTAAAAGCTGCTGTCATCAAACCACTCCTCAAAAAACCCACCTTAGACCCTGAAGTCCTTGCTAATTACAGATCCATCTCCAACCTGCCATTTCTATCAAATGTGCTGGAGAAATTGCCATTCAGATTCAAAAACATCTCAAACACAATAACCTCCAGTCTGGTTTCCGCCAGGGCCACAGTACAGAAACTGCCTTAGTCAGGGGGACCAATGACCTGCTGATGACAGCTGACACCGGATCTCCATCCCTCCTCATCCTCCTGGATCTAACTGCATCATTTGACACCGTCGACCATGACATTCTACTCCATCGTCTTCGCTCGACAATTGGACTCTCTGACTCTACCCTAAACTGGTTCACCTCATATCTCAGCCGGCATGGAATATCATTCCATTGCTATGCTGATGACACACAGCTCTACATCAGAACAAACCCAACCCCCTCCGCACCTCTGCCATCATCCAACATAACCACATGCCTGGAGGAGATAAAGGTGTGGATTTAGCACAACTTCCTTAAATTAAACAGCTCCAAGACTGAAGCCATTCTAGTTGGCACTCCATATCAGATCCTTTCATCCTCCATCACCAGCATCACCTTCTCCGGTCAGAACATTTCAATCTCATCAACTGTTACCAATATGGGTGTTAAAATGGATCCTCATCTGACCTTTGAGGCCCACATCAAACAAACATGCAAGACCTCCTTCTACCACCTCAGAAATATCGCTAAACTCCGCCCCACACTGTCTGATGCTGAAAAGCTTGTCCACGCCTTTGTCTCCTCCAGGCTAGACTACTGTAACATACTTCTCATTGGGATTCCTAGCAAGAACATCCAGAATCTGCAATACATCCAGAAAAGCGCTGCTAGGATCCTGATGAGAGTGTGGAAGTATGAACACATCATACCCATACTCAAATCATTGCACTGGCTCCCAGTCTCACTCAGGATTGCAAAATCACCCTCTTCACCTATCAGTGCATTCATGGAAATGCTCCCTCATACATCAAAGAACTGCTCACCCCACAAACCTCCACGAGGACCCTACGTCACTGCTTTTATTTCGTTGTTTTATTTAAACCAATTTTACTCTGTAGCACTGTAACACACTGCACAGTTTTGTCTACGCAAATTAAAAGTGCAATTATAAATATAATTTATTATTATTATTATTATTATTCTAAACATGTGTAACGGTTAGGTCGCTTGTTGTGTAATTTTTAATGTGATTTTAATTTCCCATTTTAATTATGTTAGCAATATATGTTATAGTATCTTAGGATCTAATAAGTTAGCATATTCTAAATAGCTATCATACTGAAACAGATAAAGCTAGCACCAATATGGTTTTTTGTTTGTACGTAATGTTGTGCATTCGTACAGAAAATGTCTGCTAAAATGTGTTTGAGTAGCCTAGTTAGCCTAGCTAATTACAATTTTGTAGTCGGTTGGTGGACACAATTGATGTTTGAGTGTGTTAAAGGTTCAATCGTAGGGTCAATATGTCCACTGCTTATTTGCTTACAGATAACAGATAACAGTGATTTATCAGCATAGCTGCCCGTCGCTGAAAACCCAGTTCATAAACTGCTATTCAGTTCATTCATTTTGGTGTATGTTTACCTTCCTCCCGTTGCGCCAGCCGCGGAGGCTCAGAGCATGCTGGCTGACCAAACAATGACTGTGGAACGAAAACATCCGGATTCCTTTGTTGTCATCCTCGGCGACTTCAATAGAGCGAACCACAGCCGTGATCTCCCGAAATATGGGCAAAAGATTAAATGCGCAACCAGAGGGGAACACACTTTAGACCACTGCTACACGACCCTCAGCAATGCCCCGAGCTGCGCTAGGTCACTCAGACCATAACATTGTCCACTTGATACCGAAATACAGGCAGAAACTAAAACACTCTAAGCCTGTGGTCAGGTATTTTAAGTTGTGGACTAGCGAGGCCCAGGAGAAAAACTAGCGCCATGTTGGATAATGCTGGCGGTGGTGCAGAGGGTTTTCAATGGGCGATAGTCAAGTCAAGTCAAATTTATTGTCACTTCACAGTTTACACGTATATTACAGTGAAGTATAAAGCAGTGAGTGAAAATCTTATGTGCAATACCCGACGACAGACAGCAGTTTTAAAAATAAGATAAGATAAAAACAGAATAGAATAAAATAAGTAAAAAAAAGTACAAAACTGTATAAAGTTAAATATATAAAAGTAAAAATGCAATTTATAAAATGCAATATATCGGCACAGAAAAAGAGCAATATGCATATATAAATCAATGTAATAAAATATACATTGTTATATGCTATACACCCTTGTTCAGCAGCCTGATGGCCTGACTGTGGAAGCTATCTCTGAGTCTATTTGTACGGCACTTGATACTGCGGTATCGCCTGCCTGACGGTAAAAGTGAATACAGTTTGTGGCTGGGGTGGGCATTGTCTTTTATGATGTGTTTATAACACGCACCGCTGGTTGTATATATCCAGGAGGGAGGGGAGCTCACCTCCAACGATATACACGCACACACACACACACACACACACACACACACACACACACACACACACACACACACACACTGGCTGTTTAGCGATTCCCCCTGAAAGCTTAGAAATGCTATCTGAAATCATTTTTCCTCCCCTGTGTTTCGGGTGCTAGCGTTAGTTAGGACATTAGCATTGTGGACGTTAGCATTGTGGTTGTTAGCATTGTGGTTGTTGGCATTTTGGACATTAGTGTTTTGGATGTTTGTGTGGTTTGGATGTTAGTGTGGTTTGGCTGAGGACCAGTGGTCATTCTGAGAAGCAGCCAAGCTGACCTCACTGAGCGGGACCAAATAAATACATCTGTTTTTTTAAGATAAGGGCATCACAGGCCTGCCAGGGTCAGAATTCAGCTGGGACCCCAACAGTTATTATCTGACCCTGACAAGACACATTAGCTCTGTCATTCACTTTGGAGCCATGATAAGGATGTGTGTTTTTATAAAGCCTCGCTCCTGTTACCACCTTTCACACAGAACAGCCCATCCATGGGGCTAGCATGTTGTCGTTGACAACGCAGAACTGGCATTCAAAATATGGAACCTAATAAAATGATTCAATAGGCACTTCAGAAACAAGGAACAACTCTGGCTACGCTGATTACCTGTCAATTTGTCAGTTCAATGTCAGTTTGTCAGTTCAATGTATAACCGCTGCCTTTGTCTCGTTAGCCAATCAACAGCTGGTACACCTGCCATCTGTCAGGTATGGCAAACAAGCATGCTTGTGTGTGTGTGTGTGTGTGTGTGTGTGTGTGTGTGTGTGTGTGTGTGTGTGTGTGTGTGTGTGTGTGTGTGTGTGTGTGTGTGTGTGTGTGTGTGTGTGTGTGTGTGTGTGTGTGTGTGTGTGTGTGTGTGTGTGTGCGTGCGTATGTGTGTGTGTGTGTGTGTGTATACGTGTGTTTGTATACGTGTGTGTGTGTGTGTGTGTGTGTGTGTGTGTGTGTGTGTGTGTGTGTGTGTGTGTGTGTGTGTGACCTCAGTGGCGTGCCCTCAGTGGGCCCCCTGCTGTTAATAGGGTGTGATTCTGAAGGGTGTCACGTGGCGGCTTGTCTTACCCTACTAGGCACTGAAACTGTGCACTAAAACACCACCATTCAAGATGGAAAGCACACTCGTACATGTACTCTGTGCAGTGACTCCACAGACAATGGAACATGCATAATACAAGCGTAAAAGTACAGAATATAGGGAAAAACATTCTGCTCAAAAACTGTTGAAAACTGTTCACTATTAAAACTGTAAGCATTTCAAGGGGGCGGAGAGATAAGTCGCCCCAAGCGATTTGGAGTGAATCCCAGACCTACATCCCGTTAAGAGCATGCTGAAGCACGCTGGTATACGTCGTAGTGTGACGAGGTCACCGAGAAATTTTGTGCATGCACAAAATTTACGTGGGCCATAAGTTGTAGGTAAGTTATGCCATCGTTGACACACATCGTTACTTGTAAGTTACTCATATGTAGAAATACGTTGAGATAATGTCTCCCACGCCCACTCCCACGGCCTGAATACTTCTTGGCAGCTTTCTTCAAAGTTTTCACGACGGTGATGTTGATATTGCGGTTATGATTTGAATTGTCAGCCTTTTTATAGGCTACGACACGTGATCGACGGCGATACGCTGCGGCACGCTATGCATACGTTAGACTATCGTTGGGCATAAGTTGTGAACGCCGGCAACACGCTAAGCATTTGTTGGTATAAGTTATCTATAAGTTCTTGAAACGTTCGATATAAGTTACTAATACGTTATGTATACGTTGGCATACACTGACTAAATCGTCAAGGTGTGACAGGGCCTTTACATCCACACCAAGCTTACATCCACACTAGGCTTACATTATCACCAAGCTTCCATCCACACCGAAGGCCACACAGTTCTCACACTAGATGCTGGAGCTGTTACACGTCACACATCTGATTCCAGAACTTTTTTGTCTTTTAAAAGCAAAGCCGGTATATGTTTTATTCAAGATTGAAGATTGAACATTGAAATTTTTTATTTCCATTTGCATTAAGTGCAATGGAATGCTTACTTCCCATGAATTTCTAAAACACAATACTATAAAAATACTATCCACAATAAAAATCAACCCAAAAGTGACTGATGATATGTACATGTGTAGAATTGTGTAAAACATTTTAAAGTGCCAGTAGTGCAGCAGCATCATGAATACAGTGCATTACAGTGCAGAACAGTGCAGTAACTGTGATGAGTCCAGAAAGTCCAGCAGTAAAGTATCATCTAGGTCGTCCTCAGACGAGCCTGCTGCCTGAGCTTCCAATCTTTTCGGTCCTCCATACATCCGGCTAGCTCCCCGGAGCTCTCCACACCCGCATCCTTCCTCAGTATGAAAAGTATTAAAGTATGATAGAGTAATGTTAATGATGTTATGATAGTGGAAGCACTCCTAGCAGTTCAGTAGGAGAACTGCCTGTGGATAAAAAATATCTTCTACGGATGCTGTGGAACCGGCAACGGTAGGGGTAGGGGGGAGAAGATGTATAATAGAGCCACCAACTGATAATACACTGGAACACAACATGAAAATAATGTTCTAGCTTTATTCAGCCTGACCCAGTAGCATCCACATTGATTATTTAACTATAATCTTTTGGTACAAACACTACATATCATAGGGCCCTTGTAGTTCCCAGGATATTTACTCTGGTTATGGTTTTTTCATCAACACCCTGAGAAAGAGGCCTTGTGATCAAGAGGTTAATCCAACAGGGATTACACACTCTCAGATCGGCTTGTCGACTGCTGGCATCCCCCTCTTTTATTTTTAAACGAGGACCCCGGGGGAGCTAACAGAGCTAACAGCTAACAGAGCCTCTCTCTCAGGCCTCTACAGACAGATAAGGACCCCAACTGGGGTCAACAGCCTGGTGTTTGTAATGGTGAGAGATGGGGAAGCTAATACAGACTCTTGACCGAGGAACAACACTATTATAGAACCCTCTGGCATCTCACCACGGCTTTTCAAATTAAAACAGAGAACATAATTCATTTGAAGCCTTCCCTGGAAGGGGATTTATGGGCCTTGTGTTGTGCAGCCAGCGGTGCTTTTGGCCCAGTCTCCCCTTTCTTCAGCTTGGAAGCCTCTCCTTGTCCTCTCATCGTTTATTTGTTCCAACATGTGCCTTATTATTAGAGGAGCACCGTATGGTTTCACAGTTGAAGTTTAAATGGTAAAACTTAACCTTCAGTTCAGAGGGAGTCAGACCAGAGCATCACAGCAGGCAGGATGCTCATTTTTACATGAGAAAACCCAGGGAAACGCAGAGGAAGTGGAATTCATGCGAGGAGGTCGGCCTCCTGTCGACTTTAAGAGGCTTTTGAAATCCAAACGTTAATTTGCTACTTTGTAGCTATCTATAGGCTCCACTGACGCTATGGCAGTAGCATACGGTATGTATAGTGTATAGTGGCGGGGTACACAATTTGTGGAATCACAAATAGCAAATATATATACAGTATATACACAACATACATCTACAATCTGTACTGTTTATTTGTTTATTTAAGTCCATTAAAAGGTCAATTTGCGTGTGTATGCCCTCTTCAGGGGGTGGGGGAGATGTAAGCCTCAGGCCAAATTATTTAGATTAGATTAGATAAGATAAAAATTGATTGTCATTGCAGTACAGCAAAAATAATCTCACCAGAGTGCAAATTAAATGGTAAAGCGCATGGTAATATATAATGTAGAGTGGTTAACGCGCGCACACAAACACACACACACACACACACACACACACACCCACACACACACACCCACACACACACACACACACACACACACACACACACACACACACACACCCTGCAGACAAATGTTAGAGGAGGCAACAAGCCTCTTACATCCACACCAAGCTTACATCCACACCAAGCTTACATCCAAACCAAGCTGGTGTGTGTGTGTGTACTTGTTTTGTGGTGCAGTTGTTTGCTGAAGGATTTAGCGATTGATGCAATACCACAGATCACATCGGAGTTTGTAGGGCTCTCAATGTAAAGGCTCCTTATGAATCATAACTCAAACTGGGTGGAAGCATTTCTCGGCACACAAAGGATATCAAATGTTGGTTGACCCCTCCTGTCTGTCCTCCCCCCACCACTCATTAGTTAGGGTTAGGGTAAGGGTTTTAACGGTCAGGGTTAGGGCTAGGGCTAGGGTTAGGGTTAGGGTTAGGGTTATGGACCAACAGTCACCTGGTTTCTGTCAGTGTGTTTTAGACAGACCAACAGTCCCCTTGTTTCTGTCAGTGTGTTTGAGACAGACCAACAGTAGCCTTGTTTCTGTAACCGTGTTTTAGACACACATCATGTGATGATGTGTGTGAAAATGATAATAATACATTTTATTTGGAGGGCGCCTTTCAAATCACCCAAGGACACCTTATATAAAAACAGTGGACTTCACAAAGTGTTTAGGGTTTATAACAAGACAAACAACAGGAAGTAAACTTACAAGAAACACATGGTACAGTTTATATGGAATATGCCAGTTTGAACAAATGGGTTTTTAGTTGGGTTTTGTAAGATGTTATGGAATCAGGCTGTCGGATGTGTAGTGGCAGGGAGTTCCAGAGTCTGGGAGCCGAGCAACTGAAAGCTCGAGCACCCATGGTGCTGAGGCGTGAGCTGGGGACGGTGAGAAGTCCAACGGAGGAAGAGCGGAGGGAGCGGGAGGGGGTGTACTCCTGAAGGAGGTCAGTGATGTAGATGGGGGTTAGATTGTGGAGAGCTTTGTAGGTGAGTAAAGGTTTTTATAGTCAATCCGGTAGCGCACAGGAAGCCAGTGTAGTTGAATGAGGTGATGTGGTCAGATGAGTTGGTGCGGGTGATGATCCGGGCAGCAGAGTTCTGAATTATTTGCATTCTGTTGAGGAGTTTGATGGGAAGGCCAGTCAGAACTTTGCATTGCAGTAATCAATCCGTGATGTGACAAATGAGTGGACCAGGATTTCAGTGCGTGATTGGGACAGAGATGAGCAGACTCTGGAGTTGTTCTGAAGATGGAAGAAGGCAGTGCGGGTGATGATTTTAATGTGTGATGCGAATAAGAGGGAGCCGTCCAGAATGACACCGAGACTTTTTACTTGGGAAGAGAATGGTATGGGGAAGCCGTCGATGATGATGTTTGGACTGTGGGTGTTTTGTGACTTGGTGAAGGTGGATTTGGAGCCGATGAGCAGGGCCTCAGTTTTGCTAGCGTTGAGCTTGAGGAAATTCCTGCTCATCCAGCTCCTGTCCTCAAGGCAGGTGGTGAGGGAGGTGGGGGGCAGGGCATTGGTGGGTTTGGAGGAAATGTAGACCTGTGTGTCGTCGGCATAGCAGTGAAAGTGAACCCCATGGTTATGGAGGATTTTGCCCAGGGGGAGGAGATCTATGATGAATAGGAGTGGACCCAGCACTGACCCCTGATGGACACCCAGTGATACAGAACATCCTGACTTTTGGTTCCCGAGTTGTACAAACTGTTGTCTTTCGGTGAGGTATGATGTGAACTAGGAGAGTGCAACACCAGTGATCCCAATGCCAGCAAGGCGGTCCAGGAGTAGGTGGGAAATGGTGTCGAATGCAAAACAGTCACCTGGTTTCTATCAGTGTGTTTGAGACCAACAGGTGGCTTTAAACAACTTGCAGTTATTTTCTAAATGTATGACCGTCCACGGTTTTGCCAATTCTACCTTCTCCTTCCTCTCTCTCTCTCTCTCTCTCTCTCTCTCTCTCTCTCTCTCTCTCTCTCTCTCCTCTCTCTCTCTCTCTCTCTCTCTCTCTCTCTCTCTCTCTCTCTCTTAATTCCTTCCCCACTTCTCTTCCCTATACTCATTCCCTGAGCTGCTAGTGGAAATCGGTGGAGCTCGGGGGAGGGGAAAACATGAAATATGATCAGACACGCTTACATCTGGTTTTATCTTTGTTGGTTTATTTCTTCAGTTGAACTTTAACAGAATATACTCATTTTACACACACTCATTTTCCCAAGTGTATAAAATATAAATAAAATATGTCTAACAGAAAATCACTCAATATAGAGACTGATAATCAAGCTTTGATAATGGAAACAATTCACCGTTAAGCTTATGGCTAAGTGGGCAGCTTTCTGTGTTAAGACATTGATTTGCAATGTCAATAAGGGTTTCTAAATGCCTGCCAAGGTTTGTTCACCTTTAATTATCCGTCAACCTCATATGATTTAACTCACAAATCATCTTAAATCTGTACGTTGTGTCTGTAGGTCTGGTTCCATTGTGTAATGATTATATCACACATGTACATAAGCATGATAGTATGAAATGTAATGTGTGTGTGTGTCAGACGTGTGAGAGAGAGAGAGAGAGAGAGAGATACACACATAGAGAGAGATACACACACATATAGAGAGAGAGACAGAGAGAGAGAGAGAGAGAGAGAGAGAGAGAGAGAGAGAGAGAGAGAGAGAGAGAGAGAGAGAGAGAGAGAGAGAGAGAGAGAGAGGTTTTTAAGAGATTTCATCAGAGTTAAAGGAGCATGATGAATTGTGTCCTCTGAAGGCGTCACCGGCCTCCTCGGGGCCCCTCCCCCCCCTCCCCCTCATTCCCATGGCCCCATGGGAAGGATTGGCTAGTGAAGATCTGTGGCGTCCCTCAGGGTTTTTACCAAACACACACACACACACACATGCACACACAAGTTCAAGTTAAGTTAGGTTTATTGTCACTTCACAGTTTACACAAGTATAAGCAATGAGTTAAAATCTCCCGTGTTGAGGGTCAGTGGCTCTGAGGTGGTGCTGCCCATCCTCACCACCTGGCGGCGGTCCGACAGGAGGTCCAGTATCCAGCTGCACGTGGATGCGGGCACTGCTAGATCTCTAAGCTTGGTGTCGAGCTTGGCAGGAACTATCGTGTTGAACGCTGAGCTGTAGTCCACAAACAGCATTCGCACATAACAGTTTGTTCCCTCCAGGTGGGAATGAACCTGGTGACCGAGGACGCATACTCGTTGATGTTATTGTCCGAGGCAACCCGGAACATGTCCCAGTCAGCACGATCAAAACAATCCTGTAGCATAGAGTCCGATTGGTCCCACCAGCATTGGACCTCCCTCACAGTAATTGGTTGCTGCTTCAGTCTCTGCCTATAGGCGGGGAGCAGCTGGATAGAGCGGTGGTCTGATTGGCTGAACGGTGGGCGGAGGAGGGCCTTGTAGCCATCATGGTAGGGTGTGTAGCAGTGGTCGAGGATCCGCTCACCCCGTGTGTTGTTCGTTATGTGTTGGTAGAACTTCGGTAGAACCTTCTTCAGGTTTGCCTTGTTGAAGTCCCCCGCCACGATGAAAGCAGCCTCAGAGTGTGCCGACTCCTGTTCGCTTTTAGCCCCATACAGTTCCTTCAGCGCTGTCTGTGTTAGCTTGTGGGGGAATGTAAACAGCGGACACAGTTACCGCTGTAAACTCCCGAGGTAGCCAGAATTGACGGCACACAAGCATCAGGTACTCCAGGTCTGGGGAACACAAAGACTTAATGGGATGTACATGACTTTGGTTGCACCAATATCTATTTATCATGAGACATACCCCCCTTCCGCGATCTTTACCAGAGAGAGCCTTTGTTCTGTCCGCCCGCTGGACGGAAAATCCCGTCGGCTCGATAGCTGCGTCGGTAACCCCCTCCGACATCCATGTCTCCGTAAAGCAGATGATACAATTTCCGGTGGAATTGAATATGAGCCTGTAGCTCGTATAACTTATTGTCCAGAGTCTGTACATTAGCCAGTAGAATGGGGGTAGTGGGGGGCGATCGGATCAACATCTCAGCCTGACTAGCACACCGGCTCGCTTCCCTCGCTTCTTCCGGCGACGCTTGCGCGTGTAATCGTTATAATCCAGCTGTGACTTCGGGCGGGTGGTCCAAGTCGAAAGACTGAAACTCGGTAGGCCGCGAGCGAGTGTCGATCTAATCTCCAGAAGTGTGCAAAAGTCATAAGTGAACATGCTGCTAACTTTCTGTACAAGGATAGTTGCGATAAAAATAATACATTACAAAAAACTGCGTCGTCGTGCGGGAGCTCGCAACACAGCAGCCATCACGTACGGTGCCAGGTATTCCACACACACACACACACACACACACACAAACACACACACACACACACACACACACACACACACAAACACACACACACACACACACACACACACACACACACACACACCCACACACACACACACACACACACACACACACGCACAAACACACATACAAACACACGCACACATACTTCTCCCTCCTCCCCCACCAGAGGGATGTGTCCTGATCATCCGTGAGATGGAGGAGCTGGGATCCCCATACAAACCATCGATAATACCTATTGAATCAACTCCATCTCCTTATGCACAGTGTATAAATACCTCTTTCTTATTATTATGGGTTTTGTTTATTGTCTATAATGAGTGTTCTAAGTGGGTGTGTTATTATTATTGTGATTGCTTTGTTAGTGTTATTGTTTTTGTTATTGCTTGAAATTATGGTTTCACTTTCATTCTGTTTCATACAGGCGGCTCCAGTAATGCTTTAGATTAGATTAGATTAGATTCAAATTTATTGTCATTGCACAGCAGAATAATTTGGCATCTAACAAGAGTGCAAATGTTGCAGTTAAGTGCATGGTAATATATTATTTACAGTGGTAAAATAAGATGTAAAGACAATCTACTAGGTATAAAATAACTTATAGTACTTAGAGTATATATGTGCAAAATTATAGGAAGGGTGGCTGTGTTTGATTATAAGGGAGCGGTCATTCAGGCTTGTGTAACACTAGTACCCCCCACAACAACACATGACACAACAACATAGAAACACAAGCACAGAAACACATGGGACAGAAGGGGAACATCATCAGTAATTAACACACAGGCTGTCATGTGCTTACATGCTATTTTATTATTTATTATTATTTGTAATGTTTGAAGATTGTAATGTTGAAGACACCATCCGGAAAGAAGAATCTCAGGAAGTCACCTGATACTAACGTTAACGATATAAGTAGAGTAATGTGTCCCAAAAGATGTACATCTATTTATTTTCTCAAAAATACGTTGAACAATAGTACACACAACCATGCACACGTCAGGCAGTAGGTCACTGGTTAGGGGCTTTGACCATCCTCTCGAGAGCCTCCTTAATGCTCAGTAGAGGTCAGTCAAAAGAATAAAACCAAAAATTTAAGTAAATACAGAAAATATATCTACTGGTATAAGCACAATGAGAGTGGTGGTACTGTCAGTCCTACACCAGAGGTTCACTTCACAGCGGCTGAGCAAAGGGTCTGGGGAGATAATACATTGGAGTACATTTGCATATATTTGACTAGACATGGAGCTGTACGTAGGAGTGGGTTAGTAGATAGTAGTAGGTTAGCAGTTTCTTAGTAGGTTAGTAGTTAGTAGTTAGTAGTAGGTTAGTAAGTTGTAAGTAGGTTAGTAATTTGTAGTAGATTAGTAGTTAGTAGTAGGTTAGTAGTAAGTAGTAGGTTAGTAATTAGTAGTTAGCAGTGGTGGGCCATCAGGGCCAGCAAGGCCTTCTCTTCTGGCCTAAACATCATCAGAATATACATTTAATTTTGATATATTTTTTCCACAAATATGTATTAAATTATTCCCCATAGTCTATTATCTTCATTTCATAGCTTTCCTCTTGGTTAGTTGCTTCCAGCCTCAGATTGAGATTTGGAGGGCTGGCCTTTATGTTAGAGCTTTTATCCAATCATATTTCAGCCATAATGTGTTGCCAGGGTCCAACAAATCTGCCCTTAAGCCTTCAGAATCAACAGTGCGGGCACCTGGAGCTTAAAGTGAACGGAAACAAAACTGTGGCGTTAACCAATCAGATTTTGAGTTGGCGACACCGGCGCCAGCTAGCAGGCGTACAATAACGTCAGCATTTGCACGTCTTTGATTGGATATGCGCTATTGAGAGGCGGAGCTATGCAGAGCTAGCAAACTGAACTTGAACAAGTTCATTTATGTATATTTCTACAAGCTGTTTTTTTGGAACTGAAATGAACAGATAAACTGTACAACAGAGTCATTGAAGTCTTCTTGAGGAAAGAAAGGAGGATGGATTTTGTGTTCAAATAATCAGTTGTTTTGGTGAGTACAAAGCATTTTATTTATATTTATATAAATAATATTTATATATTTTATATTTATATATTTTTGTCATTTTATTTTGTCAATTTTAACAAATTAATATATATGTAATTAAAATAACAAATATATAAAAAATAAATGTTTGATGCTTCTGCAAGAGATGTAGAGATATGTGTGGCACACTGGCTCAGCTGTGCAGTAAAAGTACTCAAGGAGACTTGTTGAATTGTTTTGATTGAACCTTTATCAAAGTGGACATTCAAGGCTAGGAATACACTTTCACCACTGTCGCAAGTATATCCTCATGAACAAATGCAAAGTATTTGTTTGTTTTCTTTTATTTTCAGTGAATAGTTTATGTCTTTATCGTCACGTTTCTTAAATGAAACTGCTTTGGGTGCGACAATTCGCTGTTTAGTGAACAAACTTGTTAAAGCTCACATACTTTTGGTGGACTTAATAAAACTTTGTAGACTAATCCCTTAAAAGTGCCTTTTATTTTTAAGTTTTGACAGTATCCAAGCGATCTTAAAGCTGGTAGTTTAACACTCTTAATTGTAAATGCAGATTTATTGATTATAAATGTTTCGGAAATATTAATATAACTCTGTTGTACTTCACTATGTTTAGGTGATGCAACACCCGGTTATACTGCGTTTCTGTCTGAATGTATAGTTTCTAGAGCCATATGGCTTAATAATGATGGTATTAAGAGGTGGAATAATTCAGGTAGGACTGTGTAGGACATAACTGAAGGCCTAGGTGTGAAATGCACGGTCTGCCACTGGTAGTTAGTAGTAGATAAGTTGTTAGTAGTATGTAAGTAGTTGGTAATAAAGTAGTAGAATTTAGGTAGAGATTTCTCCAGATCATATTAAACTGCCTTCATCACTTCACCACACATGATAATGAGAGTCTGCAATGGGTGAATGAGTGAGACTGTGTGAATGACTGAGGCAGTGTGAATGAGTGAGGCTTTGTGTGAATGAGTGAGGCCGTATGCGTTAGTGAGGCTGCGTGAAAGAGTGAGGCTGTGTGAATGAGTGAAGCAGTGTAAATGAGTGAGGCTGTGTGAATAAGTGAGGTTGTGTGAGTGACTGAGGCCGTGTGAATGAGTGAGGCTATGTGTCTGAGGCTGATCCAGACACTGATCATTGTTGGACCTCAGTGTGGTGATGTTGGTGAGGGATGGGATGTGGCTGAGACCACACCTGTTGGGTGGTTGTAGGGTTGGTGGTGTTAGGTTGGGTGGTTGTAGGGTTGGTGGTGTCAGGTTGGGTGGTTGTAGGGTTGGTGGTGTCAGGTTGGGTGGTTGAGGGAGGTGGTGTCAGGTTGGGTGGTTGTAGGGTTGGTGGTGTCAGGTTGGGTGGTTGTAGGGTTGGTGGTGTCAGGTTGGGTGGTTGAGGGAGGTGGTGTCAGGTTGGGGGGTTGTAGGGTTGGTGGTGTCAGGTTGGGTGGTTGTAGGGTTGGTGGTGTCAGGTTGGGTGGGTGAGGGAGGTAGTGTAAGGTTGGGTGGTTGTAGGGTTGGTGGGGTCCTTGGGCTGTTTTGTTTGATGTTTTTGGTGGCATTCTGTTTAGTTGTAACGAGCATCAGGGGGATGATCTTGGTAGACAGACCTTGAATACAAGCATCCTATAGTTCAACCGTTTAGTTTCCAAGGGATAAACACATTCTACACACTCGGGATGCGCATGAAACAAGCAGCCTGTTTAACGACAAGTAATTCAATTAGGATTCTGAATGTGTCGGAAAAATCAACAAGGAGACTGTCTGAACATTTTGTTAATTTATTTCAACACAACACAGCATATAACATCAACATCACATAACTTATGAACCTTTAAAACCAACCCAATAACTTTATAAAACAAACGATGAGTAAAAACAGTCATTTGTTAAAAAACTAAATGGAAACTATATTTTTTGTTTCTTTTAATGTAAAATAAATATAAATTATATAAACAAACAAATAAATAAATATAGGCTTAACAAACTTAAAAATGTCAATATCAGTACAGACAGGCCTACGGAGAAGTAGCCTCAACATGAAATTAATACTTTCCTGAGGTCGGAATACAAACAAAAATAATAAATATACCGCAAAACTTAACTTAAACACTACGGCATATATGGTGTGTTATACTAGGCTAGGCTACTAACTTTTACCTGACTCACAGTGGCGGCTGGCCCATAGGGGGCGATGGGGCGTGGCTCACCCTAAACCACACGCACAAACAAAATATAAAAAAATATATATAAATTGTCAATATGTGTGTGTTTAAAATATGGAATGCACCCAGAAATATGTGTAAAATATGATTTGAAATTAATTTGCGCAACATAATATGCTTTTCCTAGTACACATATGCCTAGTATACTACAGCCTTAAGGGCGCATTTGTATGACGATGCTGGGGGGGCTGTAGAGAAATAGCCCCACGGAGGCGGGTCTCTGTAGCAGTTTAGCCAATTGCTGATTCAAGATATAAACGAGTGACATAAAATGTAGCCAATCAGCGTCCTCAAAACATCTCCCCGTGGGGCGCTTTTCAAATCGCCCCACGGAAGACTTTGGAGCATCGAGCATCGCCATTTGTGTGCGTCACATATTATGCTCTGTCTCTGCGGGCGCCATTTACTACAACTAGTTCAACAATGGCGAGCGTGAGCACTACCCCAAGACTCAACCCGGTCCCTAACTTGGTGAAATCTATCATTCAAGAGCCGTTTGAGAGAAGAAGTTTGGCGGACAAACTTAAGGTGAAAGATCTGGGCCCAGATCAACCTGATATTTTTATCAAACAGGCAGCTAGTGAAAAAGGGAAGACCTATATGCGAGGTTTCTCTCGTAGCTGGTACACCAGAAAGGCCTGGCTAGCTGGATGCACTCATGCTAATGCCTTATTTTGCTTTCCTTGCTTGCTTTTTAAAACGGGGGGGACAGATGTAACATGGACAACAACTGGAGTGAGGGATATGAAGCACCTGTCTGAGAAAGTGAGGAAGCATGAGAACACCAGGGCACACTATGAATGCTATGAAGCTAGCCACGCTAGGCAGAGTGAACATTGCTACGCAGCTGGACGAAGGCCACAGGATTGCCTGATTGAATTTGTAAACAGCGCTCAGGCAATTTTACAGTTATGTTATAATATCTGAATACAAAACTAATGAAGGATTCTTGGATTATTTGAACATTTGGCACTAATTTATCAATGGCAGCCAAATCACAAAATGAGGTTTTTTTTTCTATATATTATTTTACCGTTTAACAGTACTGATAGTGTTGATTGGTCCGAAATGATTTTGTAAACGGTAAAAAGTTAGTGTTTAAAGTCCCTACCTACATGCTTATTATTGTAACGTGGGCTCGGAGAGCAAGGCTGTCATATCCGCCCTGGGCTGGACCAAACACAGAGGAGACACTTATGAGCCCAAATGATTGATGATTCCTGAATGATAATTAAACACTGCAGAGACCCCATGCTGAGCTCTCCTCTCCAGCGAAGTGTCTCCCTGAAACACACAATATATCAACCACGCTAAGCAGGACCCAGATGTTTCTCCTGCTTTCGGCGGGGATATCAATGTTATATATATGATATTGAAATGTGCACATTTTGACTATACTTACCGTGTATATATTAATGTTCAACTGTTGATATAACTGCATATCCCTGCTCACTACCTGCTGTATATATATGTATATATATTGATCTAGTTGATATAACTACAAGACCCTGCTTACTACCTGCTGTATATACATTTGTATATATTTATCTTGTTGATATAAATGCATAGCCCTGCTCACTACTTGTAGATACTCGTATACTTACCTGTATATATATATATATAGATTAGATTAGATTAGATTGACTTTATTTATCCCAAGGGAAATTGTTGTGCAACAGTCATCAATACATACATAATCAAAATAATAATAAGATAAAAATAAGATGAAAATAAGATGGGATAAGGTGTATTACAGATAAAGTGCAATGTTCAACAAGTAAAACAAATAAAAACAAAGTAGAGAGAGAGTGAGAGAGAGAGAGAGAGAGAGAGAGAGAGAGAGAGAGAGAGAGAGAGAGAGAGGGAGAGAGAGAGGGAGAGGGAGAGAGAGAGAGGGAGAGAGAGGGAGAGAGAGAGAGAGAGAGAGAGGGAGAGAGAGAGAGAGAGAGAGAGAGAGAGGACCTCGGGTCACTGTGCCTCCGCTGTCCATTTTACGACCTGAGGTGGATCCATTGAAAAGTCACCGGGAGAAAGGACTTCCTGTGGAGAAAAGACTTCCTGTGGCATTCTGTAGTGCATCTCGGTACTAAAAATCTGTTGCTGAAGCTGCTCCTGTATGAGGACAGCACATGGTGGAGAGAGTGAGAGTCACTGTCCATGATGCTCCGCAGCTTGCACAGCATCCTCCTCTCTGACACCACCACTAACCAATCAAGTTCCACCCCCAGGACAGAACCCCCCTTCCTGATGATTTTATTGAATCTGTTGGTGTCGACTGCCCAGTTGACACCAACTGCAGGAAGTAGAGTGGGCTCTGGCCCTTCTTGTACACAGCCTCGGTGTTCTTGGCCCAGTCCAGTTTATTATCCAGGTGAACTCCCAGGTATTTGTAGTCCTGTCCCCCCCCCCCCGATAATGAGATGATGAGAACTTCTGCAGGTGACAGGAATCTGAGATGTATTTGAGTAATTCTGAGGTGTACAGAGTAAACATAAATGGCGACAGAACAGTTCCCTGTGGGGCCCCCCGTGTAGCTCACCACAGTGTCAGACACACAGCCCTGCAGTCTAACGTACTGTGGCCTAGCAGTCAAATAATCCATAATCCAGGACACCAGGGGAGCGTCCACCTGCATCGCCGCCAGCTTACTCCCCAGCACGGCAGGCCGGATGGTGTTGAATGCACTGGAGAAGTCAATGAACATGACTCTCAAACAAGTACTCCCTGGTCTGTCCAAGCGAGCGTAGGCACGGTGAAGCAGGAAGATGATGGCATCTTCTACCCCTAGATTTGTCTTGTTAGCAAACTGAAGGGGTCCAGTGATGTTTTGACCAGGGGCCGAAGGTGTGACTTCTCCAGGGACTTCATCAGGTGGGAAGTCAATGCTACCGGTCTGTAATCGTTGGAGGCACTGGGGCATGCATTCTTCGGTACAAGAACCAGGCAGGATGTCTTCCACTGCACAGGGACCCTCTCCAGACTCAGGCTCAGGTTAAAGATGTACTGGGGGACCCGACTCAGCTGGGAAGCACATGTTTTGATTACCCTCGGGCAGAGGCAACTACCCTCGGGCAGAGTCTGCACAGTTCACCTCTCACCTGCTCCACTGTGAAGTTCTGGGCGACGTGTCCGGAAGTGCTGGTATGGGGAGCTGGTGTAGTTTTGTTGTTGTTGTTGTTGTTGCAGGGGGGAACTGGTTGAGGGGGAGGGAGAGCAGGTAAGATGTTGCTGGAGAGGGTTGTTGGGGGAGGGGCGACAGCAGGGCTGGAAGGTTAAAGGGGGAAGATGGTAGAAGAGCTGGGGGAGGGGTAGAATGGAGCCCTCTGACTGTAGCCAGTTATGCTCCTCATTCCACTCCACACATCCTTCATGTTGTTCTTCTGAAGTTTATGTTCCAGCTTCCTCCTGTAGCTGTCTTTACCCTGCTGGATCCTCTCCTTAAGTTCCCTCTGTACCCGTTTCACCTCCTCCCTCTCCCCGTTTCTGAAGGCCTTCTTCTTCTCATTTAAGAGGACCTTGATGTCTCTGGTGACCCATGGTTTGTTGTTGGGACAGCATACAGTCTGTGTTGGAACAACATTATCCACACATAAATGTATGAACCCTGTTATGCAATCCGTGAGATCATCAATGTCCACTCCATGTGTATTATGGAGCACATCCCAGTCAGTTATTTCAAAGCAGCCCTGCAGAGCCTCATAACATATACATATACATATTTACATATACATCTGTACATATCTCATTCCTACTCTATACGTTTTTTTATACCTGTTTTTATACCTAGTAGACGGTTTTCACATCATATTTTACCACTGTACATTTTATATTACCATTCACTTTACGGCAACATTTGCACTCTTAGGTAGTTGCCTAATTATTTTTGCTCTGCTGTACTTGTGCTGTGCAACGACAATACATTTGAATCTAATCAAATATTATCTGAAATATTATCCCACCCCCCCTGGCTGCTGCTAACTCTCATTTTAGTCTCTTTGCAGCAGTGCGTCCTGTGGCTCTGAAGACCTTTCAATGTTTCTAAATGTGCATACGGTAAATGGTAATGGACTGCTTTTATATAGCGCTTTCATCCAAAGCGCTTCACAAGTCAGGCCTCACATTCACCCATTCATACACACATTCAACCACCGACGGCGGAGTCAGCCGTGCAAGGAGACAGCCAGCACGTCGGGAGCAGTTATGGTTTAGGGTGTCTTGCTCAAGGACACCTCGACAGTTTTTGGTAGGAGCACATACATACAAACATGTTGTCAGACATAGTTACATAACATATGACATAACATGTCTTTACTACACTTTCACAAGTAGAAAGCACCAACTATACTAAATGACAAATACATGAATACATACAAAACATTCATCAATCAATCCTGTAAACAAACACACGCATACATTCACACACTTACACATGTACATGTACACGCGCAAACATACATACACACACACACACACGCACACACACGCATACATTCATACACACACATGTAAATGCACAGGCAAACATACACACACCCACGCATTTATTTACACACACACATACACACACACACACACACACACACACACAAACAGACTCAGGCACACACACACACACACACACACACATGTACATGCACATGCGCAAACATGCACACACACACACACACCATATCAATTGCAAGCAGATTTCTTCACTCCATCCCACATGGAACTTTCCTTCCGGTCACTTCTTTATCCGTCTTCTGGATCAGCTCTGAAACATATAAAATACAAGTGTATTAGTCTTCCCAGCGGCTGCCATCGATCAGCAAGGCATTACCAACACAGGGCTTTAGAGAGAGACTCTATTCATGATGAATGACTAATCTCCACAAAATAGCAACAGGCTAATTCCTCCACACTGCCAGACCTCTGCCATCACACACGCTGCCTCTGGAGCCTGACAGCTAACACACCCAAGGGCTATTTCTGTCTGGCTTTGATTGACACGCTGCTCAACTTCAGATCTAGCAGGTCTATTTGGCATAATCAGAGCTGTAACTCACAGCATCTAATATTTTATTTGACTTTAAAAATGCTGTTGTGTATGCTTGTGAATGTTAAAACATGTGTTAGTCTGTGTTTCTGTTTTAAAGAACCATAAAGCAGTTAAAGTGTAAACTAGGCCAGCCAATGGCATTCCTTCCAAGGTTTGCATATTCATTTGAGTCATTTATTTGAGACATGAACATTTTTTAATTAAGAACAAAGACAATAAACCAAAGATCTGCCGACACTGTGAGATTATATATATATATATATATATATATATATATATATATATATATATATATATATATATATATATCTATCGGCTGTCCTCACCGTCTCCCCCAGGTGACCATACCAATCACCTGGGCAGGGGGCAGGATGGTGTCCTCCGATACTGGGCTGGCCCTCTCAGGGAAAAGATGGGACAGGGCGTTAGCCTTGGTATTGTGGGATCCCAGGCGAAAGGTGAGGGATAATTCAAAACGGCTGAAGAACAGGGACCAGCGTGCTTGACAGGAATTCAGCCGCTTGGCCGTACGGAGGTAGGTGAGGTTCTTGTGGTCCGACCAGGGGCGTCGCAACAGTGTAGGCAAAGTAGGCAATTGCCTGGGGCCCCGAGCTGGAAGGGGGGCCCCCGAGGATGACAGATTACATTGCCCCCCCCGTTGGACTCCGTGATCACCCCCCCCCACCGTTGGACTTCGGCTGGACTAAAGCGTCGAGAGAAATGCGAGCTTCTCGTCCTCCGCCGACCTCTGTGGGAGAGGATAGCCCCGATGCTCTCATCAGAGGCCACCTCCACGATGTATTGTTGAGAAGGATCGGGGTGGGCTAGTACCGGGGCTACGGTAAACAGGTCGCTCCGTCGTACGGCACGGTGTCAGCAGACGGGGGCTGCGTGACGCCGACAGGCGTGTACGGAACGACGTCGTCAGGCGGGTGCGGAGCGACGTCGGCAGCGTCGGCAGACGGGGGGAGCGCAACGTCATCAGGCGGGTACGGAGCGACGTCATCAGGCGGGTGCGGAGCGACGTCGGCAGCGTCGGCAGACGGGGGGAGCGCAACGTCATCAGGCGGGTACGGAGCGACGTAGTCAGGCGGGTGTGGAGCGACGTCGTCAGGTGGGTGCGGAGCGACGTCGTCAGGCGGGTGCGGAGCGCCGTCGTCAGGCGGGTGCGGAGCGACGTCGTCAGGCGGGTGCGGAGCGACGTCAGCAGCGTCGGCAGACAGGGGGAGCGCAACGTCGGGCAGCGCAGCATCGGGCAGCGGCGTTGTCAGACGGGGGAATAGTCCCGACACTAGTCCGGGACGGGGGAGGAGTCTGCGTACCGGGAGGTCGAGTAGCGACAGGTACCAGACAGACGGAAGTTCAGGGACGAGCCAAAAGTCTCGATACCGGGAGGTCGAAATAGCGATCAATAGGTATCAGACAAGTAATTATAATTACCGGGGTGCTTGTATGAACCAGAGTAACGCGAGACCGGCGGGTGATGCGGGGTAGGTACAGGATCTGGATCTCCGGGACATCAGTGGCGATGTCCGTCCAGAATGTCCGACGTAACGTGAACAACGTGCAGTACGACGTAACGACCTAACACTGGGGTAAAGGATAGCCAGAGTATATACCCCAGGTGAGGTGATTAGCAATTAGACAAGGTAATAGCTGACAGGTGTGTGTGTGTGCGCCACCAGCGCACGTGGCTTGGCCACGCCCCCTGCCAACCACCGTAACCGTTGTTGACAGGAGCGTGTGTGCGCCGCCAGCGCACGTGGCTTGGCCACGCCCCCTGCCAACCACTGTAACCGTGACAGACAGGTCTTTAAAGAGCAGGTAGGGGTTAGACAGTACATAGACAGGTCTTTAAGGACCAGGTAGGGGTTAGACAGTTAATACAGATACAGGTCATTAAGGAGCAGGTAGGGGTTACACAGTGGATACAGACTTAGAAAATTTGAATTAAAAAAAATATATGTTATTGTCATCGTACAACAAAATTGTCTAGCAATCCTCAAGACACTATTACAACAAATACAACATATCAATTATGTAAAAATGCTAAACTAAACAAAAGTTAGAACATTTCCATTAAAAT
Organism: Muraenolepis orangiensis; assembly: GCA_027704905.1. NCBI lineage: Eukaryota > Metazoa > Chordata > Actinopteri > Gadiformes > Muraenolepididae > Muraenolepis > Muraenolepis orangiensis. Next base: position 14,639,574 of record CM051015.1, on the reverse strand, counting down.
ATTGTGTATATAATTGTATATATACATATTGCAGTGGCCAAATAAGCAGTCGTTGTCTGGCCTTCAGCAGTCGCAAAACTCAGAACATTCAAACAGAACAACTAAGTCTTAACAACAAAGAATTGTCAGATGAACCTGTCAGATGAACTTGACTGATGAACCTGTCAGATCGACCTGGCTCCACAGCCAACCGACTACACGTTGTTCCACCAGCACATTAAAAGGGCCTCTGCAAACTACAGGTCACGACCCGGGAAAGATCCAATTTGTGTTGACATACTGCCAATTACAGAGGTTTGAGTGAAGGCTCTGTGGTGACGTTTGGCTAAGGTCACGCCACGTGATCTCCAGATTCTGATCCACCGAATACACAGCAGTGCAGTACACAGTGTGGTACACAGCGTGGTACACAGTGTGGTACACAGTGTGGTACACAGCGTGGTACACAGCGTGGTACACAGTGTGGTACACAGTGTGGTACACAGCGTGGTACACAGCGTGGTACACAGTGTGGTACACAGTGTGGTACACAGCGTGGTACACAGCGTGGTACACAGTGTGGTACACAGTGTGGTACACAGCAGCGCGGTACACAGTGTGGTACACATACTGTGTTAGACACAGCAGTGTGGTACACATACTGTGGTACACAGCAGTGTGGTACACAGCAGTGTGGTACACAGCAGTGGGTACACATACTGTGGTAGACACACTGTGGTACACATACTGTGGTACACAGCAGTGTGGTACACAGCTCAGATCGGGCCCAAAACAACCAGCCTGACCCGACCTGAGGGGTAGAGGCTAAGACACGTTCTGTCTCAGCCCGGCACTGACATTCACTTCTTAAGTAGGTGAAGCAGACGATGCTGCCGCCAGCCATTAAAATGGCTACTTGAAAATTGTATTGTATAAATGTCATGAGCAAAGATAGATAGAATGGATAAAGAAAAACAACCGTATCACCTGTACCAATAACATGTGGATACAGCTTCCCAGAGAAAGGAAGGGAGAGACAAGAGAAAATAAAGAGAAAAAAGTGAGAGAGAACTTGTCAGAGGGAGTGAGCAAGAGAGGAGGGCGAGACAGAACATAAGCAGGAGAGAGAGGGGGGGAGAGAAGGTGGTTGCTGGTTGGTGATTTGTTATTCAAGATAGTGATTGGCCCCCTCCTCCTCCCTGATGAATGCGTTGCTACCCGGGAAAACACTTCACACACGTTTCATTAGCTGCTGCTAGCGGATACAATACAGCGGATCAGATATAGGCTGCTTTGACATTCAAACCATTTGAATGATTAGTGTTTCCACATCTCCTTGGGTCTCACTCCATAGAAACACACACACACACACACACACACACACAAACAAACACACACACATACACACACAAATACACACACACACACACACACACACACACACACACACACACACACACACACACACACACACACACACACACACACACACACACACACACACACAGACACACACACACACACACACACATAAACACACATAAACACACATAAACACACACACACACACACACACACACACAGGAAGGTTAGCCTAGCATTTATTTTTATTTTACATTTACATTTACATTTAGGGCATTTGGCAGACGCTTTTATCCAAAGCGACTTACAAGGTGTACATTTGCTGAAGCAGACAATAGCATAACACTGAGGTACGCGAACGTAAAAATAGAGCAGTTCATACCCATCATTTTACCCACGCCACTGGGGCGATTTCAATTTCAATAAATGATCCACAAACGTGGTTGAGGAAAAATATAAATAACAACGTATAACATATCATAATGTGGCTATATGTCATAGGCCACCATAACTAGACCTGCCATATATATTTAAATCTGTTGATAGAACTGCTCCTACTCCTGTATATACATATATATTTATATATGCCATACATTTATATATGCTCACGTGTATATACATTTACATTTATATATTTTTATCCTGCTTTCAATAATTGCATACCCCTGATTACTACCTGTTAAATACTCACTTACCTGAATATACATGCTGCTCATATCCCATTTAATACCTAGACTGTATTGTAACCTGTACTCTCTCTCTCTCTGAGAGAGGTGGTGGTGGGGGTGGTGTTGGTGGAGGTGATAGTTGCATCGGTGACACGCTCCTGCAGATTCCTCCTCTACAACATCAGGAGGAATCGACCTTTTCTCACTGAAAAGGCTGCGCAGGTGCTCATCCAGGCTCTCGTCATCTCCCGGCTGGACTACTGCAACTCCCTCCTTGCTGGCGCCCCGGCATTTGCCATCAGGCCCCTGGAGCTCATTCAGAAAGCTGCAGCTCGCCTGGTGTTCAACCAGGCCCCAATTTAGTGGAACAAACTCCCCACGGATGTCACGACTGCAGAGTCACTCCCCATCTTCCACCGAAGGCTGAAAACCCATCTCTTCAGGACACACTTCCCGGATCCTTCCTCGTAGCGCTAAGTCAATTAAGTCAGTCAAAAGTAGATTACATATTGTAGATAGGTATATATTGTTCTACATATTGTTGCATATTGTTTGCCAACTTATTGTACTTTTTCCCTTACACTTTTGCCTGAATTGTTGTACTTCTACCTGAGCACTGGTTCAGTTATTGGAGACTTGTTAGAAATGAGAGAGAGAGAGAGAGAGAGAGAGAGAGAGAGAGAGAGAGAGAGAGAGAGAGAGAGAGAGAGAGAGAGAGAGAGAGAGAGAGAGAGAGAGAGAGAGAGAGAGAGAGAGAGAGAGAGAGAGAGAGGGGGGGGGAGGATGGAGATAGAGAGAGAGAAAGAGAATAGAGAGAGAAAGAGAGAGAGATTGATGTGCAGAAACATGCATTTGGTGTGGAGAGGGCGTGGCTTGGCGTCGACTGCAAACATGTGGGCGGGACATCTCCAGACATTCCAGGGTCTTCCAACCCTGTTGCAGCGCTGCTCCAGCTGAACAACCTTTTCTTAAGTGCGGTAACTCCAGCCTCAGGGAACAGAATAAATGAATTCCAGCTTCTCCCATTTGTCATGTCTCCCTCCTCACCCCCCTCCCTCCTAACCCTCCTCACTCCCTTTAACACTTCTTCTTCACCCACATGCACACACACCGGCACATATACAAACACACACACACACACACACACACACACACACACACACACACACACACACACACACACAAGCGTGTGCGCTCCCCTGCGGTGACACCCACGCTCCATGGTCCCCAGCAGTTGCACAGCAGGGGTTCTCCATACCCACCACAGACTGTAATTAATCAGTGCCACTCAATAAACACACGCCTTCAGTCCAACTCTGAAGATTTGGTTCTAGCATTTTTTAATCACCATAATCCTGAATCATGTAGAGCCAGCCTGTGATGGTGTCTGTATCTTTCTGATGCATGAGATGAAGAAGCCACATTCAACCCCTTGTTATTCTGCAGCGTATTAGCGATCTGTTTGTACCGCAAACCTGACGTCAGCCTGGCGTTGCGTGCTGTGAAAGTAATTTATTTGAGATGCTGGTCACGTCCACTTTAGTGGTGCTACTGTAGTGCTTCTGTCAGAGTCCCAGATGGTTTCTGGCCTTGGACGTACCTTCAAGATGAAGGAGAAATCCTATAAATATTCCTATAAATACTCAATTATATTTTGTCTTCTTCATAGATTCAAATATTTGTTTTTTATCCCTCAATGTATGCTGTGACTTGCATCAATATACTTCTTTACTGGACTCATTATCGTTACTGCACTATTCTCTTCATTCTGCACTGTACTGCACTATTCTGTACTGTACTGCACTATTCTGCACTGTACTGCACTGTATTCATGATACTGCTACAACTCACTACAGTGCTGCACTACTGTCACTTTAAAAAAGCTTTTTGCAACAATCGCCATTGTACATTACATTACAATACAGTCATTTTACATTACAGTCATTTAGCAGACACTTTTATCCAAAGCGACTTACAATAGTGTGTTTCAACAAAGGAAGGTAAGAGAACAACTCACCACCAGAAGTCAAAAGTGCATTTCATTTCTAACAAGTCCTCCAAGAACTGAACCAGTGCTCAGATAGAAGTACAATACGTCACCAGCCATAGAGTAATCAGTTAAATTCAAGCCAGGTGAGGCTGCTTAAACCAGCCACCAACCACACACACTCAACGGCCATATGAATATATCATCCACATCATGGATCATATTATTGTTTATATTTCTGTTAATATAATTGTTGTGTATAATTCATACTGAAGGAGGGAATCAGGTGGGTAAGTCAAGTCAAGTCAAGTAAATTTTATTTGTAAAGCCCTTTATCACAGTTACATTCTCAAAGGGCTTCACAGGCCACATGTTTACAACACCCCCCAAACCCTATGCCCCTTAAGGGCAAGAAAAAAGAGAACGCTCTATTACCTGCTGATTTCTTTATGAGTTTTGGGATTGATAGAAGGCCATCTCCTGAATACCGGAGGGGCCGAGAAGGACAATAGGGAACAATAAGGTCCTTCAGGTATGATGGTGCTAATCCGTGTAGGATTTTATAAGTAAGTAGTAGCACCTTGACCTTGCATTAACTGGAAGCCAGTGGAGCGAGGCCAGAATTTGAGTAATGTGGTCAAACTTTCTGTTCCTAGTCTTGCAGCAGCGTTCTGCACAAGCTGGAGGCTTTTCGTAGCAGAGTTCAGTAACCCAGAGAACAGAGCATTACAGTAATCGAGTCTCGACAATATAAACGCGTGGATGAGTGTCTCTGCATACGCGGCAGACAGCATTGGTCTGATTCTAGCAATGTTTCTAAGATGAAAAAAATACATTTAAAAATATTTTAATTGCAGTCAGTCATGATTCAACTTTCTGGATCTGGGAGGAGTCGTTTGACCTGATAGGAATATAGATTTGGGTGTCGTCAGCATAACAGTGAAAATGTATTCCATAACTGCTATTTATATCACCAAGAGGGAGCATGTAGATTGCAAAGTGCAGAGGACCAAGGACTGACCCTTTGGGAAGACGAAAGCTTAGGATACAATAATTCTGTAATGCAAATTTCAGGAAGATGATGTTAACTTCTAGGTTCATTTTAAGCTATCCTGGCAAGCGGATGTGAGGTTGAGGAGTTGTTTTAAGTTTTTATTTTAGGGAGTGGTGGTGAGATGGTATTAAGCAGGTCATTTCAAACTCCGTACCGAGGTCCGGACCGAACTACAAATCAATCCGGACCGGACCCCGTGTCACCTTAGACGTAAATTATTATTATTTAATTTAGTTTATAATAGATTGAAATTATTTAGTATATTTTCTTGTGTCTGACGAGTTGTGAGAATGAACATGAATATATTGTTCCGAATATAAACAAGTGTCATCTGTCATCCATTCTTAGGATAGGACAACGTTAAGAGTGTGCCTACGACGCTACAATATATTAACTTGTGTGCGCAAGTGTGACACGCATTGCAGACCGCAAGTTACCACAAGTTAATTTTCATTTTCACTTCAGTGGAAGTGTAATGCTCCCATTTGTAGCATTAGGGAGGGGGAGGGGCACGTTTTTTCACCCCAATCAGAAGCGTAGTGTCATTGTTATAACAAATAGTTGTCACTGTTGGTCAGGGACCTGTACACATTATTGCGAATGCTGGCAGCATGTTGTTCTCAAAGTTCCCAAAGCAAAGGAAAGTTGATCAAAAGAACCGATAATTCAAAGAATGGAAAGAGAAATGCCACTACGAATCACAGCTATTTTCCAGAAAACATCCCCAGACAGCACAACCTACACAGTTAAAATCTTCCTGTCAAGCCTGTCAGATCTATGACAATGCCTGAGAGAGCAAATCAGAAACTCAGAGTGGCCTGGGTTTTGGGCAAGCACAAAAATACATTTTCTGATTCAGAAGTAGTGAATGAGTGCATGATTGAAGTAACTGAGGCTTTGTTGGAGGGTAAGGAGAAACAGGAGATGTCTAAAAAAATTAAGCAGATCAAACTCCACTACAACCAGGAGAACTGAATAACTTGAAATTACCCGGTGACACAGCTGATAGATGACGTCAAAAATGCTGAGTGAATTTCACTGGCTGTTGATGAATCAACTGACAGCATTGACAACGCCCAGCTACGCATCTTCGTTAGGTTAAAGTGAGGCAAAGGGACGTTTTGTGAGGACATATTAGGCCTCAAAACCCTCTATGGCCGCTGAATAAAATGGTGGTGTCCATTGCAACTGATGGAGCTCCAGCTGTGACTGGGAGAGAGAAGATGGCTGTTCAGCATATGAAAGAGCACCATCCAGACCTGCTGTCATACCACTACATCATTCACCAGTTAGTGCTTTGTGCCAATTATGAAGCTTGTGAACCAGCCTCCTCAGCACTTCAGCACCGTATTTTGCCTGCATTTCTGAGCTAAACAGTTTACTCTTATTTTGCTGTGTGTGAGTAGAGTACTCAGGAGTGACATAACGCTAGGTTCCCACTGTCGTGCGATCCGTTACGAACGCCACGATTGGCCATTCGTAGCTGATCGTGGAATTTCTATGAAATTGCAGGTTTGGATATGAGGTGATACGATTTGTTGCGCTCGGATGCGATCTGGTCACGATTTGTCAATTTCAGATGTCATGATCCCACGAGTCCACGATTGGGTCTCGATCTAACGTTCATCCCGATCGGGTTCCCCGAATTGGGACGATCTGGTACGTGCAGATACGTTCCGATACGCTCATCACAAACCGATGCGTTCCGTTACGATAGGATACGATTGTGGCCGCGATGTCTTTCACGATCATGATCGAGGGTGATCACGATTTGAGCTACGACTGGACCCCGACGGGTATATATACAGCCCGACTGACCATGGACATCATTGTTTCTTGAACTTTTACAGAGTGAACACTACAACCCTCAACCATTGATGATGGCAGGAGTTGCGGATAATGACAACTCGTAACAGATTGTGAGCGTTCGTGTAAAAAACGTAACAACTCGTATCTACTCGCATTACTTGCATCTTCTCGTATCAACTCCTATCTGCTGGTGAGTCATTTGTGTCGGGTCTTGAGCGATGGGACCCGACAGAGCGTAACAGATCGTGACAGATCGTGGGAGATCGCAAAACACATCTCAACAGAGCGTGGTGTTTGTCTTGTCTAAGATCGATCCCGATCACCACGATTGACAATTGATTGTGTTGATCATAGAAAGATTTTGAACCGTTCAAAAAGATTCTACGATTAATACGATTGCCTAGCATTAGCAATAGCGTTCAAGGGGCATTTGGGCAGACATGGTGCTGGACCCTGTAATGGAAAACATTTTGTTCCTTCTATCGCTCTCTGTTTATTATCCTGAGGGTTCTTGTGTTGTCCTTTGTGGTGTCACCTTTCTGTTCTTTATCTTAAAAACTATAGTCTTCATCCTGTTTAACTGGTAGCCGTTGTCTAACTGGATGGTGATTGTTGAGGGACAGGGACTGGCATGCAGCTGTTGGCCCACAGCAAGAACGTTATCAGGGGGCAGTGTTTGTAAGGACCCAGAACGCAGACTAACGACAGAGTGAAACGATAACATGATGCTTTATTTGGTCGGTACAACAGTCCTTAGGACGGTCGGGGACAGGCAAGGGGTCTGGATACCGGGAAGTCGATCAGCGGGGTAGCAACAGGTAGTAGACAGGCGAGTAGTGAGGGACAGGCGAGGAGTCTGGATACCAGGTGGAGGGCATGGAACTGGAATCTGGAAGTAGCTTGGAATGGTTGAATCGAGAGAGAACAACGTACAAACTAGCAATGGTGTTAGGGGAAGCCAGGGTATATATACCCTGGCTTCCCCGACGAGGGCATGGCTACATGACACAAAGCTGGATATATGAAGACGATACACGAAAGAAGAAGGGTATATATACACCCAGGTGAGGTGATTGTCATTAGCGGCAATCGCCGACATGTGTGTAGGTGCACAGCCAAGATCCGAGCCTTGGCCACGGCCCCTGTCACACACTGCAACCGTGACAAACGTGACCCATTTACACGTCCAGTTCCTGTAATTGAATTGTCCTTCTTTGAAGATCAGAGACATTCCATCTCGTAGGCGGCCCTAAGAGGGGATAAATAGGTAGTGCGGCCAGCATTGCATTGGACTTCCCTATCCTTAAATCATAGGATATGGGGCTCCCGACAAAGCTATGTCTTTTTTTTTGGTCTGTCTGTTTGTCCACTTATCTGTTTGGCCACTTGTCCACTTATATACTTGTCTACTTATACACCGTCTTTTATTAGTTGAAAACTTGCATGCTTTTTCACAGAGATTTCCACCACAGCCCTCCAGCCGCTGGCGAGTGACCCTCCTTGCAGAAGGAGGTCTGGTGTGTCTGCCAGCTAGCTGTCAGGAAGAAAGACAGATGTGGAGTGTGAGTGTGGTTGGAGCAGCCTCACCTGGCCCCAGTCCGACTGATTAGAGTCTGGAGCTGGTGAGGCTGCACGCCTGTGGGTCCTTGGTAATCAAGGAACACAGGTTAAACCAGCCACCACCACACACTCAGGATAGAGCTGTAGCACGGACTCTCTGCGTGTGTGTGTGTGTGTGTGTGTGTGTGTGTGTGTGTGTGCGTGCGTGCTGTGCGTGCGTGCGTGCGTGCGTGCGTGCGTGCGTGTCGGGAAAAGGGTGTCTTGATAGCCAGCCTATATATACGTATATATTGAGAGAGAGAGAGAGAGAGAGAGAGAGAGAGAGAGAGAGAGAGAGAGAGAGAGAGAGAGAGAGAGAGAGAGAGAGAGAGAGAGAGAGAGGAGAGAGGGAGAGAGAATTGTTAAAACGTCTGTGACACTGTGCTCTGTAATTTTGTATATCCCCTCCAGCTAGACAAAGAGACGTAAGTTATAGTTATTTCTGCTTCAAGGCTCATGTAAATATTCACATGGCTGCGCTGCTCTCTGAAGGTGTTGTTCCTCCCAGGCTGAGGAGGAACTGAATCAGAGGAGAAGGTTTTTTCAGAGGCATCCAGACATGTCAGACCAGTGCTGCTTCATCAGTTATGCAGACAAACATGCGCATCAAAGACAGCCGGGGGAATGGGAAGCAGTAATTAAAATGTACTTGGTGGATAAAAAGGTAAATAAAAGACAATATCCAGGCATTTTAATTCAATAAACAGAACATTTTAAAAGCAATAGAAAATTGTTTTGAATGCCTCTGCGATGGTCCAATTATGTATTGCTTACTGAAGTGGCAGGCATGGATGCAACATTCAACTCTGCTGGTTTTAACATGCAGGTTAAAGCTCAAAGTATTTTTTTTCAATTTGCACATTGGAAAGATTTGGTCATCAAGAGGATTATTTGACCCGGAGGAAGACGAAATGCATCAAGAGTTGAAGATATATAAGCTAGGGAGGTGGCTAAGCAACACTCTGTCATACCTTCACAGTGAAGACCTCAGACCTGTCCTCTTAATGTAGTCAACCTCTCTCACCAGGACTGGGTTAAGTCTGGGCTGGAACCAGGGTGTGAAACACAGGGCACACTTGGAGTCATAGACCCCATGACAAGTGACACTTGAGACAAGTAATAGAAAAATTAAAAAACTGACAAATAATAATAATAAGCTTACTATGTCCAAACAGAAACACATATGGTGGCTGTTTAACGTCTCCTGTGTGTTTTCCTCAGAGGAAAAGCAAGCGAGGTAGATGGACTTAGGTGGATGACGTTGACAACATTATCACCAAAAGCATTATTTGCATCATTCATAATATGACAAATATGGAGATATTGATAACTTGGCATAATATTATATATGGTTTTTAACACTATAATGTCCTATTATCGATATTATATTGATATCTCGCCACGCCCGTGCTCTCTCCTCTGGATCACAGCTAATCGTATCACACAACCTAACTCATCTCCATGTTGAGAGAATAGTCCTTATAAAGCAATCATACTTATATAACATCCTTCCCAGTTCAGAGTTGGTTATTGTGTTGTTGCAGACTGAGAGAGAGAGAGAGGAGAGTGGAGGTCCAATGATTCCATGTTTCATAGGAGGTTCATATTTCATGATACTTTCCTCGCCTGCTGACCGGATACGGACCTCAACGAGCGGCGGCTCAGCCAGGCATCACTCCGACCTTGGCCCGAGTGTAGATAGGGTCCAAGCAGGCTCGATGAGCCGGTTCCCTGGGCGCCCCGAGAAAGTGCTGCTAGAAGCAACCTTGGCCCCCCTCAACATCGCAGCCTGTTTATCATCACCCCACATAGCCGCCGGCGGTGGAGGTGGTGTAAGTGGTAGTGGTGGTGGTGGTGATGATGAAGGTGGTGGAGGTGGAGGTGGTGGTGTTGGAGGTGGAGGTGGTGGTGTTGGAGGTGATGGTGGAGGTGGTGGAGGTGATGGTGGTGGTGGTGGAGGTGATAGTGGTGGAGGTGGTAGTGGTGGTTGAGGTTGGTGTTGGAGGTTGGAGGTGGTGGGGGGGTGGTGGTGGTGGTGTTCAAGGTAGTGGAGATGGTGGTGGTGGTGGAGGTGGTGGTGGTGGAGGTGATGATGAAGGTGGTGGTGGTGATGGAGGTGGTGGTGGTGTTGGAGGTGGTTGTTGTGATGGAGGAAGTGGTGGTGTTGGAGGTGGTGGTTGTAGTGGTGTTGGAGGTAGTGGAGGTGGTGGAGGGGGTGCTGTCTGCCTGCCTGCAGAAATGGATGAAGGGGAAAGAGAGAGATGGACAGGTTGAGAGAGGGGGAATTTAAAGGGACTTAAGAGAAAGAGGTGAAGAGAGAAGATGGGAGAGAGAGAGGGCAGAGGGTAGTGGGAAAGAAAGGGAGGGGCAGAGACCACATTAATTGCTTAAGGCGAAAAGACACTGAGAAAATATACTGAGCGGGAGACCTCAGGGCAAAATTTCTATAAAATACTAATAAATAAGCAGCAGAGGTGTTTTTTGAGTCATGAAAGGTAAAGTTTTTCCCTGGAAAAGATGCTTAGAAATAAGTGTTGAGGGACACTAAGCAACTCCTTGACAGTAAGAGTTGCAGTAAAGCTGGAGAGTCGCATTGTGATGGATGGTGTGAAAATGTGCAGGTGAGCGAGTGATGTAGAGAGACAGAGAGAGAGAGAGAGAGAGAGAGAGAGAGAGAGAGAGAGAGAGAGAGAGAGAGAGAGAGAGAGAGAGAGAGAGAGAGAGAGAGAGAGAGAGAGAGAGAGAGAGATAGGCTGACAGACTTACTTAGTGAGACATTGGACGAAATAAAAAAACGCAGACATTTGACGCAACAAGCCAGGCCCCTCCCACCACCACCACCACCACCACCACCACCACCTCCATATCACTCTGCCATTCATCACGGAGCCAGTAGGGGGCAGTGTTGAACTGAATGGGTGGACTATGCAGGGTGTTGCTTATGTGAGGATGTCTATAGTCACTGCCACTGCACAGTGATCACGCAGGCGTTTGGAGAAAAACATTTGTTGTCTCTACCAATATGAACGTAGTGGAAATCCCATATATTGACGTGCATGTCTATTTTGCATCTGTGTCTCCAAACCGTCCTTAAGTGTGACACGTTTTTGTATTGTTCTCTTACTTTGGTTTTTCTTTGGCTGCCTTTTACACAAGCTCCTTCAAAGAGCCATAGGTCACGCTAGTAACTCATCCAGAGGCCATTGAAGTCTCACACGACGCACTTTGCTTCCCCTCTCGACACTGAGGAGCTTCTATTGTGGCTGTGGTCAAGTCTCAGAGTGGAGCTTCCAGAGGGAACCAGCACAAAGAGGTGCTAATTAAGATGGAGAGGGGCTTCAGCTGAGGGCTGTTCCTCTAGAGACAGAGGAAACAAGAGAGGGTCCTTCTGGGTTCCCTGTCACCACTTCAGTCCTGTAGCCTACAAGTTCTTGCAGGAGTAGAGAGGCTATAGGCTGGGCCTTTACATTCACTGAAGTTCTGCATGTTCTTTACATTGTCTTTCAGCACGGCAAATGACTAATATTGTTCAGAAGTGGACAGCGACACACAGTGATGTCATTTTTGTAATTAGGATCATGCTTCTAGGAGGCATCATATGCCCCAGGGATTCCATAAAACAATGACCATGTGCATTAACACTTTCTTCTTTCAATCTTGGATGGAGGGCCAAAATGTACCTTAAAGCAAATCTATATGCGTTCATTTAGTTAGTGGACATGGTGGATATATTTCACGTTGCAGCTAGACAACAAATCAGAAACTGATCACGGATGGGAATCTGTTCTTTGATGGTGGATCAATGAACCTATTCACCAAGCAAAGCTCCAATAGTTTTGCTCAGTGTCACCTGAAAGACCCATCTCTCCCCACACACAGGAATGTTGGCTGTCTGACCCCTGGATCTAGCTAACTGTCATCCGAAGGGGGCTTGGCAGAGATGGCTTTATGATCCCCCGGCACAAATTAGTTATCCTTTGCCACATTTACTGTGGTCGATAATTCGAAAAAAGGCTTACTTCACACTCTGGGAAGGCGCTGGCCCCAGAGTGAGGACCTCCATTAAAGTTCTCTTTTATTGCTTCTGACGATTACACTGAAGTTTATGCTCCCTGAGTGTCCTCTCTTTTGTCCTCCCCTCCTTCCCCCTTCTGTCCATCCTCCCTATCTGATCTACTGCCCCCTCCCCTCCCTGCTGTATAATCCACAATCACAAGTGGTCAGGGGCACCCTGATGCAATCGTATGTCTACGGTCTGATTCAGTAGTAGACTCCCTCCAAGTTCACGAGTCCAGTCGCAGCACATGATGTTTCAGCTGTGTAACGATCCACACCATCCAAATGTCCTCCACGGGCAGTGTTTAACCTATAAAAAATACAACCATTTCAATACCACAATATACTCTTCACAGTGACCATGTCAGAATAACACAAACAGCCACAGAGGACGAGTTAGAGATAAGCACTGGGCTCCACAGATGTTAAACTTTACAGCCCAGGGGCCTCCCCTCTCATGGTGGTACTTCCCCTCCCCACACGCCATCTGTAATATGTAAATGTTAAGTTCCTCTGTATCTGCTGGCAAACGTTTTTTGGTCTCCCAATTAAAGGTGATGAGCATAAAAGTGGAGGCCCAAGGTGATGTGATTTAAATAACTAATTTATATAGCCGTGGACTCACGGGGGTCCGCCAGCAATTATCACTCCTGACCCACAGCAATTATGACCTGATCCCCATGGAGACCAAGAGATGCTCAACTCATTCAGAGGGAAGACACTGGAATTACAGCGCTTGACCTTTGAGTTGCACTTAGGTGGATATATATATATATATATATATATATATTATATCTACAACTAATATCGATTTATATAATGAGTTTTATATATATATTAGTTATTTATTTATATATATATATATATGACATATATATACTGTATATAGAATGACTTTTATAAATATATATATTTGAGTTATATATATATGTCATACTGCGGGAAGGAATCGGGAGTAAGCATTCCTTTGTACTTTGAAACAGCAATTAAACATCTTTAATCTGTATACAGTACATACAAAAATATACACACATTTTTGATACATTAAAGTACAGATTACGGGGGCCATGCTCACTCTCTAGCAGCCCTGCTGGCTTGCTAGCAGCCTAGCAGGGTTTGGAAGCTATTTTGGGAGACGAAGCATCGCAGGGGCTGATCTGAGGGCAGCTCAGTGTATGAGTAAGCTTATGAAAGATGATGAGTGGCTATATGGATACAGCAGTAGCCTATACCTTATGGGTGGTTTTTGTATTCCTATTTGTCATTTAGTAATTTAAATGTTTATGCTTTTGTCCAAAGCAAATGTACAAGATACAACATACAAGATACAAGATATTTGATTGGCCATTTGTAATAAATGCATAGGAATGCTTACTCCCCATTCCTTCCCGCAGTATAAATCTCCAAAACACAACACAATAAAAATATAAATAATATATACAACCAAAATAAACAAAAAATGATATGTACATTTGTCCTTTATGATGGACATGGCCTTCTTCCGACATCTGGTCCTACAGATCTCCTCAATGCATGCATGCAAAGTGCACACCCGATGATCTTCTCTGCCATCCTCATGACCCTCTGGATGGCTTTCTTGTCCCGTGCAGTGGTGTTGCTGTACTACACAGTGACGCCACTCGTAGAGTGCTCTCTTCGGTGTCACGTTCTCTCGAGTTCACTAGCCACCTCTGGCCTATTTTGTTTTTTCTGAGGCACCGCAGAGCATAGAGGCGCTGGTGTGCATTCTTCAGCATAACCTCCATGTTGCGGGTCCACACCAGGTCATCGGAAATATGTAGCCCAAGGAAACGGAAGCAGCTGACGACTTCCATCGGTGTTACGTCCAGGCTGATGGTGGTGTGGGTGCCCCAGTGGCTCCTGAAGTCCACGATGAGCTCCTTAGTCTTGCTGACATTCAGTGCGAGGCTGTTGTCCTCACACCATCGCTTCAGCTGGTCTACCTCATCTCTCTGTTTCATTGTCCTCGCTTATCAGGCCGATGACTGTGGTGTTGTCTGCAAACTTGAGAATCCAATTATTGCTGTGCGTGGCAGTACAGTAATGTGTGTACAGCGAGTACAGCCAGGGACTGAGGCAGCAGCCTTGGGGTGCTCCGGTATTGAGGACCAGAGTGGATGAGATGTTGTTCACAATCTTCACCACACAATCTTCACCACAGACCTTGGTCCCTCAGTTTCAGGACCAACTTGGAGGGAACGATGGTGTTGAACGCCAAGCTGTAGTCAATGAACAGCAGTCTGACGTAGGTGTCCCTCCTGTCTAGGTGCTGCAGGGCCGTATGTAGTGCCAGGGAAATGGCGTCATCTACAGACCAGTTTGGTCTGTATGCTAACTGGAGTGGGTCTAGGGACTCAGGGATGGAACAGTTTATATGCGACATTACAAGTTTCTCCATGCACTTCATGGCTATGGGTGTTAAAGCCACTGGACGATAATCATTGAAGCATGTTACCTTGGTTTTTTTGTTTAACGGCACACTCCCTTTGAAGAACGCTGGGACGACAGACTGTTGCAGTGATGCATTGTAGATGTCGGTGAAAACAGGAGCCAGCTGGTCAGCGAAGGTCTTGAAGACACGGGATGGAACTCCGTCTGGGCCGGCTGCATTCCCTTCCTTCATCCTCCTCAAGGTTCTGCGGACCTTGGACTCTGACAGTTGTATAACGTAGTCCTCTGGATGGGTGTTCAAGTTGTTGGTCGGCTCATGGTCCCTTTCAAAGCGAGCAAAAAAAACTTGTTTAACTCATCTGGGGTTGATGAGGTTAGGGTCGTTGTTGGTGACTAGCCCCTGAGCTCTCCCTTGTAGTTGGAGAGGACCCTCAGACCTTGCCACATGCGTCTGGTGTCAGATCCCCCAAAATGTGATTACAATTTGTTTTTATAATCCAATTGACCCTTCTTGATGGCTTTTCTGAGTTCAGACTTGGCCTTCTTGTAGTGATCAGAGTCGCCTGTAGTGAAAGCGGTACGCCGCGCCTTAAGTTTGTTCTGTATGTCAGCATTCATCCATGGTTTGCGGTTTGGGAATGAGCGAAGAGACCTGGTCGGGATGCATTCCTCCACTAGCCAGTTAATGTATGCTGTAATGTATGCTGTAATGTATGCGACATGATCTGCATACACATCAAGGTCAGTGGTCTTGAATACACTCCAGTCAGTGATTTCTAGCCCCCCTGCAGGTGTAGTACGGCATCGTCTGTCCAGCGACGCACGTTCTTTTCAACTGTGGGCGTGGTCTTCAACTTCTGCTTGTAAACGGGAAATAGAAGCACGGAGGCGTGGTCTGATTTGCCGAATGCCGGCTGCGCAACAGCGGGATAAGCGTGCTTGATGGTGGTGTAGCAGTGATCAAGAGTCTTGTTCTGTGGTCCTTAATTAGCAGATAGGGGTAAGTCACATTGCTCTATGCAGCTAGCCTGCAGATATTAAAGTAACAACCCAGACCTTTTGACTGGGAGGTACACAACACATTAACCACTATGAGCCGATGGTGCCCCAGGGAGCATTTTGTAGATGTTACCTTTTAAAGTATGTTCTACCCTTAGATTTGTACTTAAGATAACATACACCATGTTGTGTGGTCTTCCATTAAATGTTCTACTTTTGGTTTGGACTCTCTTCTCTGGTTTGTCTTTCTTCCACCTTGTATGCTCCAATGAGCACAGAGCCAACCACTTAAAATATAATATTCTATGCATTGCAAAATGTATATCATTAATTTGTGTTTTAATACAACACAGCAATAAATTAGGGATACAATATTGAAGATGTCTGGTGCTAGGCTGCAAATGTGAACATGAAAGCCAATGATCTCCCCTTTATTTAATTCATTTTGCAATTGTAAGTAAAGGTATTTATTAAATATCATCTAAATTATTGATTCAAATGTCTCGAATGTCATTCAGTTGGTGCTCATGAATACTTTGATCTCGATTCATTTTGTTCTATTTTGTATTAAGGTTCCATGCTTTCTTCTCTTTTTCATTGAAGTCCTTTTTTAGCATAGTTCTCTCTCTCTGTGTGACCTCCTTGAAAATGAATACATTATTTGGTTTAAGATTTTTCTTGTATAAGCTTTGTATTGTATTGTATATTTTTTACTGATTCTCGCTTAGTTGGGGAAAATATTTATTTCCTACTCATGAATTAACAAAGGTTACTTAATCCTGCTTTGAAGTTTATTTATTTAGACTGGCATAACAACACACACATCTCTCTCTCTCTCTCTCTCTCTCTCTCTCTCTCTCTCTCTCTCTCTCTCTCTCTCTCTCTCTCTCTCTCTCTCTCTCTCTCTCTCTCTCTCTCTCTCTCTCTCTCTCTCTTTCTCTCTCTCTCTCTCCCTTACGCGCACACAAAAAAAGACAGAAGCTCAAATACATACACTCACACACACACACTGTCAACAAATGTAAATTCACAGAAACGCGCACACAACACAACACACATGCTAGAAAGAGCGCCAATGGGTCTCTCTCTCTCCACCCCCCCTCTCTCTCTCTCCACCCTCCCCTCTCTCTCGCCACCCCCCCTCTCTCTCTCCACCCCCCCCCTCTCTCTCTCCACCCTCCCCTCTCTCTCTCCACCCCCCCTCTCTCTCTCTCCACCCCCCTGTTCTCTCTCTCTCCCCCCTCCCTCTCTCCACCGCCCTCTCTCTCTCTCCCCCACCTCTCTCTCCCCCATCTATC
This sequence comes from Muraenolepis orangiensis, assembly GCA_027704905.1. Lineage (NCBI taxonomy): Eukaryota > Metazoa > Chordata > Actinopteri > Gadiformes > Muraenolepididae > Muraenolepis > Muraenolepis orangiensis. The sequence continues at coordinate 14,622,351 of CM051015.1, read as the reverse complement.
TCCACCCCCCCCTCTCTCTCTCTCTCTCTCTCTCTCTCTCTCTCTCTCTCTCTCTCTCTCTCTCTCTCTCTCTCTCTCTCTCTCTCTCACCCCACACACACATAAAGACACACACACACACACACACACACACACACACACACACAAACACACACACACACACACACACACACACACACACACACACACACACACACAAACACAGATAAAAACACATAAGTAAGTTTTGTTTTCTATGGACACTTTCGGAACATGGATTTTGGAGTATGGATTTGGATGGAATGTTATGTTGTTTAATGGAGCAGCCACACACAATAAACACATGCAACTCAACTGGAGACAACACTGCTAAGGAGTGTCCGTAGCGATTATATACTGCAAGGAATTGAAATACATTAAGAACAAATATACAGAGATTAAGATTAAGGGCTCCTATTTGAGTGATAATATTACATCATCTCAGTAAAAATAAGATGCTACTTGCTGAAAGACATTTAAAGTAGGGTTGTTACTGCTTCCCGTCGCGAAAGGCTGACTCATGTTCACACAGCTTGTAGCCTACAATTGTTCTTCAGAGACTAAATACAATTTTAGTACGCCATTAATGGGAAGTGCAATGCAGGCTGCTAACCACCAGGGCCACCGGTGGCTTAGTTTCTGCAGTACTGCATTATGTTAACTGTGGGCCCACATGACGCCTAATTTCCATCATGCAGAGTAGATGATAAAACTGAGTTGTAACGTGGGTTCCTATTTTTCTTTTGGCCTCATGTTCCGTTTCATGGGATTTATTTTGAGATATATTACACATATTTGTACCTTCAAGGGCCTATCATTTGCCTCATGACTCTTGAAGTAGCACTTTTTACAAAAGGATGTTCTTATGATTGTGTGACTATAATTCCTTTGATAGGAACCTTTTTTTATTATCCTCATCATAATATTGTGAAATGTGTATGGTTGGTGGCTGGTTTAAGCAGCCTCACCTGGCCTGAATTGGACTGATTGGCTGATGAAGCTGAACACCTGTGGGTCATTGTTAATCAAGGCCCACAGGTGAATGCAGCCACCACATTACATTACATTACATTACAGTCATTTAGCAGACGCTTTTATCCAAAGCGACTTACGGTAGTGTGTTTCAACAAAGGAAGGTAAGAGAACAACTCGTCACCAGAAGTCAAAGTCTCCAATAACTGAACTAGTGCTCAGGTAGAAGTACAATAATTCAGGCAAAAGTGTAAGGGAAAAAGTACAATAAGTTGGCAAACAATATGCTACAATATCTAGAACAATATATACCTATCTATAATACTTTTGACTGACGCTACGAGGAAGGATCCGAGATGGGTTTTCAGCCTGCGGCGGAAGATGGGAAGTGACTCTGCAGTCGTGACCTACGTGGGGAGTTTGTTCCACCAAATTGGGGCCAGGACGGAGAAGAGTCATGTAGATCGGCCACACGGGCCCTTAAGTGAGGGGGCAAGCAGATGGCCCGAAGAAGCCGAGTGAAGTGGACGGGTTGGGATGTAGGCCTTGACTATTGCCTGGAGGTAGGATGGATGCCTTGTTGGCTAGCACCAAGGTCTTGAACTGGATGCAAGCAGCTACAGGTAGCCAGTGTAGAGTCCGAAGGAGGGTAGATGTGTGGGTGTACTTAGGGCAGTTGAACACCAGGTGAGCTGCAGCTTTCTGAATGAGCTCCAGGGGCCTGATGGCAAATGCCGGAGCGCAAGCAATGAGGGAGTTGCAGTAGTCCAGCCGGAAGATGACAAGAGCCTGGATGAGCACCTGCGCAGCCTTTTCAGTGAGAAAAAGCCGAATCATCCTGATGTTGTAGAGGAGGAATCTGCAGGAGCGTGTCACCGATGCAATGTTTGCCGAGAACGACAGTTGGTCGTCCAGGGTCACACCCAGATTCCTTGTGGTCCGAGTAGGTGTCACCACAGCATCATCAATGGTGACAGCCAGGTCTCGGTGTGGACAGCCCTTTGCCGGGAAGAACACTAGCTCAGTCTTGTTCAGGTTGAGCTTTAGGTGGTGCATCGACATCCAATATGAGATGTCTGCTAAGCACGCAGCAATGCGTGTTTCCACTTGCGTGTCCGAGGGGGGAAATGACAAGACCAGTTGGGTGTCGTCAGCATAGCAGTGGTAGGATAAGTCATGGGAGTGGATAACAGCACCAAGGGACATTGTGTAGAGGGAGAAGAGAAGGGGACCCAGGACCGATCCTTGTGGAACCCCAGTAGTCACCCAGTAGCCACCTGGTAGGAGCGACCCAGTGCCAGCGTTTTAGAGAAATGTTGATACGTTGGAAGAAGCCGACGAGTACACAAGTACACAAGCTGTCAAACATTGATTTTTGATTATTAAAATAAATTTATAATGGGTTTGGGTCTATTTGTTGGAAGTAGTGACTAACTTATATTTACTACCTAATACTGTTAAAACATGGAGAAACTGTTTTGTAGATAACCTGCCTATAACCTACCTGGCAGTGGATGTTAATTGTATTGCTTCCTCTTCATGTAAATGCTATTGCTACAAATCTCAGGCTTATAAAAAGCATATAATGGATTGTGTCGAATAAGACATTTAACAAGCTTTCAGAAATCATTGTATTGCACCGCTATTGACATCCTGTCACAGTCTCAAGTGTCGGGGAACTCACACACTGTGACACTAATGTGTTGGTCTCTCAGAGCTGTACCAGCGTTTTCTTCAAAACACATCCTATGGACTCTCAGGCTTTTCAGTGACAACCCGGCCCACAGCAGCAGCGTATATGAGTGTACCCTCACGCTTTATGAACCCTGACCCGGGAGGTTGAACCACAGAACAAATTCAGGAAATGCATCCCAAACATCAGAACATTTGGTCGGATAGATGAACACTTGGCGACCACCTTGTCCTTAACCATTACCAAACCCTCTCTCTCTCTCTCTCTCTCTCTCTCTCTCTCTCTCTCTCTCTCTCTCTCTCTCTCTCTCTCTCTCTCTCTCTCTCTCTCTCTCACTCTCTCTATCTCTCTTTCTCACTCTCTCTATCTCTCTCTCTCTCTCTCTCTCTCTCTAGCTCTCTCTCTCTCTCTCTCTCTCTCTCTCTCTCTCTCTCTCTCTCTCTCTCTCTCTCTCTCTCTCTCTCTCTCTCTCTCTCTCTCTCTCTCTCTCTCTCTCTCTCTCTCTCTCTCTCTCTCTTTCTCACTCTCTCTATCTCTCTTTCTCTCTGTATCTCTCTCTCTCTCTCTCTCTCTAGCTCTCTCTCTCTCTCTCTCTCTCTCTCTCTCTCTCTCTCTCTCTCTCTCTCTCTCTCTCTCTCTCTCTCTCTCTCTCTCTCTCTCTCTCTCTCTCTCTCTCTCTCTCTCTCTCTCTCTCATATATCACTAATGTTCATCTCCTGTGGCTACTTCCGATCTCCCACCCGTGATTAATGCGTGTCCTTTTCCCTAATGGAGGGGTGATCTCAAGCTGGGAGCGGCCAAGGCGATGATGGACTGTCCTCGCTCGGCCCGGCCGGCCATCCATCTGTGTCCAGGGCGAGTGGCTTATCTATATGGCTTATCAGCGTGATGTCAGGGCTTCATGAGGCATCGTGAGGTTTCAAAACCACAATACCTGCTATCCACCGAGCCATCACCATATTGGCTAGCGGTGGTAAGGTTTATAATTGTTGTCAGAGGCTGTAAGCGATTTCTTCGGGATCCAGATTCCGATCGCATTCAAGTCCGTTTCGATAGGATCGTAAACAGAACCTTTTTTTCAATTTGTCAAATAAAGAGCTTTGTGCACACCGCAGGAAGATGGTGAGAAGGGAATAAGTAGAACATCCAGCAGAACCAATGTGGCTCTTGTGACCCAACCCGACCTGTACCAGACTTAGACCGGACCCGAGTATGAGCTGAGTTTAGAGTGTACAGCAAGCTCCCCTTCTAAAATTGGTCTCAGACCAGACTACAGAGAGCGTTAGTTTTCGGTTGTTATAGATAACAGACATTTTTTACACTCCTTTACTTTCAACATTACCATAGGCCGGCAAGTGGGAAAAGTAGAGGGTTCAAGATTCAAGATTCAAGATAACTTTATTTATCCCGAGGGAAATTAAGGTGCAACAGTTGAAACAGGGGGAATAAATGCACACAAAATATACTAATACCTAAAAACGAAATAACAAACTAAACTAAACTAGTATAAACAAAATATAACTAAATGAACTCTAAATGAAATCTAAATGTATTGATAGATGAATTGCACAATTTACAGTATTATTACAATAATACGTACGTATATACAATACACAACAATACGTATAGTGCAAATTGGCAGTAATAAAATACTAATAACCCCACAGTGCTTAATTTTTTATTATACTTTCATCGATCTCAGTTCTTAGCCTTAGTCTCTTTGGATAAAATATCTTGCTAATGTAAACCTAAGGCTATAGTCCGGGGAGAGTGGACAGTTCTGTCAGGCAGGGTGTCTTAAGACACTGGGGCTGTGGTTGAATAAGTATTTTTTCACTAACTGAGTGAAATGACACAGAAGTATCCAAGTGGCAGCCATGATAAGAGTAAGTCTAAATGCTAAGGAAAGGTGCTTTTATGGTTTGAGGGATGAAAATATGAACTTGTGCCAATATGCATTCAATATTTTTACTTCGACAATTTGTGGTGGGTCACCTCACGACCTGAAAAAGATTGTAACCTTCAGGATACACGCGCTGTTGCCGGCAGGTTACAATTAAGTTCTAAATACTAGAACAAAATTACTGAAATATAAAGGCTCCACCTCACCCAGACTACTGCTCCATCCAAATATGTGGTGCGGTCACCGAGGAGATGGCGGGCCCCAATCGGTCAGGGGGGGGGGGGGGCTGTTTAGAAGGGTGTCAGACCCACTGCTGCTCTCCATCACACAGCAGCCTGCAGAATAAACGCTTCTGTCTGCAATGCTGACAGCCCTCATGTTTCACCTGGCCCCTGCAAAGCCATTGTATACGCCCAAACACAGGCATATGGAGGGGGAAATATTTCATCTTCACCGCCACCACCATCAACCTCCCCCCCCCACCATATCTGTCACAGATATGAACATATATGGAAATGGCAGATGGGGATATTGCCTTCCTAGCTGCTCTTGCTGATATTGTTGTTGAGGTAATGTGGAAGAAGTTGAAGCTATCTTCTTCTGCTTGGATGTTTGTGGTCTCCTTGTCTCCTTGTCTCTTTTATTTAATTTAGAAACTGTTTTATTCAACGTGTGATCTAATTCCTCCTCAACCACATTATTTTGTTTAGTCACTTCATAACAATTGGTCATTTTAAGCTTCAGTTAAAAGTTTATTTTCAACTTTGAGCTTTTGGATGTTATTGCCTAGAAATGAACAACATTTACCTGCACAGATGGACTGAGTGCAGTTTGAATGTTGGTTGGCAGTATGTATTGGGTTTAACGCTGAAACAACACAATGAGCAGCAAGTTGAAATAGGCCCAAGCTATGATCAAATGTAACAGTGTGTACGTACAGTTTTTAGAGATTAAACTCTGTAGTACAACTCCCCATTCCTTCCCGCAATATGCAGCAGTAGTATGCAGCATCATACATACAGTGCAGTACAGTGCAGAACAGTGCAGATGCTGTAATGAATCCAGAAAGTCCAGCAAAGTATGACAGTGTAATGTTAATGACAATGTTATGATAGTGGCAGCACTCCTAGCAGTTCCTTGAACCTGGTAGTCCTTGTACGGATGCTGCAGAACCGGCGACCGGACCGTAGGGGGAGAAGAGATGGTGCCCAGGGTGGTTACGGTCCTTTGTGATGGAGATGGCCTTCAGTGGCAGTGCACCCGGTGTTGCAGTGCACCATTCTATAGCTAGTATGGTTCTTTGTAAAACACGCTACAAATGCAGCCTGGTCCTTATTCTCCTGAGGGCCATCTCGTATGTGAAGCCAGTCGCTTCGGCGCGACCATGGCTACAAACAATCCGACGTAAGAAACACAACACCGGGCTGGTTGTAATTGCATGGATATAAAGTAAATACTCCTAAAATAGTAGTAAATAGTAAAAAAGTTATGCTATTGTCTTGTTCTGATGACCACTGCCGATGGAAGCAAGCAGCGGTTTATCAAACCTGCAGTGCAGCCTCACCACAGAATATGTTTTTCTTGGCTCCGTGGCTTCCACTTGATGAAACAACCGGCCATTGAAGCTTTTATCAGCCGTCCCCAGACAAAGATTGCCAGTGGAGAGATTATGAGAGTACGTCAGACAGAGATCAGGATACAACACAAGATACAAGATACAAGATTTTTATTTGCCATTTGTACATAGGAACGCTTACTACCCATTCCCTCCCGCAGTATAAATCTCAAAAAACACACCATAACAATTTTTTTTATATATACAATAAAATAACTTAACTTATAAAAAAGATCAGCAAAGTGACTTAAATGACTTGAATGTACATGTTTTTTTACAAAAATCTTTCAAAAGCATTTAAAGTGCCAGTAGTGCAGCAGCGTCATGAATACAGTGCAGTAAGAGTAATGTTTATGACATGTTATGAAAGTGAAAATGAAAATGGCAGCACTCCTAGCAGTTCAGTAGGTGCACTGCCTGTAGGTAAAAACTATCCTTAAATCTGGTGGTACTTGTACGGATGATGTGTCCGGTGTTGAGGACCAGAGGGGATGAGATGTTGTTCCCAATGTTCACCACTTGAGGCCTGCCCGTCAGGAAGTCCATAATCCAGTTACAGATGGGGGCGCCCAGACCTAGGTCCCTCAGTTTCACGACCAACTTGGAGGGAACGATGGTGTTGAACACCAAGCTGTAGTCAATGAACAGCAGTCTGACGTCTCTCTAGGTGTTGCAGGGCCGTGTGTAGTGCCAGGGAAATGGCGTCGTCTACAGACCTGTTTGGTCTGTATGCAAACTGAAGTGGGTCTAGGGACTCAGGGATGGACAAATTTATATGCGACATGTTAAGTTTCTCCAGGCACTTCATGGCTATGGGTGTTGAAACCACTGGACGATAATCATTGAGGCATGTTTCCTTGGTCTTTTTGGGTAACGGCACAATGATTGTCGCTTTGAAGCACGCTGGGACTGTTGCAGTGATGCATTGTAGATGTCGGTGAACACAGGAGCCAGCTGGTCAGGTCTTGAAGAAGCGGGATGGTACTCCGCCTGGGCCGGCTGCCTTCCCTGCCTTCACCCTCCTGAAGATTCTGCGGACCTCGGACTCGGACAGTTGAAGAACGTAGTTCTCTGGGCTGATGTTCAGTTGTCGGTCAGCTCATGGTCCCTTTCAAAGCCAGCGAAAAACTTGTTTAAACTCGTCTGGTAGGTTAGGGTCGTTGTTGGTGACTGCCCCTGAGTGGACTTCTGCTTGTAAGCGGGAAGTAGAAGCACGGAGGCGTGGTCTGATTTGCCAAAAGCCGACCACGCAACAGCGCGATAAGCGAGCTTGATGGTGGTATAGCAGTGATCAAGAGTCTTGTTCTGTCTTGTCGGACATGAGATGTGTTGATAGTATTTTGGTAATACCTTTTATAAATTGCAGTGGTAAAAGTCCCCCGCTGCAATAAGGACTGCCTCGGGGTAGCAATTCTCAAGTTTGCTCACTTCAATGTAAAGTTTGTCCAATGTGATGTTCTTATCAGCCCGTGGTTGGATGTAAACCGCCGAAATTCCTTTGCGAGTAAAAAGGGCGACACTTGATAGTCAGTTATTCCAGATTAGATGAGCAATGTTGAGAAAGCACCTGAACGTCCGTACACCATCTGTTGTTCACCAAGCAGCATACGCCCCGCCTTTGTTCTTCCCCGTGGACTCAGCTGTTCGGTTGGTTCGAAACAAAGAGAATCCCGGTGGTTGCACTGCTTCGTCAGGAATCACGGAGCAGCCACGTTTCTGTAAAAATCCCTGATGCCCCGCTGCGAGGCGACAGTTCAGTTCGTCGTACTTGTTCGCGAGACTGGACGTTGGCAAGGAGAATGCTCGGTAGGGCTGGGTTCCATCACCTCCGATGGAATCGTCCTAAATAGTAGGCCACCACGGGACCCTCTCCTGCGGGCTTGTTTGTTGTTGCCCCCCGGGCCTTGGTGGCTCCCCTTCCCTCGCTCTCCGTTGTCCCGCCGGATTTCCACAGGTAAGTCCCAGTGCTTTGTTGCGTTGTCTGTGGTTGTATTGTTCCGTAATTCCAAGAGTGTTTGTCGATCATATGTGATAATGTGATTTCCGCAGGAGGAAATCTACCCCCACACCCATTTCCATCAAGGGTGTGTCCGCAGAAGTTGTTCAGGAATATAAATACCTGGGAGTTCACCTGGACAACAAACTGGTCTGGGCCAAGAACTCTGAGGCGGTGTACAAGAAGGGCCAGAGCCGTCTCTACTTCCTGCGGAGGCTCCGGTCCTTCAATGTTTGTAACAAGATGCTAAAGATGTTCTACCAGTCGGTGGTAGCCAGTGCCATCTTCTCCGGTGTCGTGTGCTGGGGAAGCAGGTTGAGGTCAGCAGACGCCAACAAGATCAGCAGGATTGTCAGGAAGGCTGGCGCTGTCCTGGGGGTCCAGCTGGACTCCTTGTTGGTGGTGTCTGAGAGGAGGATGCTGCGCAGGCTGCGTAGTATCCTTGACAACAACTCTCACCCTCTCCATCAGGTGCTGACCTCATACAGAAGCACCTTCAGCAACAGACTCATTCCACTCAGGTGTACCACAGAACGCCATAGGAAGTCCTTTCTTCCTGTGGCCATCACTCTCTATAATTCAGCTACCTCGGGTCGTGATAGGGACAGTGGAGACTCAGTGACCTGAGGCCAACGCACTGTTATTATTATTTTTATTTTGGTCAACGCACTGTAAATCCCTTCACTGTAATTTTGCACTGTAAATTCAATTTCACTTTTCACTTTTCACATGTCACTTTTCCAGTATTCATCGGAGTTATTTATTAATATTTTATTACTGCCAATTTGCACTATACGTATTGTTGTGTATTGTATATACCTACGTATTACTGTAATAATACTGTAAATTGTGCAATTCATCTATTCATCTATCAATACATTTAGATTTCATTTAGAGTTATTTTAGTTATATTTTGTTTATACTAGTTTTGTTTAGTTAGTTGTTGTTATTTCGTTTTTAGCTTTTAGGTATTAGTATATTTTTGTGTGCATTTATTCCCCCTGTGTCAACTGTTGCACCTCACCTCATTTCCCTCAGGATAAATAAAGTTATCTTTAATCTTGAATCTTGAATCTTAACACACATGGTGACTAGCTATAGTCCTATAAGTTACTAAAATATAAAGAAAAGTACGAATAAAAAGAAGTAAAAAGTACAATTAAACTAAATAAACTAAATAAACTAAATAAACTGCGGGAGCTCGTAGAGACACGTCTGCTATCCTCCATTGCCACACTCACAGCAGTACAGTCATGTGTCAACTCTTTATGCTGCGTTTGACACTTGGACATTACAGTGTTATCATTTCTGTTTCCTTTCTCTCTCCGGTAAACCAGGTGGGCTGGGGGCCATACAGGGGAAAGGCAAGACATTACGATTGATATGAGGAGAATGAGTTTTCATTTAACACAACACAACACAACCATACCACACCACACAACACAACACCCCATACCACAAGACAACACAACACCACACACCACACCACTACTACACAACACAAAACCACGACAACACAACACTACAACACACCACAACACCGCCATACCTCAACACAACACCACCACACAACACCACAAAAACACAACACAACACTACAACAGACCCCTATACATTACAGCTCTTACACAAACAAACACAATCACACACAATTAAAAACTGAAAGACACACACAGAAATATACACACAAACACACACACACACACAAGTCAAGTCAAGTCAAGTTTATTGTCACATCAAAGTTTATACAAGTATAAGCAATGGGTTAAAATCATATGTGCAATACCCGACGACAGACAGCAGTTATAAAAAATTTAACAAACTGTATAAAGTTAAATATATAAAAATATAAAAACGCATATATAAAATGCACAGAAAAAGAGCAATATTTATATATAAATCAATGTAATAAAATATACATTGTTATATGCTATACACCCTTGTTCAGCAACCTGATGGTCTGACTGTGGAAGCTGTCTCTAAGTCTGTTTGTGCGGCACTTGATACTGCGGTATCGCCTGCCTGACGGTAAAAGTGAGTACAGTTTGTGGCTGGGGTGGGCATTGTCTTTTATGATGCATTTGGCCACGCACCGCTTGATGTATATATCCAGGAGGGAGGGAAGTTCACCTCCAACGATATACTGGGCCGCCCGCACCACCCTTTGAAGCGCTCTGCGCTCGAGTGCGGTGCAGTTCCCACATACACACATACACACATACAGAATCACACACAGTTCATAAATAACTCTCTTAAACAGACTATGGCTGCATAACAAACACCTAACTGTGTTTTGTTGAATAGGCGAGGACTCCACTAACATGTTGCCCTTCAGGTTCAATTAAATTAAGTTAATAAGTTCAGGACCAAAGGCTATTGCTGCCTTCACCATTACAGTAACCTTGGTTTCCATCTAAATGATAACAATTCCATCAGGTTTCAATCGTGATTTGATAGGAAGGCTATAGGCAGGACTGATGGAAATACCCCGGTTAACGCTTTTTTCAAGCTATTAAATAAGCCTTTTAAAAAAAACCTGATAATATCATCAATTATAATGCATTCATGCATGAATAACATTCAAATTATGTCTGAAACATTACCTTCTTCTTTATCATCAAGATTCATCATCATCCTCCATCATCATCCATCATCCATCATCATCATCAATCCCTCATCATCGCCATCATTCATCATCTTCATCATCATCATCATCATCATCCATCATCCTCATCATTATCATCCATCATCACCATCTTCATCATCATCATCCATAATCATCATCAATCCCTCATCATTATCTTCATAGATAGAGAGAGAGAGAGAGAGAGAGAGAGAGAGAGAGAGAGAGAGAGAGAGAGAGAGAGAGAGAGAGAGAGAGAGAGAGAGAGAGAGAGAGAGAGCTAATGCCCCATCACACCAAATTAGTTCTATCCCGTTCTACCCCGTTCTAAAAAAAATACTAGAATGGGCTGTGATGGCGCTAGAATGCGTAGTTTGGTGTAAAATACGATGCTAGTTCATTCATAATCAGTCCTCAATACGTCTATCTCGTTCTTATCTCGTTCTTAGCCAGTCTGCAGTCAGTTTGTATCCAGTTCAACCTCGTTCTACCTCATTCTACCTCGTTCACAATACGTCCAAGTCAATTCTAATCTAATTCTTCATCTTGTCCCAAGTTTGTGTACTCGCGTCCTGGCCAAACTGCTATGAATACCGAATCCTCATTCAAGTTCAGGGCTCCGAGCTGTACACATGTACAATCTTCGATCATCATGCCTCCAAATAGAAGTCCATTCAGAAAGACAGGGCGAGCAAAATCAATTCTTATATTATGTCAACAAACAGAATGCGTGCCTCTCTAGAACATTGCAAAATGAAGATTTTTAAATAACCTTTCCCATTTTTGTGACACATTTACATGTGTAATAATCTTTATTCGCCCTCTACATAAAATAATAAAATGACCAGTTTCTTGGACAATTTACTTCATAATACTAGTTTCTAATTACTAACTAATTACTAATTACTAATTACTAACTAATACTAATACTAATTGTTCAATGACTACAGCTCGGCGTTCAACACAATCATTCCCTCCAAGTTGGTCCTGAAACTGAGGGACCAAGGTCTGGGCGCCCCCATCTGTAACTGGATTATGGACTTCCTGACGGGCAGGCCTCAAGTGGTGAAGATTGGGAACAACATCTCAACCGCTCTGGTCCTCAACACCGCAGCACCCCAAGGCTGCTGCCTCAGTCCCCGGCTGTACTCTCTGTGCACACATGACTGTACTGCCACGCACAGCAATAATCTGATTATCAAGTTTGCAGACGACACCACAGTCATCGGCTTGATAAGCGAGGGCGATGAAACGGAATACAGAGATGAGGTGGTCCAACTGATGCGATGGTGTGAGGACAACAGCCTCGCACTGAATGTCAGAAAGACTAAGGAGCTCATCGTGGACTTCAGGAGCCACCAGGGCACGCACTCCACCATCAGCTGCTTCCGTTTCCTGGGACTACAGATTTTCGAGGACATGGCGTGGACAAGCAACACGGAGGTCATGCTGAAGAAAGCACACCAGTGCCACTATGCTCTGCGGTGCCTCCGGTATAGGCCAGAGGTGGCTAGTGAACTTCTACCGTGGCACCGTAGAGAGCGTCATGACGAGTGGTGTCACTGTGTGGTACGGCAACACCACTGCATGGGACAAGAAAGCCATCCAGAGGGTCATGAGGATGGCAGAGAAGATCATCGAGTGTGCACTTCCATGCATTGAGGAGATCTTTAGGACCAGATGTCGGAAGAAGGCCATGTCCATCATAAAGGACTGCAACCACCCTGGGCACCATCTCTTCTCCCCCCTACCGTCCGGTCGCCGGTTGCGCAGCATCCGTTCAAGTACTACCAGGTTTAAGGATAGTTTTTATCCACAGGCAGTGCGCCTACTGAACTGCTAGGAGTGCTGCCACTTTCAATTTCATAACATGTCATTAACATTACACTTACATACTTTGCTGGACTTTCTGGATTCATCACAGTTACTGCACTGTACTACACTATATTCATGATGCTGCTGCACTACTGGCACTTAAATGCTTTTGAAAGATTTTTGTAAAAAACTAAATTTAAGACACTTTGCTGCTCTTTTTTTGTTTATTTTATTGTATATATTATTTATATTTTTATGGTGTTGTTTTTGAGATTTATACTGCGGGAGGGAATAGGGAGTAAGCATTCCAATGTACTTGCTTACTTACAAATGGCCAATAAAAATATTGTATCTTGTATCTTGTGTCTTATATAGATACAATGCCATGTTTATTCTAGAAAACGCGATTGTTTGATACATCATTTCATAAAACGTATGTCCGACTGCACCACGTCCTAACACGTCCCGAGTAGGTTCGAAGTACGGCGATTCCGTAAAAATCCGTAAGTCCGTAAAAATAGGCAGTATCTGTGAAGTATTCAGTCGTATTCAGTCATTCAAATGAGCGTGCCGACTCATTTGGGAAAATGCTGGTTTGGACCGATATTGTGGCTCGAGATAAAAAACAGAGAAGTGTAGTGTAGACATGTTTTAATGCACTTTTTTCTTGTTTTAGTTGTTTATGGAGACGATGTCAATGCGGAGCTACCGCCACCACTGGGCTGCAGCTCGCCCAGGAGCCCCTCGGAGCCTGCTTTATTGACATTGACTTATTGCACTGCACTCAACACTTTTACATTTTGTGATTATTGTATATTGTGTATTTTTCTGTAATTAATGTTTTTTTTAATAAAACAATTTTCTAAATTTTAGAAAATTATCAACCAAGAAACATAATACAAGATGACAGTTTTGAAGAAGAAAAGGCCCATGGTCCCTTCTGTTGAAGTACTCTATTAATGCAGCTCTAACGTAATGGCCGTCTGTAGCACTCAAGACGAGCAGCACAGTGCGTTGTGCCAGCCATGTTTGATGCCAATGGAGCCTCAAAACCAGAAGCAACACCTGGACAGACATGATGGAGTCTGCCACTGGTGTTACTGTGCTTGAAGTTGGCGCTAGCGTTGCTGGGAAAGCAGAGATGTATCCAGACATAAACAGTGATGTAATGACGTGGCTCTATAGTCAGTGGAAACGCAAACCCGGTTCTTAGACGGCTCGCCAGTTGAACCAACTGCGAACCGGTTCTAGTACCAGCCCAAAGCTAGAATTTTACGAGGTAAAAGAGTCACAGAGGTTACCGACGGGGGTCGTAGCATCACGCTGCAAACAGGCCGAACTCGAGCACATCCTCCCGGGTGTCAGGACTCATCACCGCGGATCACCGATATATAGCCGGGACGACTGCAGAGTCATTTGTCCGAGAAGTAATGCTGGTCCTAACCTTTCCCACTGAAGACAGAAGCCAGCTGTTAGTGTGTGTTGAGGGGCTGTAGGGGCTGGAGAGAGGGAGGCAGCGAGGGAACATCATACAGTTGGATCTGCAGGATCTACAGGATCATTAAATCCTCTTGCAACCTTCACTGAATTATTCCATCTTTTCCCAAACGTCAAGCAAACATTGGCAGATGACAATCCTGATGAAGGCAGTGTGTGTTTGTTTCTCTATGTTGTGTTCCGCAGTGTGATTATGCAGCCTTATTTTTGACCCTGGACCCTGCTTCACGCTACCTTAAATCTACCTCCGTCAATGTTCTCAAGATAAGTTTAATTTAGTTGTTAAGGAAATAGCGAGGCACACATATGCAATAGAAGGTTCAGTTTGTCCCATATTGTCCCATATTGATTCAATGCCATGAATCAGGAACTCCAACCCAAGGTGTGAACATCTGAATGTTTCAAAATAAAGCACTGGGCGACATGGTTTATTAGGAATACTCACAGATAACAAAACACAAAGTCTCCTTAATACTGTAGTATAATTTATACTCGGGTGGAAATAAGAATCTTTAAGAGAGGTCCGGATACTAAGTTCAATATCTTTATTGAACAAAAGCATAAAATGAAAGCATCTACTGCAGCAAGATGGAGCCTGCCGTGCCAATTTGCAGACTGGCGACGCGCTCCTTTGCCACACATTATATAGACAATAGCATCATAAACATCTACTACTCCTATTGGTCAAAGTAAACAAACATCGACTAATCCTATTGGTCTTGAGGTATAACCAGAATCCACTACTCTGGTTGGTCACGGTGTCTTCATTGTCGCGTCACAAGTTTACAACCACAAACCCCCAGGGGGGGGGGGGTCGTATTCCTGGCCACATCTGTTGGTCGCATCTCCGGCAACCCCAGGGGGTTGCATTCCTGGCAACGCCTTTTGGTCGCCACAACACGCATGGCCCTTACAATGCATACAGTATCACAGATAGTGTTTTAGTTTTATACTTAGGGTATAAAAATACACTACAATACCAAAAAAACAGCTTACTTCCAATGGATTGAGTAGACTTCTTCTGCACGCTGATTGACACTGAACAACATTTAGGATGTTTTGAAATCCTTGCCGATTATGACTGAGTGTTTGAGAAGCCAGATGTTCCGATGTTCAGATGTTCCATGTGTTACCGGGCTTCCTACTACAAAACGAATGACAAATGACCATTCATTCACGATTTAATTCACTCATTCACATGATGCAGGCCACTATAATCCCTTTGGAGCATAGTGGTGAGCCACCATGAGGCATTTAAAAGATGTGGCATCTGGTCCCATGAAATGATCTCCTTCTAGATCTAGTCAGCGCTGGCTGATGATTCTTCTGTTGGAAGACTTCAAACAGGCTGACTGGGGTGGAGGTTTGAGTCCACCCACCTTATATAATTATTCTAAAGTCTGATTAGTGAGACCAAACTGGCACTGATGTACAAGCATTTTGAATCAAATATTAATATGAATTATAATATGAATAAAAAAAATCCTTGCTTATTAGAATTTCCAGCTATCCTGCCTCCAAGAAAAGTGCTCAAATGTTGATTGACCGTAAGCCTCATGTGTGTGTGTGTGTGTGTGTGTGTGTGTGTGTGTGTGTGTGTGTGTGTGTGTGTGTGTGTGTGTGTGTGTGTGTGTGTGTGTGTGTGTGTGTGTGTGTGTGTGTGTGTGTGTGTGTGTGTGTGTGCAGGCGTGCATGAGTGTATGTATGTATGTAATTAAAAAGACCAAATTAATTTTCAATCAAATCAATGTCTGGAAACCTAAAAATAGCAACAGCTACCCCGAGAGGGCAGTCACTATGTAACATGAGCATTACCCAGCATGCACTGCATTGTGCACTTGAGACATAAATATGCAAGACATCTGTGTGGGCTTTTAAGGAGTGTGTGCTGGGGTGAAGCAGCTCTGGGATGTAATAAAATGTCCAGTGTCCCGGATAGCATCAGAGAAAAGTCAGGAAAAATGATGTGTTCAGAGGAATGTCTTCATCTTGTTTGATGCTGTGCCTCCTCATGCCCATTCCTCCTCACCGTGGCCCTCCCTCCTCCTCTTACCCCTCCTTCTCCTCCTCCTTCCCCTCCTCCTACTCCCTCTCCCCCCCCCCTCCTCCTCCTCCCCCTTCTGCTTCTCCTCCTCCTCCTTCTCCACAAAATCAAATAAGCTGTAAAGGGAAAGGAGTGTACGGTATATGATGATGATGATGATGATGATGATGATGATGATGATGATGATGATGTGGTCAGAAGTGAGTCTGAGTGTGTGGTGTGTGGTGTGTGGTGTGTGGTGTGTGGTGTGTGGTGTGTGGTGTGTGGTGTGTGGTGTGGTGGTGTGAGAGAGAGAGAGAGAGAGAGAGAGAGAGAGAGAGAGAGAGAGAGAGAGAGAGAGAGAGAGAGAGAGAGAGAGAGAGAGAGAGAGAGAGAGAGAGAGAGAGAGAGAGAGAGTACTTTAAGTATTTATGACCCGGGGTGATTTAGACCCTCACCGGTACTATACCGCCCAAACACCCCCACCATGAAACTTTCATGACTCAACTCAACTCCCAGCATGTTTACCTCTCCTTGCCTGCCTCCACATACCACACTGTAACACGCCAATACACTTACATAGTACACACACCTGTACACACCAACACACTTACATATTACACACACCTGTATACAACAACACACTTACATAGTACACACACCTGTACACACCAACACACTTACATAGTCTAATATACACACCTGTACACAACAATACACTTACATAGTCTAATTCACACACCAGTACACAACAATACACTTACATAGTCTAATATACACACCTGTACACAACAATACACTTACATAATATACACACCTGTACACAACAATACACTTACATAGTACACACGCCTGTACACACCAATACACTTACATAGTCGAATACACACACACCTGTACACACCAATGTACTTACATACATACCTGAACACACCAGAACACTTACATAGTACACACATGTACACACCAATACACTTACATAGTCTAATACACACACCTGTAGACACCAATACACTTACATAGTCTAATACACACATCTGTACACACCAATAGTCTAATACACACACCTGTAGACACCAATACACTTACATAGTCTAATACACACACCTGTACACACCAATACACTTACATTGTCTAATACACACACATGTACACACGTTTAAATGATCGTTTATTTATTATATATGTCACGTAGACTGAGATACGATTGCTGATGTTTTTCTTATTCATATTAAGCATCATTTCACTGTCACTGGATTCCAAGCCAAAGTCAAAGTCAAAGTCAATTTTATTGTCAAATTTCCACATGTGTTATACATACATAAATCCAAAACACTGTTTCTCACAGTCCAACAGTGTGCAATATACAATACATACAACAAGACAAAACAAAGGGCCCAGGCAAAAAGGGGGTACAACAAATAAGTAATAATATATTCATAAAAACACAATCAACAGAACAATCAACATTTAGTGCAAGTATCCTTTAGTGCATTTGCAATTGCAGCGGAGATGAATAGATAAAGTGACAAAGTGACTGGTGGTGGATGTGGGTATGTGTGTGGGGGGGAGGGGTTAAAGTCCAGGTTTATTTGGGACAGGGAGGAAAGGTGGGAGGGAGGGTAGAGAGGTGGGAGAGGTGGAGAGGTGGGAGAGGTGGGAGAGGTGGGAGAGAAGGGAGAAGGGAGAGAAGGGAGAGAAGGGAGAGAAGGAGAAAGGTCAGAGGGAGGGGAGAGAGGTCAGGATGGGAGAGAGGTCAGGACGGGAGGGAGGGAGGGGAGAGAGCTCAGTATCCTGACCGCCTGGTGGATGAAGCTGTTCCTGAGCCTGGTGGTGCTCGAGCGGAGGCTGCGGAACCTTCTCCCTGAAGGCAGAAGGCGAGAGAGGCAGTTGGAGAGGTTTGTGGGGTCACCCACAATGCTGAGTGCTTTGCGGGTGAGGCGGGTGTTATAAATGTCCTGTAGTGATGGTAGTGAGACACCGATGATCCACTGAGCAGTGTTCACGATGCACTGCAGGCTCTTGCGGTTGGAGGTGGTGAAGCTTCCGAACCACAGCGTGATGCAGCTGCTGGGGATGCTCTCAGTGGTGCCTCTATAGAATGAGAGCATGATGGGTGATGGGGCTCCTGCTCGTTTGAGGTTGGGGTTGGGAGTGGATTCTTCTGAAGTCAATAACAATCTTTTTTGTTTTCTCCACATTGAGGAAAAGATTGTTATTTTGGCACCACAGGGCCAGCTGGTTCACCTCCTTCCTGTAGTTAGTCTCATCATTGTGGCTGATGAGACCCACCACAGTAGTGTCGTCAGCAAACTTCACAATGTGGTTGGAGCTGAAGTTTGGTGTACAGTCATGGGTCAGAAAGGTGAAGAGCAGGGGGTTGAGCACACATCCTTGGGGGGCCCCATACTCAGTATGAGGGTGTTTGAGGTGTTGTTGTTGACCCAAACAGCTTGTGGTCTCTCTGTGAGGAAATCCAGCAACCAGTTGCAGAGAGGGCCTGAGGCCCAGGTCTATAAGTTTTCGCACACACTGCTGGGCGATGATGGTGTTGAATGCTGAGCTGAATAGCATTCTAACATATGAGTTCTTAGTGTCCAGGTGTGTGAGGGCTGGGTGAAGTGCGGAGGAGATTGCATCCTCTGTGGACCATTTAGCTTGGTAGGCAAACTGAAGCGGGTCCAGGGAGGGAGGGAGGGTGGATTTGATCTGCTTCACGACCAGCCTTTCGAAGCACTTCATGATGGTAGAAGTCAGTGCAACATGGCGGTAATCGTTGAAGCAGGACGGAGATGACTTATTTGGCACAGGAATGATGGTAGTTTCCTTGAACAGCCTGGCTCAGGGAGGTATTAAACATGTCTGTAAGGACATCTGTGAGCTCCTCTGTGCAGTCCCTCAGCACACGACCAGGGATGTTATCAGGTCCCGCAGCCTGGTGGGTGTTAATCCTCAGCAGTGTGCACCTCACACTGGCTGGTGACAGACACAAAGCCTGGTCGTCGGTGGGGGAATTGGTTTTCTGTGCAGGTGTGTTGTTCTGTGCTTCAAAGCGTGCAAAGGAAGCCGTTGAGTTTGTTGAGCAGAGAGATGTGACTGTCACAGGTCTGTGGCGGTAGTTTATAGTCTGTTATGGTCCTAACACCCTGCCACAGGCTCCGTGAGTCCCTGCGATGTTGCGGGCCTTCAGCAGCGTGTGGACCTCCCCTGTCAGCCACGGCTTCTGGTAAAAATTTAAAAAAGCGTTAAAGTAATGATGTTGACGTGAAATGGGCGAGAAACGACCACCATTAGACCAAAAACACTAGTCGAGGTCTGGGTCCAATAACTCAACATGTCAGTTGGATCTGGGGAAGTTTGAGGAGTGATGTAAGCTGTCAGACAAACAACAAACTGAAACTGTTGTTTTTCCAGCACAGATTAATACAATAAATACTGAAACAATAGGCTAGACACACAAACAAACACATATTCAGACACACACACACACACACACACACAAGTCAAGTCAAGTCAAGTTTATTGTCACTTCACAGTTTATATAAAGTATAAAGCAGTGAGTGAAAATCTTATGTGCAATACCCGACGACAGCCAGCAGTTATAAAATAAGATAAAAATTTATAAAAATTGAATAAAAATTGAATAAAACAGAATGGAATAAAATAAGTTAAAATGCAATTTATAAAATGAAATATATCGGCACAGAAAAAGAGCAATATGTATATATAAATCAATGTAATAAAATATACATTGTTATATGCTATACGCCCTTGTTCAGCAGCCTGATGGCCTGACTGTGGAAGCTATCTCGGAGTCTATTTGTACGGCACTTGATACTGCGGTATCGCCTGCCTGACGGTAAAAGTGAATACAGTTTGTGACTGAGGTGGGCAATGTCTTTTATGATGCGTTTGGCCTTAGCCTCGGCGGCGGTCCGACAGGAGGTCCAGTATCCAGCTGCACGTGGATGGGGGCACACCTAGACCTTTAAACTTGGTGTCGAGCTTGGCAGGAACTACCGTGTTGAACGTTGAGCTGTAGTCCACAAACAGCATTTGCACATAACAGATCTTTCCCTCCAGTTGGGAAAGGGCAGTGTGGAGGGCCATGGCAATTGCGTCGTCTGTGGATCTGTTTTAACAATATGCAAATTGCCATGGGTCCAGCGTGGCAGGTAACACGGAACAAATAAAGTCCTTGACCAACCTCCCGAAGCATTTTCTGACAATCGAGGTGTCGGCTACAGGTCTATAGTCATTCAGGGATGTTACCTTGGGTTGTTTAGGGACAGGCACGATGGTGGACATCTTGAAGACCGGGAACAACAGCCTGGGACAGGGAGAGGTTGAAGATGTCTGCAACGACTCCTGCCAACTGGTCTGCGCATGCTCTGAGGACGCGGCCCGGGATGTCGTCGGGGCCTGCCGCCTTACGGATGTTCAGCCGCTTGAAGGTGCGGCGCACATCTGCCTCCGAGATGTTCAGCAGGCTGGTCTCCTCAGGCGGCGCTGGCTTCGGCGGGCTGCCGTTCACGTCGAACCAGCAACGAGCAAAAAAAGTATTTAGCTCTCCTGGGAGGGAGGTAGAGGAGTTCTCTACACAACTGGCTCTCCCTCTGAAGTTCGTTATCGACCCCTCGCGTCGTGGCTCTTGAATTTCTCCTCCACTCTGTCCTTATACTCCTGCTTGGCAGTGACGATGGTCTTACGGAGGTCATAACGGGCTCTCGTATATTCCTCCATATTCCCGGAGCCAAAGGCGGCGTTACGCGCATGTAGGGCAGTGCAAACATCGCCGTTAATCCACGGTTTCTGGTTGGAGTATATCCGAACAACGTCATCTATGCACTTCTTGATGAACCCGGTGACCGTACTCGTTGATGTTATTGTCCGAGGCAACGCGGAATGTGCCAGTCAGCGCGATCAAAACAATCCTGCAGCATAGAGTCCGATTGGTCCGACCAGCATTGGACCTCCCTCACAGCGATCGGTTGCTGCTTCAGTCTCTGCCTATAGGCAGGGAGTAGCTGGATAGAGTGGTGGTCTGATTTGCCGAACGGTGGGCGGAGGAGGGCCTTGTAGCCATCACGGAAGGGAGTGTAGCAGTGGTCGAGGATCCGCTCACCCCGTGTGTTGCTCGTTATGTGTTGGTACATCGGGGGAACCTTCTTCAGGTTCGCCTTGTTGAAGTCCCCCGCTACGATGAGAGCAGCCTCGGGGTGTACCGACTCCTGTTTGCTGATAGCCCCATACAGTTCCTTCAGCGCTGTGTCCGTGTTGGCTTGTGGGGGAATGTAAATCGCGGTCACGGTTACCGCTGTAAACTCCCGAGGTAGCCAGTATGGATGGCACATAAGCATCAGGTACTCCAGGTCCGGGCAACAGAAAGACTTGAGGGGATGTACATGACTTTTGCATTGGTTGCACCAAGATCTGTTTATCATGAGACATACCCCCCCTCCGCGATCTTTACCGGAGAGAGCCTTTGTTCTGTCCGCCCTGTGGACGGAAAATCCCGTCGGCTCGATAGCTGCGTCGGTAACCCCCTCCGACATCCATGTCTCCGTAAGGCAGATGATACAGTTGTCCTTAGTTTCCCGGTGGAATTGAATACAAGCCTGTAGCTCGCTTAACTTATTGTCCAGAGACTGTACATTAGCCAGTAGAATGGTGGGTAGTGGGGGGCGATCGGATCAACATCTCAGGCTGACTAGCATGCCGGCTCGCTTCCCTCGCTTCTTCCGGCGACGCTTGCGTGTAATCGTGCCCAAGATGGTCGGAGATAATCCAGCTGTGACTTCGGCGGGACGTCTGAGTCGAAAGAATGAATGAACTCCGCTAGGCGGCGAGCGACTGTCGATCTGATCTCCAGAAGTGTGCAAAAGTTATAAATGAACGTGCTGCTAACTTCCTGAACAAAGATAGTTGCGATAAAAAGAATAAATAACAAAAAGTATAAAACAAAAATAAGTAACAAAACACACACACACACACACACAACAGTGTGATAAGATGCCGTAATAAGCCGTGTTGTTCATAATCAAAATTGAAACAGGCCTGTTCCTGCACATTCTTCTGCTTCTACCGGCCTCGCCTGCATTCATTCAGAAACACTACACTGGTTCAAAATATAAAAACATCTCTCTGTCTCTGTCTCTGTCTCTGTCTCTGTCTCTCTCTCTCTAAATATGTGTCTACCTCTCACTGACTCTCTACCTCTCTCTATTTTCTTACTTCTCTCTCTATAGCTCTCTCTCCCTCAATCTGTCTACCTCTCCTTAATTGGTACCCCTCTCTCTCTCTCTCTCTCTCTCTCTCTCTCTCTCTCTCTCTCTATATATATATATATATATATATATATATATATATGTCTACCTTTCCATCACTCTCTACCTCTCTCTATTTGCTTACTTCTCTCTCTATTTCTCATTTCTCATTTCTCTCTCTCTCTCTCTCTCTCTCTCTCTCTCTCTCTCTCTCTCTCTCTCTCTCGCTCTCTCTCTCTCTCTCTCTCTCTCTCTCTCTCTCTCTCTCTCTCTCTCTCTCTCTCTCTCTCTCTCTCTCTCTCTCTCTCTCTCTCTCTCTCCCCCTCTCCCCCCCTCTCTCTATATATATATATATATATATGTATATGTCTACCTTTCCATCACTCTCTACCTCTCTCTATTTCTCGCTCTCTTTCTCTCTCTCTCTCTCGCACATGCAAAAGGTTAAGTGGTGTTTAGGCTAATATGCGTAGCATGACTCAGAGGTTTTAAGGCGTGAGTTGGGGACTGTGAGAATATGTTGTGATGATGACCTAAGTGACCTGGGGGCAGAGTAAGGAATTAGCAGATCAGTAATATATTGTGGAGATAATCCATTGAGGTACACAGGTAGCCAGTGCAGCTGGGCTAAGACAGGAGTGATGTGACATATTTTCTTTGTACTGGTTAAAACTCTGGCAGCTTCATTCTGAACCATTTCTACCCAGGGTGGAATGGGTCAACCCCACGTATAGGGAGTCGCAGTAATCCAGCCGAGAGGTGATAAAAGCATGAATAACAGTTTCCAGGTCCTTATGAGATAAAATGGCTTTAAATTGGCTATGGTTCTAAGCTGATAAAAGCTGCCTTTCACAACATTACTGACTTGTTTGTTAAAATTCAAGTGTCCAAGATCACACCAAGATTTCTAACTTCATTGTGCAAATTTGCAAACAGGGGACCAAGCGCATTGCTTAGGCTGGAGACAGAGCTAGGAGGGCCAAATATAATTACATCAGTTTTGTTCTCATTTAGTTGTAGGAAGTTCCTTGCCATCCAGCATTTGACATTGTCTAGACAGTTAAAAAGGTTGTTCAATGAGCAAGCGCTGTCAGGTGCTACTGGTAGGTAATGCTGTGTGTCATCCGCATAATAGTGATATAAAAGGTTGTATTTCTAAAATATGGAGCCAATGGGAAGCATGTATAAAGAAAATAAGAGGCCCTAAGATTGATCCTTGGGGGATGCCACAGTTAACTGTTACTGTTAACAGTTAACTGTCAACTGTTAACTGAAAATGTTCTTTCTCTCAGGTAGGAGGCAAACCATGTTAGCACTGGGCCTTGTAGACCAACTTCAACCTCCAAGCGTTTTAAAAGGATGTCATTATCGACAGTATCAAATGCTGCCCTGAGATCGAGCAGACTAAAATGGCAAAAGAACCAGAGTCGACAGAGAGAAGGATGTCGTTATGGACCTTCAACAGAGCGGATTCGGTACTATGCCGTGCTCTGAAACCAGACTGGAATTTGTCAAAGATGTTGAAAGTGTTTAAGTAGGAGGAGACCTGGGAGAAAACTACTTTTTTCCAAAATCTTACAGATAAAAGGTAGCTTGGAGTTTTTATGGTCATTCGGGTCTAGGCTAGGTCTCTTTAGCAGGGGTTGCACAGTTGCATGTCTAAAACCAGAAGGGACGACTCCACTTGTTAAAGAGCTGTTGATAGCCAAATAGCCAAAATAAGGGGGCAGATTATGATAAAAACTTCCTTGAAGAGGCGTGACGGTATAATGTCTCTGGGACAATAGGTGGATTTCATATCTGAGACCACCTCAGACAGCTGGGAGGACGACACTGGTTGAAACTGCTGGAAGCAGCTGACTGGATGATGGGGGATCAGAGTCTGGGGGTGAGATGTGATATATTGTCAATTTTATCAATGAAGAAATTCAGAAACTTCTCACAGGTTTCGGTAGTAGAAGCAAAGGTAGCAACAGCAGCAGCTGCAGGGTTTAAGATGGAGTTAATTGTGTTTAACAGTATTTTGGGTCTGTGGGCATTTTTATTAATTAGTTTGGCATTATATTCTGCCTTAGCTGTCCTAACAGAGCTTTGGTAAAGCTTTAAACAGTCTTGTAAAATTGAGTATGAAACCTGGAGTTTGTCTTTTTTCCATTTATGCGCAGCTCTCCTGCAAGCTTGTATGAGAGCACGGGTGGAGTAATTTAGCCAGGGGGTGCTTACAGTATTAACCTTGAGTTAATACAGAACATATGTTTACATATGGAACAAACTTAAGGAACAGAGTACCGCTTTCACAACAGGCGACTCCGATCTCTACAAGAAGGCCAAGTACGACCTCAGAAAAGCCATCAAGAAGGGTAAATTGGTTACAGTTCTGGGGCTCTGACACCATCTGCCACGTATGTGGCAAGGTCTGAGGATCCTCTATAACTACAAGGGGAGCTCAGGGGCAGTCACCAACAATGACCCTACCCTACCAGACGAGTGAAACAAGTCCCAGCGTGCTTCAAAGTGACAACCATTGTGCCCTTACCCAAAAAGACCAAGGTAACATGCATCAATGATTATCGTCCAGTGGTTTTAACATCCATAGCCATGAAGTGCCTGGAGAAACTTGTAATGTCGCATATAAACTTGTCCATCCCTGAGTCCCTAGACCCACTCCAGTTTGATTATCAAGTTTGCAGACGACACCACAGTCATCGATTTGATAAACGATGGCGATGAAACGGAGAACAGAGATGAGGTGGTTCAGTGGACGCGATGGTGTGAGGACAACAGCCTCGCACTGAATGTCAGCAAGACCAAGGAGCTCATCGTGGACTTCAGGAGCCACCGGGGCACCCACTCCACCATCAGCCTGGACGGGACACCGGTGGAAGTCCTCAGCTGCTTCCAATTCCTGGAACTACAGATTTCCGATGACCTGGTGTTGACATGCAACACGGAGGTCATGCTGAAGAAGGCACGCCAGCACCTCTATGCTCCGCGGTGCCTCAGAAAAAGCGAGCGAGAGAGCGTCCTGACGGGTAGAGTCCTTGTGTGGTACAGCAACACCACTGCACAGGACAAGAAAGCCATCCAGAGGGTCGTGAGAATGGCAGAGAAGATCATCAGGTGTGCACTTCCATGCATTGAGCAGATCTTTAGGACCAGTCGGAAGAAGGCCATGTCCATCATAAAGGACTGCAACCACCCTGGGCACCATCTCTTCTCCACCATACCATCTGGTCGCCGGTTGCGCAGCATTCGTACAAGTACTACCAGGTTTAAGGATCGTTTTTATCCACAGGCAGTGTGCCTACTGAACTACTAGGAGTGCTGCCACTTTCACTTTCATAACATGTCACTTACATACTTTGCTGGACTTTCTGGACTCATCACAGTTACTGCACTGTACTGCACTGTACTGCACTGTATTCATGATGCTGCTGCACTACTGGCACTTTAAATGCTTTTTAAAACATGTACATTGTCACAACACAAAAAAAACATCACTCTGCTCACTTTGCTGCTCTATTTTGGTTTATTTTATTGAATATATTATTTTTCATTTTCATGGTGTTGGTTTTGAGATTTATACTGCAGGAGAGAATGGGGAGTAAGCATTCCCATGTACTTGTTACAAATGGCCAATACAAATCTTGTATCTTGTATCTTGTATCTTGTATTTGGGCCATGTCATCGGCGCCAATGGTCTTCACAAGTCACCTGAGAAAGTTGTGGAGGCTCCTGCACCGACAGACGTAAGTCTACTCTGCTCTTTACTATTCTACTATTCTACTATTCTATTTTACTAATCTACAATTACAGTAGATTTATTCTTTGTTCATCATCCATCCTCAGTCCACTCAATGCATTGCTATGTAAAGGCAAACAGTGGCGATGGGCATCTGAATGTGAAATGGCGTTCAAAGAGGCCAAAGAGGCCGAACATGTGCTATCACAGAGTGTGTTGACCCAGTACGCCCAGCAGCATCCCACCCGGCTGGCGTGTGATGCTTCACCCTATGGCGTAGGCAGCATCATTTCCCACGTACTTCCTGATGGACAAGAGAAGCCTATAGCTTTTGCGTCAAGGACACTGAACAAAGCAGAGCAGAAATATGCGCATTTATTTTTGCCCGTGCTTTCCAAGGCCATATGTTCATGGAGGTCGTGGAGGCCCACTCCATGAATTCCACCACAGCTTCGAAGAAGCTCCTTGAAGTCTTAGTGAGTGATAATGGCCCTCAGTTCACGTCAAGTTAGTTTGAGACTTTCATGGCAAGTACTGTTGTTAAGCACATACGCTCTGCACCATTCCATCATGCCACGAATTGCTGAATGTTTTGTGAACGTTTTCCCTCCAAGGGAACTGCTTAGATTCAACACCGACTTGATGCATTCTTGCTGATGTATCGTAACACTCCACACTTCACCACCAAAGAATCACCATCCATGCTTTTCATGCATTGCAAATTGCGGTCTCGCCAAATGTCGCATCAATAGTAGAGAAGGCACAGTGTGCTCGTCAGCAGATACATGCTTAGGCTAGATCATTCCAGGTGGGCAACAAAGTGCTAGTTTGTGATTATGGGAGAGGAGAGTACTGTGCTGAATGTTTGTCAATTTTTCTGTTTTATTCATGTGTTATGTTTCGTTTAGTTCCAGGGTTTTAGTTTTGATAAGATTGCTAGATTGTCTTGTGTGTTATGCCGAGCTCTCCAGCATTTTTCATATATCCTCATAGCGTTACAGTTATATTCATAGTCCACGTTCATAGTTATAGTAAGGTAGGATCAGGTTAAGTAGTTAATAAGTATTTTTCTAGATATTGTTAGGTAAGTTTCAGTGTAGATCATTTGTGTATGTATTTTTGGATCTGTTGATCCTGTGACTTTACATACACTGCTGTATTGCGTTTTTGTGCCCCAAGGCCGAAGTAAAGACTCTTTTGTACTTTATCAATGTATCTGAATCCGTGCTTTCGGGTCCACACCTTCTACGTCCACGACAAAGTGGACACCTGGCGTGGTCTCGGCTGAGACGGGTCCTGTGTCGTACACAGTCAACGTCGGGTCATCTGCGCACTGGAGACTGGGCCACGTTTGATGTTCATTTATGTTGAGTGAGTCATGTCTCAAGAACAATCTGGTAGAATAATTCCCTGACTGACTTAGGGGTTTGGGACAGTCTACTACCTACCTAAAGATGACATTAGCCTTGTGTTAAAGGTGAAAATAATAAAAATAATTATATTTAAAAAAAGTGTTATGTTATGTTAAAGTCATGTTCATGTTTAAAGTAAGAACAACATTTAGTGGGGAGGAGATGTGATGTATGTGACATTGGACATACACACCACTAGTCGGCACTGTGTCGCCGCTGTTGCATGTTTGATATCTGTGTGAATCCTTCAGTAAACAAGAGTGCTTCATACCAGTAAAACATGTGTCCGTCTATTTTTAAATGGTTATCAAAAAGGCAACCCACGATATAACAGATACAGAGAGAGAGAAAGAGATTAAGAAAGACAGAGAGAGAGAGAGAGAGAGGGACATACAGACAGACAGACATATAGACAGAGACAGAGTGAGAGAAACTGAACACATTGTTGTATTGATCTATTTGTAGACCATCTCAAAGGACTGAGTCTTAACTCTCAAAGTAAAGAACCCTTATGACAGAACATTATGGGCCTGGCCGGAGACATATGAGGTCACTGAGGCCCAAATAAAATAACACCTCTGTAATTATTAAAACTAAATAATGTCCCTCCCCCAATTCTCCACTATCTTTCGGAATGATGTGCAGCACACACACACACACACACACACACACACACACACACACACACACACACACACACACACACACACACACACACACACACACACACACACACACACACACACACCACACACACACACACACACACACACACACACACACACACACACACACACACACACACACACACAGCCTGCCCTCTACTGTACCTGAGCATCCGTACTATCATAATGAAATCTAAATGACCGGCTGTGTTCCCACGCCTCCTCCAACCTGCAGCAACTCCCCCCCCCCCCCCCCCTCCTGCTTCTCACCCATGTGACCGGTCGTGACAGTGGAGGAGACGGCTGAACCGTTTGGGGCAGCTGACATTTAATAAATACCTGGGAGGGGGGAGGGGAACTATCACTGAGATGATCGCATACACTGACAATTATAACATGCAACCTAATGGAAGAGCTGTGTGGTAATTTCTACTGCAGGGATCCCTGGAAAGAGCACTCAGACAGGGGGTGGGAAGTATCCTAAGATCATCTCCAAAGAAATGATAAACACTTCAATCACATCCAGCTGATCATCAGAGTTTCAGTATTCATGTTCTCTCAGTCTCTGAGAGTCAAGTCATGTGACCAAGTCTGTGTTCTATAACAACGTTGCTCTATGATCCTGCAAGCACATATTGTACATAGATATATGTATGTATTGAATGTCAGTGACTTTTCCATACACTAAGCCTGCAAATGTATCTGTTTTTTATGTGTGTGCATATGTACACACACACAGACATACGCACACTTGAGTGCATGCACGTGTGTGTGTGTGTGTATGTGTGTGTGTGTGTGTGTGTGTGTGTGTGTGTGCGTGCACGCATGGGTGCGTGTGTGTGTGCGTGTGTGTGTGTGTGTGTGTGTGTGTGTGTGTGTGTGTGTGTGTGTGTGTGTGTGTGTGTGTGTGTGTGTGTCTGTGTGTGTGTGTGTGTGTGTTTGTATGTGAGGATGTCTAGAACACTCTAACCAATCAGCCAATAGGAGAAACCACAACATTAACACCCAGTTGAACCACCATTGGACCGCCCACCCAGGGCCTGCAGCTGGAAGGCAGAGCAGCAGAGGAGGCTAATCATTCTGTTAGACGTCATGAAAAAAGGACACGGCCTGCGGAACGTCCACCCATGGGGGAAAAGTGACAACTCCCTTCCCCCCAGCCATTATCAAGAACTGCCAAGCCGGATGGCGGTTCACCTCTCAGGATCATAGCAGTCTCTGCGGTAGTGAATTGTTATGCAGATCACAGACAGGAGTGGTGGCCGTCAAGTGTTTGGTTTCTGTTATGGTTTTGCCCTCGTCAGCGAGCGATGGAGACGGACACGTGGAGGCAGGGAAGCAGAATGACGGAGTGATGGAACGGGGGGGAAAATAACCTGGCCCACCAGCTTCAAACACACACACACACACACACACACACACACACAAATATACACAGACACACATATACAAAGTTACACAAACACATGCTTGCGCATACAGCATATCCACACACACACACACACACACACATATATAGACATATACTTCATCAGTCACACACACAATTGAACACAGAGACTACATTGATAACATACACAAACACGCACACACACACACTCACACACATACAAAGTTACACAAACACATGCTTGCGCATACACAGCATATCCACACACACAAACACAAATAGATAGACACATGCTTCATCAGTGACACACACAATTGAACACAAACAGACTACATTCATAACCACACACACACACACACACACACACACACACACACACACACACACACACAGGCATACACCACTGTCAATGCTGTCAATAACAAGCATTGTTTATGTGGCTGGAGAACGAGCCCTTATACACCAGACACTCTAAAACGTTTGAAGACAGGAAGTGGTCACAAACCTCTTCTCACCACCATCCTCCCGGCCACAGTCCTCGCAGAGGGTCTCTCATTACATTACGCATATCAATTTCCTGAACACCTCTTCAATACATCTGATGATGTTCATGTGTCCCACTCAGCCGGACGGGAGGCTATCATGAACCGCTCTGTCTAGCGTTCACTCTGACTGACTTCCCTTTCGAAGGCTTTTATCTTGTTATGGACGCCATCCTTGTGTTGTGGCTTTTAAATAGTTATCTTGTAACGTTTGCCTGAAGATATGCACACACAAACACACACCCACACACATATACAGAGACACACACAGACACACACATATACACACAAACACACACACAAACACATACACACAGGAGGAGGAGGACATTTTGAATAGAGGACACCTGCCGGCTAGACTGCTGGTACCTGTGGACCTGGAGGACCCTCCTACTATAGGGCCCTCTATAGGCCCTCCTACTATAGGGCCCTCCTACTATAGGACCCTCCTACTATAGGGCCCTCCTACTATAGGACCCTCCTACTATAGGACCCTCCTACTATAGGACCCTCCTACTATAGGGCCCTCCTACTTTAGGACCCTCCTACTATAGGGCCCTCCGACTATAGGGCCCTCCTACTATAGGACCCTCCTACTATAGGGCCCTCCTACTTTAGGGCCCTCCTTCTATAGGGCCCTCCTACTATAGGGCCCTCCTACTATAGGACCCTCCTACTATAGGGCCCTCCTACTTTAGGGCCCTCCTTCTATAGGGCCCTCCTACCCTGGAGGACCCTCCTACTATAGGGCCCTCCTACCTGGAGGACCCTCCTACTATAGGGCCCTCCTACTATAGGGCCCTCCTACTATAGGACCCTCCTACTATAGGACCCTCCTACCCTGGAGGACCCTCATACTATAGGGCCCTCCTACCCTGGAGGACCCTCCTACTATAGGGCCCTCCTACCCTGGAGGACCCTCCTACTATAGGGCCCTCCTACTATAGGACCCTCCTACTATAGGGCCCTCCTACTAAGGTCCCTCCTACTATAGGGCCCGACTACCCTGGAGGACCCTCCTACTATGGGGTCTTCTACTATAGGGTCTATATATATATATATATATATATATATACTGAATATATATACTGTATATATAGACAATATATATAAACGGTATATATATACAAACATATACAAATAGAGAGAGCGAGAGAGACAGAGAGAGAGAGATAGTGTAATCCATATTTTGTCACGGCTGGGTGTAGGTGGGACCCAAAAGCGGAGTGACAGAAGCCAGGTAGAACAGGTGTTTTAATGATCGGCGCACACGCCAATTAACGCCAGCAAAAGGCAGAGGTACAGACAGGGCAAAATCCAAAAACGTGGTCAAGGCCAGCAGAGGTCGGTAACGGGTTGTCGAGGGTTGAGGCAGAGATACAAAAACGCTGTGCAAAAACAAGGTCGTTATCCAGGCGATGCTCAAAACACGGTGGATCAATACAATATATATATATATATATATATAATACAATATACAGAACACAATACGTGAAACTTAACTTGATACAGACGTGAGGCTTTCCGAGAATCAGTGTGATAATACAGCAATGAGTAACAAACAAGACATGGCTTAAATACAGCTTGGTAAATGAGGTGTGATTGAGCAGGTGAGTCCAGTATGATACGGCCGACAGGGAAAACACGGAGTGGCATTCGGAACGGAGTCGTGACATCGCGGATCCAAGAAGCCCGCGGAAAACCAGGACTATGAGCGGGAATAGCTGGGTTGGACCGTGACATATTTAAATTTGGCACTGTACTGTGAGCAATAAAAGAGTGAATCTAATTAACGTCCACACCATCATGTCCTGACATCGCTGACATCTGAAAGCCGTACCAGGCGGTGCTGATGTTGGTTTATTGAGTAATCACCCTCAGCCTGCCCTCCTCACGATCAACTGAGTTCACTGCACTGACCTAATGGACCCCAAAATGAACCTCATGAGGATGATCAACTACAACTTGGACTGAAAATCATGAAGTATGTGCAGAACATGCAAGTGTTTCTTGAAATCGAAAACACGCTAAAAAACACGCTCTCTCTCTCTTTCTCTCTCCCCCCCCCCCCCCTCTCTCTCTCTCTCTCTCTCTCTCTCTATATATATATATATATACAGAATATATATATAAACCATGCGGACACAAGAAAAGTGTACTATGGCAACCTTTCACATTTAGCAATTAAATTACAATTATTTCTCCTCAAGACTAATGCAGACGATGCAGAATACTCTGGGACATCCAGTGTCACATCCAGTGTCACATCCAGTGTCACATCCAGTGTCACATCCAGTGTCACATCCAGTGTCACATCCAGTGTCACATCCAGTGCGAGTCTTTTTCAAGATGATTGAGAATGTGGAGAGTGCCTCCGTAGCAAGCCTACGTTATATTAACACAGAGCTTAAGTTATTAGTATGAGTAACTTTTAGAACACATGCTAAAAGCAAATCGTCAAATAAAACGTCTGCCGAACAAAGTTTGTTAAATTTTAGGAGTTCAAGAAGCAAAACCCATGAGACGGGTCCACATTGGAGTCTGGGCCAACAAACAACTGCAGGTTGTCTCTGAGAGTGCCAGGAGAATCACTGATTTCGGACCAGAACCAGATACGACTTCCAATAGATTTGATCAGCTAGGATAATTCATCTTTATAGTATAATCCAACATCTTACATTAAGTTATATTCTTCCTAACGGAAGTGGCGGCCGATTAGAGTGGGAGAGAGAGATAGAGAGAGACACAGTGAGACCTGACACAAACACACAGACAGACACAGCAGGGAAACTCTTCAAATGTCTGAAACAGCTCTTCACCAAACTGCTCTCTTTCTCCCCCTGGGAGGAGAGGAGGTCACACAGGAGCCCTATAGGAAGGCTACAGAGAGGCCAGGACGCCAGAAGAGTCTCTGTTATTAAAAGTATCCCCTGGAATACAAAATGCTAATCCTGATGAAGGGGGCTGGTCTCTGCAAGTCTCTTCAGCTGAGACAGACCACAACACGCCGTGTTAGACAAACTACCCTCTAGCTATATTGTAGCTTTTTACAATATTTATATTTTCTGCTGCCTTTAAGATACAATATAAAGCCCTTAATGATGACTCAACATGCCTGTATTGAGATGTTTAGGAGGCAGGTTCACTGGAACCCTGATTACCACAGTGCTAGTGAGTTCTTCCTGTCTTCCAGCAGAAGCCAGGAAGGAAACTGGGCTAAATTACCTGAGTTGGTTAATTACTAAAGGCAGCCTGAGGTTCCATGTGAATATTCGACTTACACAGCAGATACGACAGACAGTAGGCCGTGATTAGTAACAGCGCATGGTGAGTGTGTGTGTGTGTCTACATTTTTCCTGTGCATTTATTCATGTGCCTCAATTAGAGAGAGAGAGAGAAAGAGACAGAGAGAGATGGAAAGGCAGAGAGAGAAAGTCAAATGGTTGGAACACTAGTGATTAAAAAACAATTACTATGAACAACAGTCTATTTCCTCCACATCAACACAGAGCCTTTGATCCACCCCGTCAATCTCCTCCCTGAGTGGTACCACACACAACAGATCCTGTATCCAATCGTCGTCATGGTGATATCCCATCCCCGCATCCTTCTCCCAGCAGACGGTTGACACTCACATTCTGAAATACATCCCTGCTTGCAAGCATATTTTCTAGTACCTTTAAGTATCTGCATGATTGCATGTAGATATGTTATTGATGATACGATGTTATCACCGACACCGCGAGGTCACAGCGACAGCACCCAGATGAAGAGGCGTGTTCGCCTGCCGCCAAAACTCAAAGTCATCAGATCTCCGACAGGCATGATTGGTATCCTGGCCTGGACGTGGAATTCATGTATAACCCGTGAATATTGACATGGTACCAACGGATTGGCACTCACAAACTTTATGTTTTGTGCATTGCTATCGGCAAAGGCTGGCGAAACTCCTGTCAGGAGAAAAATAACCGAATGTCAGACATCAGGATCACCTTTTAATCTTTAAGGTGCAGACCTCGTAATAAACCCTGGCCCTAAGGAGAATAAGGACCATGCTACATGCTACACCATGCTGTAGAAAGGTGTACTGCAACACTGAGTGCACTGCCACTGAAGGCCATCTCCATCACAAAGGACCATAACCACCCTGGGCACCATCTCTTCTCCCCCTACGGTCCGGTCGCCGGTTCCACAGCATCCGTACAAGGACAATCAGGTTCAAGGGTAGTTTTTATCCACAGGCAGTGCGCCTACTGAACTGCTAGGAGTGCTGCCACTATCATAACATTGTCATTAACATTACACTGTCATACTTTGCTGGACTTTCTGGACTCATTACAGCATCTGCACTGTTCTTCACCGTACTGTATGCCCTACATGCACGTAATGCATGTATGATGCTGCTGCACTACTGGCACTTTTAAATGTTTACTAAATGCTTTTTGTACAATTCAACACATATACATATCATCCATAAGTCACATTTTTGTTGTTTTTATTGTTATTTTTATTGTGTACAGTAGTGTTTTAGAAATAAATCTGGAATCTTGAATTACTGTACGTATCTGTTACTTTTGATCATAGCTTGGGCCTATTTTAATTTGCTGCTCATTTTGTTGTTTAAGCGTCAGTTTTGAAACCCAATAAATCCTGCCAACCAACATTCAAACTGCACTCCATCTGTGGAGGTAAATGCCAGCGTTGTTCATTTCTAGGCAATTACATCCAAAAGCTCAAAGTTAAAAATAAACTTTTAACTGCAGCTTTGACCGATGACCAATCGTTATGAAGTGAAATAAAAGCATGTGGTTGAGGAGGAATGAGATCACGCGTTGAATTAAACAGTTTCTTAATGAAATAAAAGTAACCGTATAACCGGTCACATCTACCCGGAGACAAGAAGACTTCTTCAACTTCTTCCACATTACCTCAACAACAATAAGAGCAGCAGCAGCCAGGAAGGCAATATCCCCATCTGCCATTTTCATATATATTCATATCTGCCACAGATATGGGGGGAGGGGAGGTTGATGGTGGTGACGGTGAAGATTAAATATTTCCCCCTCCATATGCCTGTGTTTGGGCGTATACGATGGCTTTGCAGGGGCCAGGTGAAACATGAGGGCTATCAGCATTGCAGACAGAAGCGTTTATTCTGCAGGCTGCTGTGTGATGGAGAGCATCAGTGGGTCTGACACCCTGCTAAACACCCCCTCTCCCCCCGCCCCCCCCGATGCCACCATCACACCTATGGAGGGGCCGACCCCGTCAACTAATGGGCCCGCCATCGCTACAGCTTGTGTATCCTGGTCCTGATTTTTTTGTTTCATTATTCTTTAGTTTCGTTATTCTTTAGTTTTGTTATTCTTTAGTTAAAGGTTACAATATTTTTCAGGTCGTGAGGTGACCCACCTGATAAACAAATTGTCAAAGTAAAAAGATTGAATGCATGTTGGCACAAGTTTATATTTTCATCCCTCAAACCACTTGGTCTCCTGCTGTGACCCCCTCACAGGTCGCGAACCACGCTTTGAGAACCTGGCAGCTTTTCCATTCCATGTTGAGGTCAAGAAAAGGTGTGAAGGATAATTTATAGTGACTAACAGACAACCACGGTGCCAAGATAATGATGTAGCCTAGCTTGATCCGCTATTGAGTGATGCCAGGGCGGATGTTCTAGATGTCTAGATGACCGTAATACTGACCGGAAATACTCCTTGCTGTGCGTTCACATGCAGGATGTCACGGTTACGGTGGGTGACAGGGGGCGTGGACAAGGCGCGGGCTTTAGTGGCGCACCCACACACCTGTCGGCAATTGCCGATTATGTTAATCACCTCACCTGGGGGATATATATACCCTGGCGTTCTCTAACATATGGGCTAGGTCGTACTTTGTGCTCTCTGGATGGAATCGTTCCGATCAATTTCCCGGTATCCAGACTCCTCGCCTGTCCCGGACTACTCTCCGGTCCAGTGACGTGCGACTCCTCGCCTGTCCCGCACTACGCCCCCGTCTGCTACCTGCCGGTATCCCGCTGATCGACTTCCCGGTATCCAGACTCCTCGCCTGTCCCACACTACTCTCCTGTCCAGTGACGTGCGACTCCTCGCCTGTCCCGCACTACGCCCCTGTCTACTACCTGCCGGCATTCCGCTGATCGGATTCCCGGTATCCCGACTCCTCTCCTGTCCCGGACTACTCGCCTGTCTACTACCTGTCGCTACCCCGACTTCCTGGTATACAGGCCCTGGCCTTTCCCCGACCGTTCTATTGTAGTGCTTACTTAAATAAAGCCTCACGTTATCGCTTCACTGGTCTTTGGTCTGTCTTCTGGGTCCTACTAAAAAAAACCTGGTTAGATTACATATGGGCCAAGGAACAGTTTATTTAGATTCCATTTTAGATCCGGATATAAACTTTTTTTTAAAGTACTTTAGATCTGGATCTGTTAAGGTGGAGGAGGAGGAAGAGCGCTGTGTCTCTTTAGATATGGGACGGCGTTATCTCCTTTCCTTTGGTAAAGGATGGTCCAGTGTACGCTATGCTACAGGAGATAAGAAAGGAAGCATCAAAGCATATTTCCTTTGCATTTAGACTTTCTCTTATCATGGCTGCCACTTGGATACTTCTGGGTCATTTCACTCAGTTAGTGAACTTCCTAAGAAAAAAAGACTTATTCAACCACAGCCCCACTATAGCCTTAAGGTTACATGGTTACAGGTTTACACAAGATATTTTATCCCAAGAGACCAAGGCTAAGAACTGAGATAGTTGAAAGTATAATCAACAATGCATTACTGTGGGGCTAACCCTCTGTCGATTAACACTAACACTCCCTGTAGTCTGGTCTGAGACAAAATATAGAAGGGGAGCTTGCTGTACACTCTATACTCAACATTTAACAGCTCAGACCAGGTCCAGTACAGGTCAGAACAGGTCAGAAAAGGTCAGAACAGGTCAGAACAGGTCAGTACAGCTCCAGTTTAATTTAGGTACATGTCAGAACAGGTCAGAACAGGTCCAGTATAGTTCAGGTACAGGTCAGAACAGGTCTGAAAAAGTCAGAACAGGTCCGGTTTAGGTCAGGTACAGGTCCAGTACAGGTATGGTTGGGTCACAAGAGCCACATTAGTACTGCTGGATGTTCTTCTTCTCACCCTCTTCCTGGGGTGTGCACAAAGCTCTTTATTTGACTAATTGAAAAGAACATTTAAGAAAAAGGTTCTGTTTACGATCCTATTGAAACGGACTGAATGCGATCTGGATCTGGGATATGTGGTGGAAGTCTAAGTGAATAAGCAGGCAAATGATCAATCAATAAGAACTGTCACACATGAACTCTTTTAGTTTGAAGATTTATCAAGCGAATCATAGAACACAATGAACAAATACAAGTAGACAAGTGGCCAAACATACATATGGACAGACAGTCAGACAGACAGACAGACAAAGTTTTGTCGGGAGCCCCGAATCCTATGAGGTGAGGATAGGGAAGTCCGCTGAAATGCTTGCAACACTCAGTATTTATCCCTTCTTAGGACTACCCCTAAGACACTGTCTTTCACTTCAATGATGCAAATCAATTAACCACCTGGCTCCACCAACCCTGTTCCTACCTCCAGCATGGGAACAGAGGAACTCCCGTGCCAAAGGAGAAGCCAGAGCTGTTGAACCAGGAGCGGCCAAGCCTTTGATCTAGCTCAATGGTTGTATGCCAACCCCCCTTCAACAGCTGTTAGGGAGATAGGGAGAACTGCAGTCCTTTATGATGGACATGGCCTTCTTCCTAAATCTGGTCCTACAGATCTCCTCAATGCATGGAAGTGCACACCCGATGATCTTCTCTGCCGTCCTCACGACCCTCTGGATGGCTTTCACGGTAGAAGTTCACTAGCCACCTCTGGCCAATACCGCTTATTCTGAGGCACCGCAGACCAGAGAGGCGCTGGTGTGCCTTCTTCAGCATGACCTCCGTGTTGCGTGTCCACACCAGGTAATCGGAAATCATGTGTGTGTGTGTGTGTGTGTGTGTGTGTGTGTGTGTGTGTGTGTGTGTGTGTGTGTGTGTGTGTGTGTGTGTGTGTGTGTGTGTGTGTGTGTGCGCATGTGTGTGTGTGTGTGTGTGTGTGTGTGTGTGGTGTGTGTGTGTGTGTGTGTGTGTGTGTGTGTGTGTGTGTGTGTGTGTGTGTGTGTGTGTGTGTGTGTGTGTGTGTGTGTGTGTGTGTGTGCGTGCGTGTGTGTGTTTGCGTGTGTGGGTGCGTGTCACTGCATGCAAGACAAGCGCTAAATAAATGACTTCCGACATAGTATTGTTCAGCGGCCACTCCGTCCTATCAGGGAGACGGCTCTCATTGCTAATGCATGAGTAAGACGGCAATGGCAGGTTCTAACTGCACACTGGGGCTCTTTTGTTAAAAAATAGATCCCTTAATTACAGCCACTGTCTGCCCAGCCCGCCTATCAAGTGGGTAGCCAGCCTATCGGTGGTAGCCAGTGCCATCTTCTCCGGTGTCGTGTGGTGGGGAAGCAGGTTGAGGTCAGCAGACGCCAACAAGATCAGCAGGATTGTCAGGAAGGCTGGCGCTGTCCTGGGGGTCCAGCTGGACTCCTTGTTGGTGGTGTCTGAGAGGAGGATGCTGCGCAAGCTGCGTAGTATCCTTGACAACAACTCTCACCCTCTCCATCAGGTGCTGACCTCATCCAGAAGCACCTTCAGCAACAGACTCATTCCACCCAGGTGTACCACAGAACGCCACAGGAAGTCCTTTCTTCCTGTGGCCATCAGACTCTTTAATTCATCTACCTCGGCTCGTGAGAGGGACAGTGGAGACTCAGTGACCTGAGGTCAACGCTCTGTGTTATTATTTTTTGGTCAACGCACTAAATCCGTTGTAAATCCCTTCACTGCAATTTTGCACTGTAAATTCAATTTCACTTTTTCAGTACTCATCTGAATTATTTATTAGTATTTTATTACTGCCAATTTGCACTATACGTATTGTTGTGTATTGTATATACCTACGTATTACTGTAATAATACTGTAAATTGAAATCATCTGTCTACACATTTAGATTTCATTTAGATTTCATTTAGTTATATTGTGTTTATACTAGTTTAGTTTAGTTTGTTGTTATTTAGTTTGTAGGTATTAGTATATTTTGTGCGCATTTATTCCCCCTGTTTCAACTGTTGCACCTTAATTTCCCTCGGGATAAATAAAGTCTCTTGAATCTTGAATCTTGACGACAAACAGCTTCTGGGTGACTGTTGTTTTCCTGTTTCACCACCAGACCCAGGTTGGCAGTGCAGCACTTCCTCTTGGGTTATAAATCATAAAGAGTCAGCCATACGCGTGGAGAAAATATGTTTCCCTCCCTGCAAGAATCACAATAAAACATGCATTGCTTTCTCTCAATATTTTAAACTGTTAAAAAGTGAGGCGGCAGCAGTTTGTAACAAAAGAGACTCAGAGTGTGTGTGTGTGTGTGTGTGTGTGTGTGTGTGTGTGTGTGTGTGTGTGTGTGTGGTGTGTGTGTGTGTGTGTGTGGGGTGTGGGTGTGTGTGTGTGTGTGTGTGTGCACATGTGTCGTGTGTTGTGTGTGTGTGTGTGTGTGTGTGTGTGTGTGTGTGTGTGTGTGTGTGTGTACGAGTCTGTTTGGGAAGTGGCAGCAGTTTGTAACAAAAAGGACTGTGTAACTGCGTGAGCTTGTGTGTGACTGGATGTGTTAGTGGGTTTGCCATTCTATGTATTGCCTGTGTGTCTGTGTGCCTGTGTGTCTGTGTGCCTGTGTGTCTGTGTATCTGTGTGTCTGTGTGTCTGTGTGTCAAGGGTTTCTGTGTGTCATGTGTGCTCCTGTGTATGCATGTTTGTGTGCGTCTGTGTATGCATTCCTGTGTGTATGTTACCCAGTGCATATGTGTACATGCTGTACATGCATGTGTATTGCGTGTGTGTCTATGTGTGTGTGCGTGTGTTTAGTTGGTGCTGCTTGTGCAGCCATGTTCCTCTATTTGTATAATAAATATAAATGATTAACCAGAGAGGTTACCGTGAGCAACGTGCAGGACCGTGAGAGACCCGGCCAAAACGATTCTGCTGACCTCAACAAAGCCCCAGAACACGTTGTCGAGTCACTCCTCCCTCCACAGACACAGCAGTGATCTCACGTTCAATGGTGTGTTCACATCATGTGGGACCAAACTGAATTACCACCTTTCCAGTGGGAGAACAACGTGTTCATGTCAACCCCTCACAGTGGGAACTATGGGAACTTTCTGACATTTGGTTATACCTCTGAGTAACCCGGAAACAAAAGCACAGGTAGAACAGAAATTGTCTTATCCGTCCATCTATCCACTCATCTGTCCAAGTATCCATCTAAGCATGTTGTTTATTTATCCACTCATCCATCAATACATCTAGATATAGACCGACACGGATCTTTTCATCCATCAATATATCTCTCCATCCAACTTAGACTCTACGAGCCCGCAGAGGTTTGGACAGCCAAAGAGGTGGAGGAGAGGCTTGTGCTGGTGCAGGTGAGAGGACAGAGGGAGTCGAAGGAGGAGGAGAGAGAGGAAGTCAGAGTGGAGGCTTCCTCTACCGACAAGAGAGAGAATTGTTGGGGGGATGGTAGTGAGGAGAGGACAGATGCGGAGAGAGAAGAGGGAGAGAGAGTTTTCAGGTTACTACGGAAGGTAACAATGTGGGGAGAAGTAGTGAGTGTTAGACCGAATGTGGCAAAAAAGTTAATGAATTCAGGAGATTGTAACTTATCCGACAGGATGTCACCCAGAACCACGAGTAGGGTGCCGTCCTCAGGAAAGCAGCTCAGGAGGGCGTCCATCTCGTCAAAGAAGTCACCAAGAGGGCCCGGTGGTTGAGCCCGGTGGTTACCATCCCAACTGTTGAGCCTAGTTGGGATGGTAACAGAAACACCATGAAGTTAGAGTGCCGATCTGGTCAGGTGACCCAGAGGGAGTACCTGATATGACCATTTTGGAGAAACTAGGAGTCCCGTTCCTCCACCACGCCCAGAGGGTCGGGGGGTGTGGGTGAAGGAGTAGGTTGCGGAGAGAGCAGCTGCGGTGGCCATAATCTAAGGGGTGATCCAGGTCTCTGTGAGAGCCAGGAAGTGGAGAGACTGGAGTGCGGCGTAGGCCAGAATGGTTTCAGTCTTCTTGACCAATGATTGGCAATTCCAGAGTCCCCCTTTCACCACAAGATCTGTGAAGGTAGAAATGGTAGGATAGAGGAGATTGGATGGGTCGCGGCATCGAGAGGGAGAACCTCGATGCCATCTATTGCGGTAGGATGTCCAGACTACAATGGAATCACGACACATAGCAAGGGTAGGAGGACTCAATTTGACTAACTAGGACTAACTCCCTAGACAGACTCCTGTAGAACGACTCCTTGGTCTTAGTTCCTGGGGCCTGACGCTAAATGCTGACGCTAAGAAACTAATCCTATGTTAATAGCCAATGCGATAGGGAGGCTCATGCAGGGTTAGGCTCCTCCCCGTCATTAACTCAATTGACAATGGCTGAATAGGCGAAACTGGGTGATTATCCTAGCACAACAATAGGCCTGTACACCTCACTTACTATGTACAGGTAACTAGCTTTGAGAAAAAGGTTCTACAACCTTATCAACAGGAATAACTAAGAACAACAATAAATCTTATGTCTACTTACCACAGCAGAATACTATGTAGCCTGCTTCAAGAACAACATCTATACCAGTGTGCTTCAGCATGCTCTTAACTTATACAAAACTTACCCATAACTTATTTGACGTATGCCAGCATTTTAGATACATTTTGATACGTCGACATATGCAAGCTAAATCATCAAAGTGTGACAGCGCCATAAGACTTGTGTGTGTGTTTGTGTTGTTATACTAGTCTATATAAATAAAGTACAAAGCAGGAAAAAGTAACCTTCATTAATTCATGAACCGGAAATAAAGATTTTCCAAAATGAAGCGAGAATCAGTGGGTTTAAAAAATACAAAATACAAGGCTTTTTACAAAAAATATCAAATAATGGACCAAATAATGGATGCATTTTCAAGGAGGTCACACAGAGAGAGAGAACAATGCTAAAAAATGACTTCAATTAAAAAGAGAAGAAAGCATGGAACCCTAATACAAAATAGTACAAAATTAATGTAGCTAAAAGTATTCATGAGCACTAACTGAATGACATTCGAGACATTTGAATACATTTTTTAGATGGTGGTGGCTGCTTTAACCTGTGGGCCTTGATTAACAATGACCCACAGGTGTTCAGCCTCACCAGCCAATCAGTCCATCTCAGGCTTAGTTAGGCTGTTAAAAGCAGCCACCAACCACACACACATTCCACAATATTATTATATTATTATTATTATTATTATTATTATTATATATAGGATCATTTCAAAAAAAGTTGCAATACTTTTTGCGAGATCTTGCAAAACTATTGCGAGATCTCTTAAAAGTCAATGTAGCTCAATGTAGGCTGCTACTTCCAGGTCAGTTCTACCACAACAACGGAGACACCACCACTTGAGCTCGCAAAAGTTGTTACTTCTAAATAAGTCATTATTTCCAAGATTTCCTGCAGTCAAGAGGGTTCCTACAAAAGGACATCTTGCACATGCAAAAAGACAAGGTGGGCGGAAAGTTAATTCAACAACGTAATAAGTAAAAGCAACAACACAGAGCCTGGGATAGTGACCAATTTGAGCTAACATTAACATACGCTAGCAGTAACTAAAGTTAGTTAGTTTAGAAATGTATCTAATGGACTGGGTTAAGTTAGCCAGCCTTCTATGGGGTGCTCTGTGCAAAACTCATGTTCAAAGTAAGCATTTCAAGTATTTGTTCTTATATATTATGTATGCAGGTTGACAAGGCAGTGCTATCCATCATGACTGATGGACAAATGGCAAAATATATCCCTTCATATGGTGACAGAGTAGCTGTCCTCTCCTTCTGTCAACAAACAAAGTTCAGCACCAACAAAGAGACTCTTTTGCAGAGATTAAAATAAAAAATAGGAGCACGCAAAATGAGATCAAAGACAAAAGGAGTCACGTGTGGTACATCAGGTGTGTTCCAAAAGCAAGGTGAAGGGATGGCAAGACAAGGAAATAATGCAGGGGAGAAGACTTCCAGGAAGATTGAAGTTGGATGGCTTCATTTGCATTCAGCAGTAATGAATACAATCAAGTAAGGACCAAAAACGGTGGAGGAACAAGACATAAAATGATGGAAAAAACAACACCTGCAACATCAGATTTTGGACATAGGAAAATAGCTATTTTTCCCTGATGGACACTCTAGCAAAGGACGAGCTGAGGAGTTTACCTGAAAATAAACCCGATCCCTCTAGATGTCACTGTTGGAAAACTTTATTAGCAAACCAAACTGAAATTGCTTAGATTTTACATTTGCACCAAAGAAGAAGCACCTTTAACAGATCAGCCCTCATCTGAAGTGGATGAATGTAGCAAAAATTCATTTTCTGAGGATTCACCTGTCAGCCTCACAGAGGGAGTCGATTCAGAGTTGATGGAACATGGATCTCACATTGATGAGCTGATTAAATCACAGATCCACTGGAGGCATGGACATTCATCTGACAGTGACAGTGACAAACAGGTTTGTGACATTAGTACACATATATGTCATAATGTTAGCAGATAGAAATAGATGGTGCCTAAAGATTAAA
This sequence comes from Muraenolepis orangiensis, assembly GCA_027704905.1. Taxonomy (NCBI): domain Eukaryota; kingdom Metazoa; phylum Chordata; class Actinopteri; order Gadiformes; family Muraenolepididae; genus Muraenolepis; species Muraenolepis orangiensis. The sequence goes on along the minus strand of CM051015.1, from coordinate 14,578,453 downwards.
CTTCTAAAAACGTATTTAAAAGATAAGTCACATGTATTTCATAAACAGAGGTTCCATTTCCACAGAGTGTGTGCCCCGAAACCTTCTATCTGCAGTTTTCCAAGACTTTGTTGTTAATGCAGTCAGATACATGTTCTGTCATTGTAACTCAGTAAACTCGTCTTTGTATCCGTTAACACATTGACTGAGTGTGATACACACCATTTTTCTCATTTGTAGGAAATATCCTATATATAGTATGTATATGTTTGCTGCCAATGTTTTATAGAAACTGCATAAGTTCTTTATTCTTAATTCGACAACATGTTTTTATTTAGAATTGTGGCAGCAACCAAGACCCAAAACAAGACAATCTGAGGCTGTGACAGCACAAGGTCCAGGAAGATCCCATCACCTTCATTCAACTTCATTCAACTTCAGAGGGAGAACCAGTTGTGTAGAGAACTCCTCTACCTCCCTCCCAGCAGAGCAAAATACTTTTTTTTGCTCGATTCGACGTGAACGGCAGCCCGCCGAAGCCAGCGCCGCCTGAGGAGACCAGCCTGCTGAACATCTCGGAGGCGGATGTGCGCCACACCTTCAAGCGGTTGAACATCCGTAAGACAGCAGGCCCAGACGACATCCCGGGCCGCGTCCTCAGAGCATGCACAGACCAGTTGGCAGGAGTCTTTGCAGACATCTTCAACCTCTCCCTGTCCCAGGCTGTTGTTCCCGCGGTCTTCAAGATGTCCACCATCGTGCCTGTTACCCAAGGTAACATGCCTGAATGACTATAGACCTGTAGCCCTCACCTCGAGTGTTACCTGCCACGCTGGACCCATGGCAATTTGCATATCGTCAAAACAGATCCACGGACGACGCAATTGCCATGGCCCTCCACACTGCCCTTTCCCACCTGGAGGGAAAGAACTGTTATGTGCGAATGCTGTTTGTGGAACGCTGAGGACTACAGCTCAGCGTTCAACACGATAGTTCCTACCAAGCTCGACACCAAGCTTAGAGGTCTAGGCGTGCCCCCATCCACGTGCAGCTGGATACTGGACCTCCTGTCGGACCGCCGCCAGGTGGTGAGGATGGCCAGCACCACCTCAGAGCCACTGACCCTCAACACGGGAGACCCCAGGGATACGTGCTGAGCCCTCTCCTCTACTCCCTCTACACCCACGACTGCATGGCTATGCACAGCTGTAACGTCATCATCAAGTTTGCTGACGATACGACAGTAATGGGCCTGATCGCGGGTGACGACGAGACAGCCTACAGGGAGGAGGTCAGATCGCTGGAGAACAGCCTCGCCCTCAACGTCAAGAAGACCAAGGAGCTGATCGTGGACTACAGGAAGCAGAGAGGAGAGCACAGCCCTATCTTCATCGACGGTGTTGCAGTAGAGAGGGTCAGCAGCTTCAAGTTCCTCGGCGTGCACATCTCCGAGGACCTCACATGGTCCACGCACACCACACGTGGTGAAAAGGGCCCAACAACGCATGTATTTCCTCAGGCGTCTGAGGAAATTCAGCATGGGCCCCCGCATCCTGAGAACATTCTATACCGGCACCATCGAGAGTGTTCTTACAGGGTGTATCACCGCCTGGTACGGGAACTGCACCACACTAGAGCGCAGAGCGCTTCAAAGGGTGGTGCGGACGGCCCAGTATATCGTTGGAGGTGAGCTCCCCTCCCTCCTGGATATATACAACCAGCGGTGCGTGGCCAAGGCCAAACGCATCATAAAAGACAATGCCCACCCCAGCCACGAACTGTATTCACTTTTACCGTCAGGCAGGCGAAACCGCAGTATCAAGTGCCGTACAAATAGACTCAGAGATAGCTTCCACAGTCAGGCCATCAGGCTGCTGAACAAGGATGTATAGCATATAACAATGTATATTTTATTACATTGATTCTATTTACATTTTTTTTCTTTTTCTGTGCCGATATATTGCATTTTATAAATTGCATTTTTATTTTATATATTTAACTTTATACAGTTTTTAAAACAAATGTTATAATTCTTATTTTTTTTTAACTTATTTTATTCTATTCTGTTTTTATTCAATTGTATCTCATTTTTATAACTGCTGTCTGTCGTCGGGTATTGCACATAAGATTTTCACTCACTGCTTTATACTTGTGTGTACTGTGAAGTGACAATAAACTTGACTTGACTTGACTTAATCCCAACAGTCCCAAACAATCCCAAAAACTCCAATTGGCCTGGGGCTAGACACCAGCAAGAGTGATCATGATGGTGACACTGTTTGGATCCAGCTCCAGTCCTCAGATTATTTCCCTGACTCCTGCTTTGAAATTATTGATCTGACCAGTGCAGTTTCAAATGACATCCCACAAGCAGAGCCTGAGCACGTCTGTCATTAATTGTTTGAAGATGTTCCAGAAGTAGACGAGGCAGATACAATAGAATGGGATCCAGATGATGACCTTTGCGGAGCAGATGGTGATGAGACCGTTAGACTTTTGTCTGCTGTCAATTAATGCTGTATACTTAAATAATCTTTCAGAGTATAGTGCTAGATGGACTACAACTCCCCTTGTCTTCAGTTAATGGCCTGCCTACAACACCTGTGCAGTCAATACATGAGGAAGCAGTGCAAACTGCACAGGTAAGATGCATCACTGCAAGCAACTTTACCCACATGCTTTAAACTACTATAGAACTTTACATAACTGTAATGATGTGATATAATGGACCTACTTGGCATTATATTTGATGCATAGTTATGCTTCATTCATTGACCACCCCTTTTTTTTGTTATGTGTACGTTTTGTTTTTCTAGCAGGACAGTGGAGGGAATATCTTGCCACAATATTTGTCTTCAAATTCGAGCAGCAACCTTTTCCCATCAACCTCAGCTGGCAACTCAGGAAATCATCATGCATCAATTTGCAGGGTAAAGGTTGCTGAAGATCTTTTGGCTGTTTTTATGGACAGCAACATCATTGATTTGGCTCTAAAGATGGACTTTTTCAATGAAAAAGCAAGTGATGATGCTGAAGTGTCAAGGGAGGTTTACACTGCATTCTGGGAGCAATTTCTTAAACAGTATGAAGGTGAAGCAGAGAGAGTTCCAAAGCTGAGGCCAGATTTCAAATAGGCTGAATGGCAAGCAGTTGGACGGATCTGGGTGAAAGGATTACTAGACCATGGTGTCATGCCAGGGAGCCTTTCAAAAGACTTTCATTTTAGCCTGTATCCATGGAATTTACTCTGTTGATGGAGACATCCTGATGACATCATTACTCAACTACCTCCCTCTTGTTGAGAGATCAGCTGTTGAGAAAGCTCTCCAGGGAAACATGGAAGAAAGAGATGAAGAGGACTTGCTCGACCTTTTTACAAGGATGGGTTCCCATTTCCTACCTCCAAAGAAGAACATGAAGCCTGTCATTCAAACAATGGCTCATAAAGCATTCTCCAAGAGTCAACATTTGTAGTTGATTGCTTCTCTACACCCATGGCACTTGTACAGCTGAAAATAAAAATGGGAACCTGCGTTACGACTCAGTTTTATCATCTACTCTGGATGACGGAAATGAGGCGTCATGGGGCACAGTTTACATAATGCAGTACTGCAGACACTAAGCCACTTGTGGCCGTGGTGGTTAGCAGCCTGAGTTGCACTTAATATTAAAGGCGTATTAAAATTATATTTAGTCTCTGGAGAACAATTGTAGGCTACAAGCTGTGTAACATGAGTCACCTTTCGCGGCAGGGACCGCGAAAGGTAGGGAAGTTCCATCCCGCATCTTCAAGACTAGCCGACCAGCTGGCACCTGTGTTCACCAACATCTACAATGCATCACTGCAACAGTCGTCCCAGCGTGCTTCAAAGCGACAACCATTGTGCTGTTACCCAAAAAGACCAAGGTAACATGCCTCAATGATTATCGTCCAGTGGCTTTAACACCCATAGCCATGAAGTGCCTGGAGAAACTTGTTATGTCGCATATGAACTGTTCCATCCCTGAGTCCCTAGACCCACTCCAGATTGCATACAGACCAAACAGGTCTGTAGACAACGCCATTTCCCTGGCACTACACATGGCCTTGCAGCACCTAGACAGGAGGGACACCTACGTCAGACTGCTGTTCAATGACTACAGCTCGGCTTTCAACACCATCGTTCCCTCCAAGTTGGTCCTGAAACTGAGGGACCTTGGTCTGGGCGCCCCCATCTGTAACTAGATTATGGACTTCCTGATGGGCAGGCCTCATCTGGTGAAGATTGGGAACAACATCTCATCTACTCTGGTCCTCAAGACCGGAGCAACCCAAGGCTGCTGCTTTTGTCCCCGACTGTACTCGCTGTACACACATGACTGACTGGCACGCACAGCAATAATAGGAATCAGTTTCAAGTTTGCAGACGACACCACAGTCATCGGCCTGATAAGCGAGGGCGACAAAACGAGTGTGTTGTTATACCAGTCTAAATAAATAAACTTCAAAGCAGGATTAAGTAACCTTCGTAAATTCATGAGCAGGAAATAAATATTTTCCCAAACAAAGCGAGAATCAGTGAGTTAAAAAAAAAATCCAAAGCTTTTACAAGAAAAATCTAAAACCAAATAATGGATTCATTTTGAAGGAGGTCACACAGAGAGAGAGAGAGAGAGAGAGAACAAAAAATTACTTAAATTAAAAAGAGAAGCCTAATTCAAAATAGAACATAATGAATCCAGCTCAAATGATTCATGAGCACCAACTGAATGACATTCGAGACATTTGATTAAATAATTTAGACGATATTAAATAAATACCTTTAATTTAGAATTGCAAAATTACTCTGAAAGAAAGGGGAGATCATTGACTTTCATGTTCACATTTGCAGCCTAGCACCAGACGCCTGCAATAGTATATTCCTAATTTATTGCTGTTGTATTGCAAGACAAATTAATTCTATACATTTTGCAATGCATGAATGTTAGATTTTAAGTGGTTGGCTCTGTGCTCATCGTAGCGTACAAGCTGGAATACAAAGTGTACAAGTACAAATCAAAAGTAGAACATTTAACTGAAGACCACACAACATTGTTTATGTTATCTAAGTGCAAATCTAATGGTATCACATACTTTAAAAGGTAATATGTACAAAATGCTCCGTGGGGCAGCATCGTCTAGTAGTAGTTAGTGTGTTGTGTACCTCCCGGTTGTCCCGGTCTCGGTTGTTACTCTGATATCTGCAGGCTCGCTGTATAGAGCAAGATGACTTACCCCTATCTGCTTATTTAGGACCACATTCCACATTCGCTTTTACAAAAAACACCCATAAGGTATAGGCTACTGCTGTATCCATATAGCCACTCATCATCTTTCATTAGCTTACTCAAAGACTGAGCTGCCCCAGATCAGCCCCTGCGATGCTTCGTCTCCCAAAATAGCCGCACGGCGGCTAGGCTGCTAGCAAGCCAGCAAGGCTGCTGGAGAGTGAGCATGGCCGCTGTAATCTGTACTTTAGTTAGTTAGTTAAGCCCTTGGCTCCTCCAGGGAGCATAGGCCATTGACAAATGTCTTCCATCTCACTCGGTTGGGGGCAAGTTTTTCAAGCTCTCCCCAGTTTTGCCCACTCGTAGACATCTCTGCCTGGACATCTCTCCTCCAAATGTTCTTGGGGCGACCTCTTTTTCTCTTCCCTTTAGGACTTGTCGGTGATGTTTTGGCTGATTTCCTACGAGTGTGTCCTATCCAGCTCCAAAGCTTTCTTTTTAGGATCTGTAGGTCAATGGGATCCTGTCCAGTTCTCTCCCACAAGTCCACATTCCTGACTTTGTCCCTCCACCAGATGTTCAGGATCCTCCTGAGGCAGTTGTTGATGAATTTTTGTTTGTTTGTTTTGTTGTTTGCCATGTTTCTGATCCATACAGCATCACCTGTTTCACATTGGAGTTGAAGATGCGTAGTTGGTGTTAGTTTAGATGGTTTTGGAGCTCCAGATCTTCCTGAGGATGTTAAACATAACCCTGGCTTTGTTGATCCTGCTCTTTATGTCCGCGTCTGTCCCTCCTGTGGTGTCCATCACACTTCCTAGGTATGTGAAAGCCTCCACTTCCTCTAGGGGGGCGCTGTGTTTAAGGATGGGGTTGCTGCTCCTTGAATGGATCTTCATCGCCTGTGTCTTTGTTGTGTTTGGTGTAAGTCCCAATTTTGCTGCTGCTTTTGTGAGTCTGTCTGTCTTCTCCTGCATTTGCATATGTGTGTGAGAGAGAAGGGCAATGTCATCTGCAAAGTCGAGGTTGTTTAATTGCTCCCACATTGTCCACTGGATCCCATTTCTCTCCCCTTTGGTTGTTTCCTTCATGATCCAGTCGACTGCAAGGAGGAAAAGGAATGGTGAAAGTAGACAACCCTGCTTGACCCCCGTATTAACATCGAAGCTCTTTTATAACTGGCCTGCATGCATGATCTTGGATGGGGTTCCGTCGTATGAGTTTTTGATTGTTTGATGGGGATTCCATAGTGTTCCATTAGGCTCCATAGGGTTGCTCTGTCTAAGCTGTCAAATGCTTTTTTGAAGTCGATGAAGTTGATGTAGAGGGATGTGTTCCATTCTATTGACTGTTCAATTATAATGCAAAGTGTTGCTATGTGATCCGTACACGTACACATTTTGCCATTCTTGTCTAGAATTGCTTTGTTGTTTTTTGTGTTTTCCTGTCAGTTGTTGTGATGGCATACAACTCCTTCATGTTCCTCTGTGCAGCTGCCTTTTCTGCCTCCAGGGCTAGCCTCTCTACCTGTTGTTTTTTGTCCTTCCTTATGCTCTTTCATACTTCTTTACAGCAACTGTCATTTTGTGCCAATGCCTTCTCTGCTCTTGTTATTGAGTTGTTTACTTTTTCCTTGAGCCATCTCCTCTGTTTGTTTTGTTCAGGGTTTCTGGTGTTATCCCCTCCTTGTGCTTGCGGGTCCCTATGACCTCCTCACAAGTTGAACTCCAAACAGCTTTGAGATGTTCCCACTCCTCCTCAATTGTGCTTCCTTCGACCCTCTTTAGTTGTAGCTCTGTGTTTTTTCTTGCTAAGGTGTCCTTGTAGTTATTCACAGTTGGTGCAATAGTAAGGTATTCAATGTTGTATTTAACTCTATGACTTTTGGACAGGTGATTTCTCTTCAGCCTTAATTAAATTTTCCCTACCAGCAGATGGTGGTCAGATGCTGCATCTGCTCCTCTTCTGGTTCTGACATCTTCCATGGATCTTCTGAACTTCCTACAGATACAGATGTGATTTGGTTGTCTGTGACATGGTCTGGTGACACCCACGTTGTTTTAGGTATGGTTTTGTGAGGGAATACACTTCCTCCAATGAGCAGGTTGTTGTTGACACAGGTCTCAACAAACATCTCTCCATTCTCATTCATTTTCCCCACTCCATGTTTCCCCATCCCCTACCAAGCAACTGGTTCAAGCTGTCATAGAACCTGGCCTTGACATCATCAACTGCATTGTTGGTAGGTGCAGAGCACTGTATTATGTGAGCTTTCACTCTCCTGTTGTTGGTTCTGAAGGATGCAGAAATGAGGCGAGAGCTGATCAGGGCCTTTCTGCTCTCCTTAGTCCGTGTGTCCGTGTGATTTGCTCTATCTTCTTCATGGCCAGAGTCGATAACACTTGGCCCACTTGGCAGTTTTACCTCCCCCGACTGTGTCCATCTTATTTCTCCCAGGCCCAGGACAGAGAGATTGTAGCGGACCATTACTTTGGCAATGATAGCAGCCTTGCCAGCCTGGAACATGGTCCGGACATTCCAAGTCCCCACAGGGGTGGATTTCTTTGGTGTCAGAAGGTGTATCAACTTCCCAGCTTCCTTGTGGGTTTGACTGGGAAGCGTCATGATCCTCATTTCTAGGGCACCTTCCTCAACCAAGTCTTTGATGCTTTCATTCGTCAGTGTTTCTGTAACTAGTGCTTATTTTCCGGGATGAGGAAGCTAACCCCACGCCCAACCCCCAACCTGGAGGACCAGGTACTGAACTCATTTGACATATATCCACCCAAATGCCACTCAAAGGTCAAGTGCTGTAATTCCAGTATCTTCCCTCTGAATGAGTTAAGCATCTCTTGGTCTCCGTGGGGATCAGGTCATAATTGCTGTGGGTCAAGAGTGATAATTGCTGGCGGACCCCTGTGAGTCCACAGCTATATAAATTAGTTATTTAAATCACATCACCTTGGGCCGCCACTTTATGCTCATCACCTTTAATTGGGAGACACATTTGCAAAAAAACTTTTGCCAGCAGATACAGAGGAACTTAACATTTAAATATTTCAGATGGCATGTGGGGAGGGGAAGTACCACCATGTTCTTCCCCCCCCCCACCCCCCAGTCCGATCTAGTTTAGAGAGAGAGAGAGAGAGAGAGAGAGAGAGAGAGAGAGAGAGAGAGAGAGAGAGAGAGAGAGAGAGAGAGAGAGAGAGAGAGAGAGAGAGAGAGAGAGAGAGAGGAGAGAGAGAGAGAGAGAGAGAGATACTATCATTTTTCAAACCAAACTTTATATAAGCCCAGTGCATATCTCTAACTCATCCTCTGTGGCCGTTTGTTTTATTCTGACATGGTGACCGTGAACAGTATATTGTCCGAGTGGTATTGAAATGGTTGTATTTTTTATAGGTTAAACACTGACGTAAGACGTTTGGATTGTGTGGATTGTAACACAGCTGAAACATCACATGCTCCATAATGTTTTAAATGAAACCCTGCCCTGGACGGCGTCACTGTGTGGTACGGCAACACCACTGCACCAGACAAGAAAGCCATCCAGAGGATGGAGGACGGCAGAAGGGAGAAGATCATCGGGTGTGCACTTCCATGCATTGAGGAGCTCTTTAGGACCAGATGTCGGAAGAAGGCCATGTCCATCATAAAGGACTGCAACCACCCTGGGCACCATCTCTTCTCCCCTGTTGTGCCCCCGCGCTCTAATTGATCCCAGATGTTTCCCATCATATTCAGGCCAGCTGAGGCCACTTAGGGCTGTCGAAGACCGACATCGGTGCTTGACCATTGCGCACCTTACTGAGAACCATATGGCTCGTGGCTACACCAGCACCTCGTGGTTCCGAGCCCATCGTATCCCGGGCTGGTTCCACTTCTGCTCCGTGGCTACACCTGCCCTCGAGGACCCCACCAGCTCCTGGTGGTTCCGAGCCCATTGTTTTCCGGGCTGGTTCCACCTCAGCTCCGTGGCTACACCAGCACCTCGTGGTTCCGAGCCCAACGGTTCCCGGGCTGGTTCCACATCTGCTCCGTGGCTACACCTGCTACCGAGGACCCCCACCTGCTCCCGAGGAGGACCCCCACCTGCTCCCGAGGACCCCCCCAGCCGCTCCCCGATGACCGCCACCTGCTCCCCAAGGACCCCCCACCTGCTCCCGAGGACCCCTTCCTATCTCGCGGACCCCTCTCTGCTCAAGACCGATGTTGGGGGCGATATCCTGAGAACCCGGGGCTCTCGGGCGGTACTCCAGTGCCCCCTCAGGGGGATGATACTGTTGTGCCCCCGCGCTCTAATTGAGTGCTAGACCATTGCGCACCTTACTGAGAACCTTATGGCTCCCCCCCCCCCCCCCGCGCTCCAAGGACCCTCTCTGCCCCCCCCCCCCCCGCGCTCCAAGGACCCTCTCTGCGTCCACAGGCAGTGCGCCTACTGAACTACTAGTGCTGCCACTTTCACTTTCATCACGTCATTAACATTACACCATACTTTGCCGGAATTTCTGGACTCATCACAGTTACTGTATTCATGATGCTGCTGCACTACTGGCACTTTAAATGCTTTTGAAACATTTTTGTAAAAAATATATATATATACATGATCTTTTTTTGTTTATTGTATTGTATATATCATTTTTATTTTGATGGTGTTGTTTTTTATATTTATACTGTGGGAGGGAATGGGGAGTAAGCGTTACAATGTACTTGTTACAAATGGCAAATAAAAGTCTTGTATCTTGTATCTGGTATCCTACCTTTAACATGTCGAAAATTTTGGGTTGAATCCAAATCCGTTGCAAAGAAAAAAAGGCTAAACAAATATTGTAAATCGGTAAATTGAAAAGGGTATGAGCTATGAGCTACTTAAAGCCATTTAAGTAGGCTATTTCTCTTTCTTGCTCACTCAAAACAACCAAGGCTATTAGGGGAGCAACCGTGAAACATCATCAACCCAGAATGCAATGTGCATCTTTGTAATGGCGGCGTCCATGAATTTCAAAGCTTGTACTTTTTTCCAATTTACTGATTTACATTACTTTTTGTTGCCTTTTTTTGCAACGAATTGGGATTCAGCATTAAATTGTCAACATGTAGGTTGTTGAATGCGGGGTTTCCTTTAAATGCTATTCTGTTTGATTGGTTTTAAATGGCCAGACATTTGAAAACCAAAGCCAACACTCAACTACTAACAACTTTAAGACCAAAATAAATGAGAAACAAGCAACTATTCCAACACCTGAGACTGGACTCGTGAACTTGGAGGGAGGCTACTTCTGAATCAGACCGTAGACATACGATGGCATCAGGGTGCCACTGACCACTTGTGATTGTGGATTATACAGCAGGGAGGGGAGGTGGCCGTATATCAGATAGGGAGGAAGGACAGAAGGGGGAAGGAGGGGAGGACAAAAGGGAGGACACTCAGGGAGCTTAAACTTCAGTGTTCTCGTCAGGAGCAATTAAAGAGAACTTTAATGGAGGTCCTCACTCTGGGGCCAGCGCCTTCACAGAGTGTGAAGTAAGCCTTTTCTAATTATCGGCCACAGTAAATGTGGCAGAGGATAACTAATTTGCGCCGGGGGAACATGAAGCCAGAGCCGTTGACCAGATGACAGGCCGCTAGATCCAGGGGTCGGAGCCGTATAGATAGCACCACAGGCCTTGGTTTTTTTCCAGGGCAATCACTTAAAGCCAGGCAGCGGCTAACTGATGCTAACCCCAATTACCGCAATGTTCTTACCTTGGATGTGTCTTCAGGGGGCAGCTCATTCTTCTACTTATGATTCAGCTGCAACAGAAATAGATGTCTCTGGAGCTCTCTGAAGTGACCCTGTCCCACTTTCATGTGCTCGGTTAAGCCTGGCTCACCTGAAACACGTGGGTCCCATGCAGCTCGGCCCGCTGTGACTGCAGAGAAATGCCACAGGCAAGATATCTCCTAGACTGAAGGAAGATCCAAAGACTGGAGGATGACGGAGCTCACAAAGAGAGAAAGAAAAACAAACGATTCACAGTTTGTGGTGTGTATCACCGGTGAGAAAATGACTTGGTAATAGGTTTTTTCCTCTCCTTTTTCTGGTCTCATGGTTCTTGTTATATATAAGGTCGTTACAGTGGCATTCTTCTTGTTCCTTTCCCGTTGCTTTACATCCAACGATGGGGAGAAGTGCCTTGGTACATGCGTCATGTTGGTATTAACAGGAAGTGCCTTGGGGGAGAAGAAAAGCTGCCAGCCTCAATCATCCTTTTTAGCATTTGGTCATCACTTGACTCGGATTGCCGCTGCTATTCCATAGAATAAGTAAAGGTTCTGGTCTCTATGAACAGATAACCTGATGGTGTTCTGAATTAAAGCGAGCTCCCAACCAGCCCTCAACATGTGATGCATGTCTCCCATCCCAGAGAAGCCTCCCTCTTGTGCTTCACACCAGACAGCCAACATGCCATCACTTCCTCCTGCAGTGTGAGGAGAGATGGGTATTTCAGGTGACACCGAGCAAAACTATTTTACTTGTTCATTGATCCACCATCAATGAACAGATCCCCATCCGTGATCAGTTTCTGATTTGTTGTCTAGCTGCAACGTGAAATATATCCACCATATCCACAAACTAAATGAACGCATATAGTTTCCCTCTTGCTTTAAGGTACATTTTGGCCCTCCATCCAAGATTGAAAGAAGGAAGAGTTAATGCACATGGCCATTGCTTTATGGAATCCCTGGGGCATATGATGCCTCCTAGAAGCATGATCCTAATTACAAAAATGACATCACTGTGTGTCACTGTCCACTTCTGAACAATATTAGTCATTTGCCATGCAGAAAGACAATATAGAGAACATGCAGAACTTCAGTGAATGTAAAGGCCCAGCCTATAGCCTCTCTACTCCTGCAAGAACTTGTAGGCTACAGGACTGACATGGTGATAGGGAACCTAGAAGGACCCTCTCTTGTTTCCTCTGTCTCTAGAGGAACAGCCCTCAGCTGAAGCCCCTCTCCTTCTTAATTAGCACCTCTTTGTGCTGGTTCCCCCAGGAAGCTCCACTCTGAGACTTGACCGCAGCCACAATAGAAGCTCCTCAGTGTCGAGCGGGGAAGCAAAGTGCGTCGTGTGAGACTTCAATGGCCTCTGGATGGTTACTAGCGTGACCTATGGCTCTTTGAAGGAGCTTGTGCAAAAGGCAGTCAAAGAAAAACCGAAGTAAGAGAACAATACAAAAACGTGTCACACTTTTTTGGAATTGTTGGAGTGCAACTCATTCAGAATCCATCAAGGATACAGGACTGTCCTCAATCGCTCAAGAAGAGCACACAGATAAGCAGTGCCACTTTTCATTGTTTCATTCTCAGCTTTAAGAAAAACAACCTTAACCTGACAACCTTATCCTTTAAAAGCCACAAATTCTCTTAGCCACGGTTCCATAGCGTATTGAAACAACACATATTCTGAGAAGGGTATCGGTTCGTTTATCAACTGAAATCAAATAACTCATACATTTTTTCAAGACAAATCAAAAAACTGACAGCTTCATGTTGAAGCGATTCTTATTTAAAGGCCGTCACTTTGACCGTCTGAAATGAACAAACACAGCTGGAGCAAAGCATTCTCGACAAATCACTCCAAGCGTACATCTGGCGTCATCCTTGGACAGAATGGATGATGTGTAGCCAGCCAATGTAAAATAGACATGCAAGTCAATATATGGCATTTCCACTACGTTCACATTGGTAGAGACAATTCCAAATGTTTTTCTACAAACGCCTGCATGAGCACTGTGCAGTGACAGTGACTAAAGACATACAACAGCTCACATAGTCCACCAATTCAGTGCAACACTGCCCCCTACTGGCTCCATGATGAATGGGAGTGTGAGATGGGGGTGGGGGTGGTGGTGGTGGTGGTGGTGGGAGGGGCCTAGCTGGTTGTGTCAAATCTCAGGGTTTTCTTATTTTGTCCAATGTCTCACTAAGTAAGTCTGTCAGCCTCTCTCTCTCTCTCTCTCTCCCATTCAGTCACTCAATAGCTCTCCCATCTCGGTCTGCCAGTCTCTCGCTTACTCTCGCTCACTCCATCCCTCTCAGCTTATTTGCACAACTCACATCTCTCCTCTGTGTGTGTCTCTCTCTCCCCCATCTCTCTCTCTCTCTCTCTCTCTCTCTCTCTCTCTCTCTCTCTCTCTCTCTCTCTCTCTCTCTCTCTCTCTCTCTCTCTCTCTCTCACTCTCACTCTTTGTCTGTCTCTCTCCCTCTCTCATCACTTTTTCACACCATCCATCACAATGCGACTCTCCCGCTTTACTGCAACTCTTACTGTCAAGGAGTTGCTTAGCGTCCCTCAACACTTATTTCTAAGCATCTTTTCCAGGGAAAAACTTTACCTTTCATGACTCCACTTCTGTCTCTACGCCTTCAGCAATTAATGTGGTCAAGTCAAGTCAAGTCAAGTCAAGTTTATTGTCACTTCACAGTTTACAGTTTAGTATAAAGCAGTGATGTGAAATTCTTGTGTGCAATACCCGACGACAGACAGCAGTTATAAAATAAGATCAAATAAAAATAGATAAAAATAGAATAAAAAATAGAATAAAAAATAGAATAAAGAATATAAAATAAAAATAAAAAATGCAATTTATAAAATGCAAAAATCAGCACAGAAAAGAGCAATATATATATATAAATCAATGTAATAAAATATACATTGTTATATGTTATACGCCCTTGTTCAGCAGCCTGATGGCCTGACTGTGGAAGCTATCTCTAAGCCTATTTGTACGACACTTGATACTGCGGTATCGCCTGCCTGACGGTAATAGTGAGTAAAGTTCGTGGCTGGGGTGGGCAATGTCTTTTATAATTATTTTGGCCTTGGCCACGCACCGCTGGTTGTAAATGTCCAGGAGGGAGGGGAGCTCACCTCCAACGATATACTGGGCCGTCCGCACCACCCTTTGAAGCGCTCTGCGCTCGAGTGCCGTGCAGTTCCCGTACCAGGCGGTGATACACCCTGTCAGAACACTCTCGATGGTGCCGTTGTAGAATGTTCTCAGGATGCGGGGGCCCATGCTGAATTTCTTCAGACACCTGAGAAAATACAGGCGTTGTTGGGCCCTTTTCACCACGTGTGTGGTGTGCGTGGACCATGTGAGGTCCTCGGAGATGTGCACGCCGAGGAACTTGAAGCTGCTGACCCTCTCTACTGCAACGCCGTCGATGGAGATAGGGCTGTGCTCTCCCCTCTGCCTCCTGAAGTCCACGATCAGCTCCTTGGTCTTCTTGACGTTGAGGGCGAGGCTGTTCTCCTGGCACCACTGCTCCAGCGATCCGACCTCCTCCCTGTAGGCTGTCTCGTCGTCGCCGGCGATCAGGCCCATCACTGTCGTGTCGTCAGCAAACTTGACGATGACGTTGGAGCTGTGCATAGCCATGCAGTCGTGGGTGTAGAGGGAGTAGAGGAGAGGGCTCAGCACGCATCCCTGGGGGGCTCCCGTGTTGAGGGTCAGTGGCTCTGATGTGGTGCTGCCCATCCTCACCACCTGGCGGCGGTCCGACAGGAGGTTCAGTATCCAGCTGCACATGGATGGGGGTACGCCTAGACCTCTCAGCTTGGTGTCGAGCTTGGCAGGAACTATTGTGTTGAATGCTGAGCTGTAGTCCACAAACAGCATTCGCACATAACAGTTCTTCCCCTCCAGGTGGGAAAGGGCAGTGTGGAGGGCCATGGCAATTGCGTCGTCCGTGGATCTATTTTGACGATATGCAAATTGCCATGGGTCCAGCGTGGTAGGTAACACGGAGCAAATAAAGTCCTTGACCAACCTCTCGAAGCATTTGCTAACGATCGAGGTGAGGGCCACAGGTCTGTAGTCATTCAGGCATGTTACCTTGGTTTGTTTAGGGACAGGCACGATGGTGGATATCTTGAAGACCGCGGGGACAACAGCCTGGGACAGGGAGAGGTTGAAGATGTCTGCAAAGACTCCTGCCAACTGGTCTGCGCATGCTCTGAGGACGCGGCCCGGGATGTCGTCGGGGCCTGCCGCCTTACGGATGTTCAGCCGCTTAAAGGTGCGGCGCACATCCGCCTCCGAGATGCGCAGCTGGCTGGTCTCCCCAGTCGGTGCTGGCTTCGGCGGGCTGCCGTTTACGTCGAACCGAGCAAAAAATGTATTTAGCTCTCCTGGGAGGGAGGTAGAGGAGTTCTCTACACAACTGGTTCTCCCTCTGAAGTTCGTTATCTTCTGCAGCCCCTGCCACATACCCCTCGCATCGTGTTTCTTGAATTTATCTTCCACTCTGTCCTTATACTCCCGCTTGGCAGTGACGATGGTCTTACGGAGGTCGTAACGGGCTCTCGTATATTCCTCCGTATTCCCGGAACCAAAGGCGGCGTTACGCGCATGTAGGGCAGCGCGAACATCGCCGTTAATCCACGGTTTCTGGTTGGGATATATCCGAACCGACTTGGTCGGAACAACGTCATCTATGCACTTCTTGATGAACCCGGTGACCGACGACGCGTACTCGTTGATGTTATTGTCCGAGGCAACGCGGAACATGTGCCAGTCAGCGTGATCAAAACAATCCTGCAGCGTAGAATCTGATTGGTCCGACCAGCATTGGACCTCCCTCACAGCGATCGGTTGCTGCTTCAGTCTCTGCCTATAGGCGGGGAGTAGCTGGATAGAGCGGTGATCTGATTTGCCGAACGGTGGGCGGAGGAGGGCCTTGTAGCCATCACGGAAGGGAGTGTAGCAGTGGTCGAGGATCCGCTCGCCCCGTGTGTTGCTCTTTATGTGTTGGTAGAACTTCGGGAGAACCTTCTTCAGGTTCGCCTTGTTGAAGTCCCCCGCTACGATGAGAGCAGCCTCGGGGTGGGCCGACTCCTGTTCGCTGATAGCCCCGTACAGTTCCTTCAGCGCTGTGTCCGTGTTGGCTTGTGAGGGAATGTAAACAGCGGTCACGGTTACCGCTGTAAACTCCCGAGGTAGCCAGTATGGACGGCACATAAGCATCAGGTACTCCAGGTCCGGGGAACAGAAAGACTTGAGGGGATGTACATGACTTTGGTTGCACCAAGATCTGTTTATCATGAGACATACCCCCCCTCCGCGATCTTTACCGGAGAGAGCCTTTGTTCTGTCCGCCCGGTGTACGGAAAATCCCGTCGGCTCGATAGCTGCGTCGGTAACCCCCTCCGACATCCATGTCTCCGTAAGGCAGATAATACAATTGTCCCTAGTTTCCCGGTGGAATTGAATACGAGCCTGTAGTTCGCTTAACTTATTGTCCAGAGACTGTACATTAGCCAGTAGAATGGTGGGTAGTGGGGGGCGATCGGATCGACATCTCAGCCTGACTAGCACGCCGGCTGAGATGTCGATCCGACATCTGTCTCTGCCCTCCTGTGGATCTCTCGCCTTTGCCAGACCTCATCCCTCTGACACCTCTTCCCTCTCTCTCTCCCTTTCTTTCCCACTACCCTCTGCCCTCTCTCTCTCTCCCATCACCTCTCTCTCTTAAGTCTCTTTCTTAATTCCCCCCTCTCAACCTGTCCATCTCTACTCTCCCCATTCATCCATTTCTTCTCTCTCTCTCTATCTCTCTTGGAATCCATATCTCTCTCTCTACCTTCCTCTTCTAATCTCTGGCCCGCCGCCATAAACCTTGGCATTCAAACCCCCGTCTCATGAATTTTAATACGGTGCAAAAGTGGACAGGGAGGCAGACAGCACCACCCCTACCACCACCAGCACCACCTCCTCCTCCCCCTACAACAACACCTCCACGCCCACCACCTCCACTACCTCCACTACCTCCACCACCACCTTCACCATCACTTCCACCACCAGCACCATCACCTTCACCATCACCACCTCCATTACCTCCACTACCTCGAACACCACCACCACCACCACCCCCTACCACCTCCACCTCCATCACCTCCACCACCACCCCCTGATTCATTGGACTCTCAGTTCCTCTCAGACTGCAGCAACACAATCATCAACTCTGAACTGGGAATGATGTTATATGAGTATGAGTTCTTTATAAGGACGTTATCTTGCAACATGGAGATAAGAGTAAGGTTGAGCGATACGATTAGCTGTGATCCAGAGGAGAGGGCATGGGCGCTGGTCGCGAGATATCAATAGAATATCGATAAATGAGACATTATAGTGTTAAATCATGTTATATATTCTATTCATCATATCCACTTTACTGTGATGTGGTTTCTCCATGATCAGTTTAAAGAGTTATGCCAAGTTATCAATATCTCCATATTTGTCATATTATACATGATGCAAATAATGCGATCATTTTGTCCATCTACCTCGCTTGCTGTTCCTCTGGAGAAAACACACAGGAGACGTCAAACAGAGAAGGAAAACATCACCGGCCACCATATTTTATAGCCTATTCATAAATGTGAATACATGTTTTGCAAATTGAATAATGAATACTGGACATGGTAAGCTTCTGAAATTCATTTTGAGTTTTGAAATTGTTAGTGAAAAATACTCACACGCTTGTTCCAGCCCATACTTAACCCAGTCCTGGTGAGAGAGGTTGACTTCATTAAGAGGACAGGTCTGAGGTCTTCAGTGTGAAGGTATGGCAGAGTGTTGCTTAGCCACCTCCCTAGCTTATATATCTTCAACTCTTGATGTGTCTCCTCCGGGTCAAATACTCCTCTTTATGACCAAATCTTTCCAATGTGCAAATTTCAAATGAAACAACAACAAACAACAAATTGTGAGGATTGAATCCTCTTTATTGGTCACATACATGAAGACATACAGTGAAACGTGTTCTCTGCATTTAACCCATCCTAGTATTAGGAGCAGTGGGCAGCTATTCATACAGCGCCCGGGGAGCAGTTAGGGTTAGGGTCTTCCTCAAGGACACCTCGACAGTTTTTGCTAGGAGGAGCCGGGGATCGAACCAGCAACCTTCCGGTTGTGAGGCGACCGCTCTACCTCCTGAGCTAGACTGCCGCCCCCACCCGTTCAACCATTTAAAACAAGCAGTTTAATGTAGCAATACAGAATTGAACCATCGCAGAGGCATTCACAACTATTTTCTATTGCTTTTAAAATGTTCTGTTTACTGAAATAATATCCCTGGATATTGTCTTTTATTTACCTTTTTATCCACCCCAAGTACACTTTAATTACTGATTCCCGTTCCCCCCCGGCTGTCTTTGACGCGCATGTTTGTCTGCATAACTGATGGAGCAGCACTGGTCTGACATGTCTGGATGCCTCTGAAAAAACCTTCTCCTCTGATTCAGATCCTCCTCAGCCTGGGAGGAACAACACGTCTTCAGAGAGCAGCGCAGCAGCGCAGCACAGTGTAGGTGGGAGGGATTAAGGGATGCAGACACACCGGCAGATGGAGTAAGACAATTAAAGTAATGCACAGAGACACGCCACGCTAACAGGCGTTTTAATCTATCCTGGAAGTCTACTTCCGTACCATGTGAACATTTACATGAGCCTTGAAGCAGAAATAACTTACGTCTCTTTGTCTAACTGGAGGAGAGATACGAAATTACAGAGCACAGTGTCAAGACACCCATTTTCCGACACACACACACACACACACACACTCAACAAGCGTTTCTTCATTTGCCGTCTCTCATCTGGAGAACCTTCCAACTGGCTAGTGGAGCATCTCTTAAGCATATGGCTCTGTTAGTAGGGGTCTGTCTACTACCTGGGGTCACCTGGATCTGTCTAATACCCGGGTCCGTTCACCTGAGTCGGTCTACTACCTGGATCTGTGTGTGTGTATGAATGTGTGTATGAATGTGTGTATGAACGTGTGTGTGAATGTGTGTATGAAAGTGCGTATAAATGTGGGTATGAATGTGTGTATGAATGTGTGTATGAATGTGTGTATGAATGTGTGTATGAATGTGTGTATGAACGTGTGTATGAACGTGTGTATGAATGTGTGTATGAATGAATGTGGGTATGAACGTGTGTATGTGACACCTTCTGAGGAAATGGGTTCTGTGCAGCAGACGCCGCTGCCACAAGCCATTAAAATGGCCACTTTGAGCTCCTCCCGAGGACACGGGACACAGTTAGATGACAAATCTGGTTTATTGTAAGAGTTTTTGGTGTAGACAGAGCAGAGAGTCTGTGCTACAGCTCTATCCTGAGTGTGTGGTGGTGGCTGGTTTAACCTGTGTTCCTTGATTACCGAGGTGTGCAGCCTCACCAGCTCCAGACTCTAATCAGTGGGACTGGGTTCAAGTGAGGCTGCTTCAACCATCACCAACCGTCACCAACCACACACACACTCCATATCTGTCTATCACTGTGACAGCTAGCTGTCTTCACACCAGTGTGAAGCCTTCTGCGAGGAGGGTCACTCGCCAGCGGCTGGAAGGCTGTGTTGGACATCTCTGTGAATAAGCATGCAAGTTTTCAACTAATAAATAACTGTATATAAGTAGACAAGTATATGCTACAACACACAAGTGGCCAAACAGAAAATAAAAGACATAGCTTTGTCGGGAGCCCCGTATCCTATGAGGTAAGGATAGGGAAGTCCAATGCAATGCTGGCCGCACTACCTGTTTATCCCCTCTTAGGGCCGCCTATGAGATGGAATGTCTCTGATCTTCAAAGAACGACTATTAAAACTACCTGGGGTAACGAAGGACAAAAGGTGTGGAGACGGGAACTGGACGTGTAAATGGGTTTCGTTCTTGCTGTGGGCCAACACCTGCATGGCAGTCCCTGTCCCTCAACAACATTCCATCACCATCCAGTTAGACAACGGCAACCAGATAAACAGGATGAGGAATATTGTTTTTAAGATAAAGAACAGAAAGGTGACACCACAAAGGACAACACAAGAACCCTCAGGATAATATACAGAGGGCGATAGAAGGAACTACATTTTCCATTACAGGGTCCAGCGCCATGTCAGCCCAAATGCCCCTTGAACGCTATTTCCTAAGCGATGGGCAAAGTGATCCTGTGTGTAGTGTTCTCAGCTTGCGTAGCGTGTATCCAGGGGAAAGTCCTGGCTCTCTGGATGCTTCTCTCTGCCCTTAAGATCTCAGTGAACTCGGACTGTATCTTCCCCTTTGAAGCAGAAACAGTACATAACAATAATCTACTCAAGCCTGACCTGTGGGGAAGGAGTGTGTCTTACCTGCTCCCTTTTAACTGACACACACTCACACTCTCTCTCTCACACACACACACACACACACACACACACACACACACACACACACACACACACACACACACACACACACACACACACACACACACACACACACACACACACACACACACACACACACACACACACACACACACACACACCGGCATCGCTCCCAGCTGTGTCCTAATGCCATGCGCTGGGATGTGAAATCCAATTAGGACGAGACAGCAGACTTTCCGTGGGCCCCGGCACCGTGTGATCCCTGCTGCCCCCCTGCCGGAGGTGTGCGGTGTAACAAAATAATCCCCAGAGGAACGTTAATCACAAAGTCTGATACCACGTCACCGTCACCCACCACCCATCCACCCATCCACCCACGGGAACCACACACTGTGCTGTCCACATGTGCTGCCAGGATCCAGGGATCCTGGCAGCGAGGAGTGGGATCTACGTATTTTGAGGGCCCTGAAACGTGAGATGTGTTGATGGGCGGATGCAGGGATGGGATGGGGAATGGAGTGAAGGGTGGAGTGATGGATGGAGTTGTGGGTGGAATGATGGTTTGTGGATGGAGTGAAGGGTGGGTGGAGTGATGGGTGGTGGGTGGAGTGATGGGTTGAGTGATTGGTGGAGTGATGGGTGGAGTGATGGGTGGACTGATTGGTGAAGTGATGGGTGGAGTGATGGGTGGAGTGATTGGTGGTGAGTGGAGTGATGGGTGGTGGGTGGAGTGATGGGTGGGTGGAGTGATGGGTGGAGTTGTGGGTGGAAGGATGGCTGGTGGGTGGGTGGAGTTATGGGTGGAGTGATGGGTGGTGGGTGGAGTTATGGGTGGTGGGTGGAGTTATGGGTGGACTGCGTTTGGGAGATATTTAACCGTAAGGCTTCCCTCTTTCCTCTTTCTGTGCTTGTCATCATTCATTTTATTTTCTTGCTTTGATTGGATTACTGACCTGTCAATCAAGTTATAATTGGGTAATAGAGCTGCTAGTTCCTGCTCAGCAAACTGTGGTGGCTGGAGTAAACCCAGATCATAATTTATCCAAAAACCTAAAAATGTCTTAAAGGCCAACATGCTTTATTGCTACTGTTCATATTCACGCTGAATGATCTGATGTTTTAGTGAACCCCAGAGAGACACTTACTGTCTATTTATTATTATTATTATTATTATTATTATTATTATTATTATTATTATTATTACCCTATTATTAAATCATTTTAAACAACAGTTAATCTACAACCGTTAAATGACATCGTCAAGACAACAACAACAACAACAGCAAGAACAGCATCAGCATCATCAGCAGCAACAGCAGCTGTCAGTCTGAGCCGTGCTGCTCACGGTCAGCAGGGCGTCTGAACTAGCAGGCTGGTAGGACTGAACAGGGCGCTCCGTTCCCGGAGGGAATTGTTTGTGCGCGAGAATGTGAACTCATTATGAGCGAGTCACACAGCAGTTAGGTCTCTGTTTGAGAGGCGGTGGGTTAATATTTGACCATGACGGATTGAATTGACCCAGTGTGACTCTCGTCTGAATGTTCATTAGCTTATTAATTTTCCTCATTAAATGGTTAGAAATTATTGACCCACCAGGTATTTGCTCCTCATCACATCGGTGTTAAAAAAGGTACGGGTATATTTCATTAAACACTGCTTTAGCTGCAGTTAAGGGAGGACTAAGAGACAATAAGTCAAATTACAATATAACTTTATTATTAATATTAATATTAATATTAATATAAAAATGTTGAATATATGAATATTAATGTAAAGATTCAATTTTCGGAGGTTTACAATTTTCACCTAATTTTATGTTTCATTAAGTAATGAATTGAATTACAGATTTAAAATGTAATGTAGTGATATTCATACTAGAAGAACTTTGCAGAAGCATGGCATTGTGTCAAGAGAAGTTGGATTCAACGGTGCCCAGAGCTCTGTAATGGTTTATGAAATTAGATGTTCGTTGAAAATTGTATAATTCCAATCCTGGTTCCATGTTAAATGTGGATTTCTAAGCAGGGGCACAAACAGATGATGTAATATATTCATTGCCCTCAGTCATAGAGACACTGTAGGGATCTTTTGATCTTTGGGCTGAATAAAACCACCCTCGCTGAGATTTCAAAGAGTTGAATAAAGATAATGTAGAGGAGTAGAGTATTTTATATGAATTATAAATAAGTATAATAAGTATAAATAAGTATTAGAAATAGAGTTTTTCAGTCGTATCTACAATGTCCAATCCACAACCTTTTCTCTCTCACTGTGCCTATAGCAGAAAGTGTGTGCCCATCGGTTTCACCAGAAGGCTGTGGGTTCAAATCATGTCTGGAACATGTCTGTGTATAGACTTTGCATGTTCTGCAGCTCGTGTTCATGCAGACTTTCTCCTACCTCAAATCCCGGGCCAGTGTGGGTACTCGGCACGTAGGGCTATTCAGCGGTGTAGCTTAACCTTGGATAAAGAAGATTCATTCAAAATCAAAATGTGATACTGGTGAAGTACTCTCTGCTTCCTGTATCTATCACACTTACACTTAACAGTGTTTTTCTTACAAATTCTAATTAACTGGGATTAAAACCATATAAATATACGACACACATGCGTCAATGTGACGTAGGTTTTTCAGCTGTGTACACCCAATGTTTCACCCTCGTTAAGCGTGGTGTCCTCTATGTCCATACTAAGGTTGAAGGCCCTGGGACCATCTGAAACGCAGTTGTGATTGATAGAATAATCTTCGCTGATGTTAATAATTTGACATTATTAGCCAAGCCAATAACATATCAGAATCTGAATCTGAATCAGAAAGTAGTTTATTGCCAAATACCGTTGTAAAAAACCCGCATTGGAATTTGACACGGGTCCAGAGCAACACAGTAACGTGCAAAACAAAAGTACAGACAAGGCAAAACAATACAAGGCAAAACAATACAAGTGCAAAGTTGGAATTTTAAAATTGAAATCTAAATTATAAAGTATATCAGACATGGCCACAGAGCATTCATCCCAAATTTGGTGCAATTTGTGCCGGTGGTTATTTAGGATAAGATAATTACTTTTTACTCTTCTTGAAACTTTCACTGAACAGAAAAATCAATCCAGACTGACCCTATGGGTCCAAGAGGCTAAATAATGTTCTGCCTGCCAAATAAGGCCTTTTCCTCCATCGGGGAGTGCTGAGTGTTTAAAGCGTATTTTAGACACGCTTTACTATCATTTATTTATGTGTGACACATTTAGAAACTCAAAATTTAATCAGGGGTAATAACAATATACATTTAAAAAAGAAAACAAAAAAGGTATCCACACATACTCTAAATACTGAATAATATTGTGTAAGTGTAGTTTGGGGCTGGCTCTTCAGCCAAAGGAGGAGGAGGAGGAGGAGGAGGAGGAGGTGGAGGAGGAGGTGGAGGAGGAGGAGGAGGAGGAGGTGGAGGAGAAGGAGGAGGAGGAGGAGGAGGAGGAGGAGGAGGAGGAGGAGGAGGAGGAGGAGGAGGAGGAGGAGGAGGTAGAGGAGGAGATGGTGGAGGAGGAGGAGGAGGAGGAGGAGGTGGAGGAGAAGGAGGAGGAGGAGAAGGAGGAGGAGGAGGAGGTAGAGGAGGAGATGGTGGAGGAGGAGGAGGAGGAGGAGGAGGTGGAGGAGGTGGAGGAGTAAAAGGAGGAGTAGGAGGAGGAGAGGGAGGTGATGTTGCAGTGTTTTGATGAGGAGCCCCCAGCACCTCATCACTGTAACTCAACTCCCACGACAGGTTATGGAAGCTGTAAGCCATTTTTGTTTCGGTGCACGGGAACCTACCCCCCTGCCCTCTCTTCCCACCTCTACACCTCCCCCTCTCTTCACACCTCTACACCTCCCCCTCTCTTCACACCTCTACAACTCCCCCTCTCTTCACACCTTTACACCTTCCACCGAACCCCCCCACCCCCCCCCCCCCCCCCCCCCCCACCAACCACCCTCCCAACCTCCCCGCCAGAAACGATGGCAATATTCTTTTTAAGAAGCCGGCTGGTATCGGGTGCTCCGGGAGTGATAGATTGAGAGAATCAGTCTCATAAGAGTGATGGCTTGGCTCTCCACTCTATGGCTCTATACATTTAAGAGGCATAGCAGCCTATCTTCATTTATCTTCCCCTCAAAGTACATCTCTGGTTCCCTGCAGCCTCGCCTAGGAAACGCGTGATAGATGTACTACTAATTTGTTTTGTTTGTCGGGAAGAGATCCACCGCTCATTTGCATCAAGGTTGCTTGGCGCTCAGCAACTCAGGGAAAGAAAGCTTACGTTGCTGTACTTGTGTTTGTGTTTCTGAAACCTATTGGGAAGTGATTTAGAAGAGACCAGAATAAACAGGGCCAAGATAGTCTACTGCTTAGGGTTCGACCTGCAGAATTGAGATAGAAGTGGAAGTGTGTGCCAAATGACTATGTAGTTGAAATACAGTAGCGATCACGTATGTATGGATCGTCCCCATAATTATTCTAATCATCAGCATTTCTGAATAAACCCAGATACATATCCAACAATTTAATATTAATAATATATCTGTAAATACACTCACAATGAGCATTCTCTCTGTCTGTGGATTCGGGGGGTGGAGGGTCTGTGGGTTGAGGGGATGGAGGGTTAGTGGGTTGAGGGGGTGGAGGGTCTGTGGGTTGAGGGGGTGGAGGGTCTGTAGGTTTGGGGGTGGAGGGTCTGTGGGTTGAGGGGTGGAGGGAATGTTGGTCGGGGGATAGAGGGTCTGTGGATTGGTGGGTGGAGGTGTGGGATTCTCCTCGATGCTTATCCTCCTCAGTGGAACACATTTATGATTCAGACATTAAACCTTCTGCTAATTTCCTATCTACTACTCTTCCCTGCCTCCTACCTACCTCTCCTCCCTACCCCCTAGCTCCCTGACAGGTAAGGAGAGAGGAAACAGACCAGGAGATGGAGTGGCCCCGGAGAGAGAGAGAGAGAGAGAGAGAGAGAGAGAGAGAGAGAGAGAGAGAGAGAGAGAGAGAGAGAGAGAGAGAGAGAGAGAGAGAGAGAGAGAGAGAGAGAGAGAGAGAGAGAGAGAGAGATGGGGAGAAGAGAGTGAGAGTGAGCTTGAGAGACAGGCAAATGAGGAGAGGGAGAGAGAGGGAGAGATGAGGGAGAGTGAGAGGGAGAGATGGGGAGAAGAGAGGGAGAGTGAGAGTGAGGGCCCCAGGCACTGCCAGCACACAGGCCCTTCATCCGTCTTCAGATTAATAATCCATAGTGTAATCCATTCTGTTACAGAGATCTGAATTTAACGCCGGCGGTGTTAAGCCCCCCGAGTTACGAAACATTTTGTCAAAAAAGCGAATAATGGATGGCAGCAAACGCACAACGCATACTAAAGGAAGAGGCGATTTCTCCATGGTTACCGATATTATTAGATTAGCGGTACTACACTGCAGCCAGGAGAACCTGGAGGGGAACCCGGACCACGTGCTGTACGTGATGAATGAAGAGCCATCAAGAGACGACCTGGGAGGATTTATTAGATCTAGTTGCTCAATAAAAATATTTTATCAATTACTCAGTACAGACTGGGGATAACAACCAGGGGTATATTGTAGCACACTTCCACGTTGGATTACACATTACAGGTCAACATGAGTTGAAGTGAATGGATTCGTAGTGTTTGTTTGTTTGAGTACCTTCATCGCAAGAAAAATCCAACAATATCCCAGACTCTTTTACTTTTGCTACCTCCTACGTTTCCCAAATTAAATAAACTTGTATTTGTACTGTATATAAGTAAAATATTAGAAGGACATGTACCTGTATCATGTTGTGTACAGTATATGTCCTCTCCAGCCACGCTACTCTGCATCCACCTGGGGTTACTACTAATACTACTACTACTACTACTACTACTGGCTAGATGAGTGTGGCACTGGAGGAAAGCAGACATGTCTCTACGAGCTCCCACAGTTTATTTAGTTTACTTAGTTTACTTGTACTTTTTACTTTTTTACTTTTTACTTTTTACTTGTATATTTAAGTAACTTTATAGGACTATAGCAAGTCACCATATGTGTTATCACATATGATCGCCAATCACTCTTGGAATTACGGAACAATACAACTACAGACAACGCAACAAAGCACTGGGACTTACTTGCGGAGATCTGGCGGGACAACGGAGAGCGGGGGGAGGGGAGCCCATTCCCCGACTGTAGCTACCAAGCCCCAGGGGGCAACAACAAATGCGCCCGCAGGAGAGGGTCCCGTGGTGGCCTACTGGTAAGGACACGCCGGAGGGGATGGAAACCAGCACTACCAAGCATTCTCCTTGCCAACGTCCAGTCTCTCGCAAACAAGTCAGACGAACTGAACTGTCGTATCGCCTCGCAGTGGGACATCAGAGAGTGTTGCGCCACGTCTGAAACGTGGCTGTCCTCCGTGATTCCTGACAAAGCAGTGGAATCACTGGGATTCTCTCTGTTTCGGACTGACAGAACAGCTGAGTCCACAGGGAAGAACAAAGGTGGGGGAGTATGCTGCTTGGTGAACAACAGCTGGTGAACGGATTTTCAGGTGCTTTCTCAACACTGCTCATCTAATCTGGAATAACTGACTATCAAGTGTCACCCTTTTTATTTGCCGAGGGAAATCTCGGCTATTCTCATGCCGGCGGTTTACATGCAGCCACGGGCTGATGCGAACATCGCACTGGACAAACTTTACAGTGAAGTGAGCAAACTTCAGAATCACTACCCTCTCCCTCCAAGTTGGTCCTGAAACTGAGGGACCTAGGTCTGGGCACCCCAAAATGTAACTGGACTATGGATTTCCTAACGGGCAGGCCTCAAGTGGTGAAGATTGGGAACAACATCGGACACCGGATCACCACAAGCCTGCTTGCTCAGTCCCTGGCTGTACTCGCTGTACACACATGACTGTACTGCCACGCACAGCAATAATCGGATTATCAAGTTTGCAGACGACACCACAGTCATCGGCCTGATAAGCAAGGGCAATGAAACTGAGTACAGAGATGAGGTAGTCCAGCTGACGCGATGGTGTGAGGACAACAGCCTCGCACTGAATGTCAGCAAGACTAAGGAGCTCCCCGTGGACTTCAGTAGACACCAGGGCACCCACACCACCATCAGCCTGGACATGACACCGGTGGAAGTTGTCAGCTGCTTCCGTTTCCTTGGGCTACAGATTTCCGATGACCTGGTGTGGACCCACAACACGGAGGTCATGCTGAGCTCTATGCTCTGCGGTGCCTCAGAAAAAGCGGAATAGGCCAGAGGTGGTGTAGTGTATTTTTATACCCTAAGTATAAAACTAAAACACTGTGTGTGATACTGTATGCCTTGAAAGAGCCATGTGTGTGTTGAAGCAGTCAACAGGCGCTGCTAGGAATGCGACCCCCTGGAGTTTGTACTTGTAAACTTGTGAGGTGACAACAAATGCACCGTGTGATCAACCGGAATAGCGGATGCTGATTGTACCTCGAGACTAATACGATTAGTAGATGTTTGTTTACTGTGATCAACCGGAGTAGCGGATGCTGGTTGTACCTTGAGACTGATAGCAGTAGTAGATGTTTGTGATTCTGTACAATGTTTGGTGAAGGAGTGTCACGGGCGTACACGGTGTGGATCCAAAAGCACGAATGCAGACACAGTGATAAAGTAAAAAGAGTCTTTACTGGAAAAGCAAGGTCCAACACAAAAAGTCACTCGATGATTGTAAAGCTTAAAGGCAAAATAATGATTCACCAAAAACTTGACTGTGGCGTGGCATGACGTGGAACCTGAACGCTGAAGAACTCGGCATAACACAACGAGACAATCTGGCAACGAGACAGTGATTGCCTGGACCTATTTATGCCAGGAGACATCACCAGGTGCAAACAATAATGACATAACCAATCACAGGGGGCGGGAGGAAGACTGACTATAGAAATAAAACCCTGGAATTAAACTAAACATCATACATGAATAAACAGAAACTTTTCAGCATAGTTGGCGACGCACAACAAGGAGCGCGTTGCCAGTCTGCGAATTGCCACGGCAGGCTCCATCTTGCTGCAGTCGATGAATTTGATGCTTTGTTTAATAAGGACATTGGATTTAGTATCCGGACATCTGAGAAAGATTCTTATTCCACCCGAGTAGAAATTATACGATAGTGGCTAGTGAACTTCTACAGTGGCACCATAGAGAGCGTCCTGACGGGTGGCGTCACTGTGTGGTACGGTAACACCACTGCATGGGACAAGAAATCCATCCAGAGGGTCGTGAGGATGGCAGAGAAGATCATCGTTCACTTCCATGCATTGAGGAGATCTGTAGGACCAGATGTCGGAAGAAGGCCATGTCCATCATAAAGGACTGTAACCACCCTGGGCACAGTCTCTTCTACCCCCTACCGTCTAGTCGCCGGATGCGCAGCATCCGTACAAGTACTACCAGGTTTAAGGATAGTTTTTATCCACAGGCAGTGCGCCTACTGAACTGCTAGGAGTGCTGCCACTTTCACTTTCAAAACATTGTCATTAACATTACACTTACATACGTTGCTGGACTTTTTGGACTCATTACAGTTACTGCACTGTACAGCACTGTATTCATGATGCTGCTGCACTACTGTACTTTATTTGTTTTTCACAATTTGTTTGGAAAAAAACAAAAAAACAAGTACATTCAACAATTTTCATTTAAGTCACTTTGCTGCGTTTGTTTATATTTATGTTTATTCTATATATTATTTTTATTTTATTATTATGGTGTTGTTTTGAAGATGTGTATACTGCGGGAGGGAATGGGGAGTAAGCATTCCTATGTACTTTTTACAAATGGCAATAAAATATCTTGTATCTTGTAGGGGTACTTTGAAGGGTGGTAGGGGGTTCTTGAAAATGTAAATATGAAGCATATCTGAATACTAACGTACATGTTTTCTGGAAATCGATCCAATGAATGACAGAAATCAATCATGTTTTTCACTAAAATCAATTTCAACACCATGTCCATGTTCACTAAATAACATGCACATACATTATTTATATTAATTGATATTTGACAAGTTTATATGCAACATTACAAGTTTCTCCAGGCACTACATGGCTATGGGTGTTAAAGCCACTGGACGATAATCATTGAGGCATGTTACCCTGGTCTTTTGGGGTAACGGCACAATGGTTGTCGCTTTGAAGCACGCTGGGACGACAGACTGTTGCAGTGATGCATTGTAGATGTCGGTGAACACAGGAGCCAGCTGTTCAGCGCAGGTCTTGAAGACGCGGGATGGAACTCCGTCTGGGCAGGCTGCCTCCCCTGCCTTCACCCTCCTGAAGATTCTGCGGACCTCGGACAGATGTAGAACTTAGTTCTCTGGACTGATGTTCAAGTTGTTGGTCGGCTCATGGTCCCTTTCAAATCGAGCAAAACACTTGTTTAGCTCGTCTGGTAGGTTAGGGTCATTGTTGGTGACTGCCCCTGAGCTCCCCTTGTAGTTGGAGAGGATCCTCAGACCTTGCCACATACATCTGGTGTAGTACGGCATCATCTGTCCAGCAACACACGTTCTTTACAACTGTGGGCGTGGACTGCAACTTCTGCTTGTAAGCGGGAAGTAGAAGCGTGGTCTGATTTGCCGAAAGCCGGCTGCGCAACAGCGCCATAAGCATGCTTAATGGTACACGTACATCCATTTAGGAACCCCCGGTGTAACAGAATGGTCGAGTGTGTATTATGTATGTTAGTATGTTAGACAGTTCCCCATTTCCCACGAAAAATAATAAGAACTAGCAGATTATCCGAGGTGAAATCCGTTATCTGAGATCATCCTTCATGATTTAATCTCACTCTCTCTGATTTGTTTTAATTAATATGTTGAACTTTCCTGACTAGCTCTCAGACCGTAGTCGAATACAGGGGATATTCATCCAGGGCCGAAGCACGGGCTTCGGGTTCAATAACCCACTTAATGAACAGACAGGCAGGGTTTACTTCCGAGAGGGTTGGATTTATTGATAACGTATTCTAGTACATTGCTACTACTCCCGTTCACTTCCAGACACACACAGATGCTCGCTCTTTCACTTTGCGCTCCCACACACACACGCAACGCCCCCCTCTCTCTTAAATTGATAGGCAGCCTTGCCCTACATGAACCTACTAGTATAATCAATTGTTATGTAGGGCAGTCTATATCAACAACACAGAAACTCATATTTAATTTAAAAATATTATTTTTATATTTTATTGTGGTGACCCACTTGGGACACAGACATTCACTGGACACTATGAGATGGACTTACGGCTCCTTTAAGACAAATCAATGAGAAGCTTTCTGGGAAATTGTTTGGAGCGGGAGTTTTGAATGTACCGGTTCTGATATGTTTGCGTGTTGTTACTGTTGCTGTTGCAAGCTTCACTACTGCCGCTGTATTACTGTTCATGTTGGGAAGTAAACATTTCGACTCGACAGCTTGTCTACCGTCTTCTCGTTTCTACACACTCCCACATTGGTGACCCCAAACGCTGATAAAATTCATGATAGAACGCTGATAGAATTCATGCGTTTCTCGGAGTTCTGGCAGCACAGCCCCCGGCCTTGGTTTCAGCACATTGAAGCCCAGTTCCAACTAAGAGGAATAACCCAGGACGTTGCCAGATACTATCATGTGGTAGCGATGGGGCTGCTAGAGGCTCCTCTAACAGCCCATGGGCCTCCCTTGCAGTTGGTGCCCCTGCGGGGATTTCTGCCGCCTGAATAACATCATCGAACCACACATCCAAGATTTTTTTGCCCACCTGGCGGGAACCACCATCTTCCCCAAGGTGGACTTGGTGTGTAGCTTCCACTCACGGGACGTGCCAAAGACAGCAGTCATCACACTGTTTGGACTCTTTGAGTTACTGCAGATGCCTTTCGGCCTCAATGGGGGCGCTGTCCAAGTGGCTCAGCGCATGGGCTCGTCGTTAACGAACAACGTTATCGTTAATGAACTGTATTACTGTTCATGTCTGGAAGTAAACATTTTGACTCCACAACTTGTCTACCGTCTCCTTGTTTCTACACACTCCCACAATATTATATTTAAACAACACTTAGGGGGCACAACTTCACAATTGAACGTGGAGGTCCCCTGGGATCTGGGAGGAGGGGTCAGTATTTAACTCTTCAACATCCTGTCGTAGGAGTTGTCAGACGGTCCAAATACACATCACAAGCTTTTGACAATGTCGCGGCACGCAGGGTGATCAAGGACCCACACACAATCACACACACACACACACATACTCACTCACTCACTCGCTCTCTCACACACACAGACAAACACACACACACACACACACACACACACACACACACACATACACACACACTCCCAAGCACACACACACTTACTCCCTCACTCATTCTCACACACACATATTTTGGGCCAATTTTGAGTGGACGACCGCTGCATAATGCACCAAGTGACAGACCCACAACAAAACAATGAAGCAGAGGAATGTCAGTTGATGGAGAAAACAAAAAGAGAATAATGAGAGACGATTGCGGTCTTCAAAATGGCTAGGATCGTTACGTCTAAATTGATTCGTCATTTCATTGTGTGATTCGCTCTCATCAGAACGGTGGCTTCTACAATGCAGGGGAAATGATTGGGCTGAATCTTCACAAGAGCAGGAAATGACATCACATTAACGCCTGCCATTAGTCGGGTTTCCATCACCATATTTTGATGACCGCATTTTGCAGTATCGCATTAGAGAATTTAATGGAAATTCGATTAGATTGGATGCAAATGGAAATCAACTTCCTCTGATTCGCATAAAAGTTGATACACTTGCTTGAGGTGGTTTTTGACTGATTCGAATCGAGTTAATTCGCAAAAGCGGAGATGAAAACAACAACGTAGAGAACTTTGAACTCACGTGACTCACGCTGTCTGCTTCTTCTCAAGCGTTTCTCAAACAGAAACCCGACTTACGTCACTGCCCAGTAGCACGTGGTGGTGCTTCCAAGGTCGGGTCTGTCTGCTCTTCCCTGGCGATCATAATAAACATGTCTTGAGAGGAAAGTGAGTGGAAGAGGGAGTAGAAGTGCCACGTCTTCAGTAAATACACTCATTGTCGTGCCAAACCTCACACCCAAAGACCCACCCTGAGAGCACTCACACACACAGCTGGGTGTTATGTTTCTGTGACTTTCTGTGAATTACAGAAATTAAAGTGAATGGTCACATAGGCATGTGTAGTCAATGTCAGTGATAATGTGCTATGCTATGCTTTATTATGCTACGCTATTTATCTACTGAAGGTCTACTATAGCCTTCTATCTCTGTACTGTACTATATGATGCTATACTATTTCTACACTATACTATACTACTATCTCTGTACTATGCTACTATATGATGCTAAACTATATCCAGGCTATACTATACGACTATACAATACGATTCTGTACTATTTATATACATACTATACTATGCATATATCTTGACATCAATCTAACGTACAGTAAGCACCTCTTTTCCAAGAGAGCCCTTGATTTTTTGTATTTGATCAATAACGCTATGCAAATCTATATTCCAATCAGGTCACGAACGACACCTCCCATATCCAGAAAGTTGAATTCTCATTTTTTCATCTTAGAAACATTGCTAGAATTAGACCAATGCTATCTGCCACGGATGCAGAGAGACTCATTACTAGACTTGATTACTGTTAATGCACTGTTCTCTGGGTCACCAAACTCTGCTACCAAATGCCTCCAGCTTGTGCAGAACACTACTGCTGCTGCGTTTTGACTAGGACCAGAAAGTTTGACCACATTACTAGACAATTCTGTCCTCGCTCCACTGGCTTCCAGTTAATTCAAGGTCAGATTTCTGGTGTGTGCTAAGGTGCTACTACTTACTTATAAAATCCTACATGGATTAGCACCATCATACCTGAAGGACCTTATTGTTCCCTATTGTCCTTCTCGGCCCCTCCGGTCTTCAAGTGTGCCGCTGTGATCCCCACCTGAAGGATACCGGCCAGCACCACACACAAATTCTATTCTCATTTTAATATTTGTATATTGTGTATATTATATGTATATTATATATTTTTGTTGTACTTTACTATGTACATTACTATATGTCACTTATGGCACCCATTGCACTCCTGAACCATCAATGGAAGGAGGGCTCCCCTTCCACTTTGCATTCCTTCTCAAGATTTCTTCCTCCATAATTAAGGGAGTTTTTTTGGGGGGGGTGTTGTAAACATGTGGCCTGTGAAGCCCTTTGAGACTGTAACTGTGATTAAGAGCTATACAAATACATTTGGCTTGACTTGACTTGACTGAAATCAGTCATGTTAGCACTCTGGCATCCTCACATGTGCATGGTGGTACTAGCTTAATGCATGTGAAATTCACATGCATATAGCACAACATATAGAATAGAGAAAGAGAGACAGAAGAGAAGTCAGGAAGAGAACGATTTTTCCACATCTCGTCTCCTCCTTATTTTCTCCTCCACCAGCCGTGAGATGTGTCTGAAATGAATAGTTTCCACTCACTATTGTCTAAGATAGTGTTGTTGGGTTTTGTTATTTTCTTTTCTCTCAATTAATAATTCAGTATGATCATACTGTAGGTGTAATTCATGGCACAATTGAGCTGAGATGCTGCCAGCACACACACACACACACACACACACACACACACACACACACACACACACACACCACACACACACACACACACACACACACACACACACACACCAGAAGCCTCCCATTACAACAGTTGCAGATGTCAGTGCCCCAGCAGGTCTGCTGGTCTGGTGCAGCCAGGGCAGTGAAGTCTTGCTCAAGGACACGGGACAGGAACGCATGTTGCCATTCACGGACCTGCTGTGCTTCAACCATAACCACCACCAGCATTGGTCGCAATGATGGTGTTTACCATCCATAGTTCTGATGAGTGACCCTGGGCCCAGCAGTTCGGATGCAGGGATCAGTTAAGTCATGGCATTTGGCATCCTGGCTTGATAAAGATTACATATTTTCTTAGGGCCAGGAGTGAAGGGTGCTTTGCGTGGGCCAGGGTCGATGCTCTGACACACGGGCTGGGCTGAGTGAATTGTTTTATAGATTGGTGTTGATGTGCGGCGGTCATGAGTAATCATCAAGAAAACATCGAGGCTGATTACTCTCCGGCCTTGGAGACCTTTGCATCAGCACATACACACACACACACACACACACACAAACACACACACACACACACGCCACACACGCACACACACGCACGCACACGCACGCACACACGCACACGCACACACACACGCACACACGCACACACGCACACACGCACGCACACGCACGCACACACACGCACGCACGCACACACACACACACACACACACACACACACACTCACAATACTCAAGGACTTCAAGATTCAAGACAAATGTGAATAACCCATCTGATACTCTCGCAAAGGTTTTTCTTTCTATAACCGATGCGCTTGGCTTTAAACAGCTTGTCCAGCACCCTGCCCACAACGGTGGAAACACGCTGGATCTCGTCTTGGCCCGTGGTGTTGATATCTCAGACCTAGCAGTCTCACCTTACACCTCAGCTCTATCTGACCACTTCCTGCTTACTTTCAAGGTGGTGGTATCTTGCCCCCATGATGAGTGCCAGGCTACCTATAGCTGACGTTGCATCGCCCCTGCAACTACTGCATCCATGGCAGCTAAGTTACGTTTCTTACTCGCTCCTCTCTCTGACTGTAGTGGCTCTGTGGGTAGTCTTACTGAAGACTCTAACACTGCCTTATCTGCCGCCATCGACTCTGCTGCTCCTCTTATTGTTAAAAAGTGAACCACAAAACGGCCTGCGCCTTGGTTCAATGAGGAGACTCGCACCCTCAAACAAAGCTGCAGAAGACTTGAACACAAATGGCGTTCAACGAAAGTTGAAGTCTTTCATGTTGCATGGCATGACAGCCTGCTCAGCTATAAAGCTGCATTAACTCCTTCCAGGAACGCCTACTTCTCAAGTGTTATCAACTTAAACAAGAACAACCCTAAGTTTATGTTTGACAATGTAAGAAGCCTGACACAAAAACAAATGAGATTCCTCATCAACCTGTGTCTTTGTCTTCGGGAGGAGCCCACAAGTAGCCATGTTACTGGCTAGTGGCAGCGTGGTCTGCTCCAATGAAGATTGTTGCAAAAAGCATTTTTAAAGTGACAGTAGTGCAGCACTGTAGTGAGTGGTAGCAGCCTCATGAATACAGTGCAGTACAGTGCAGGATAGTGTAGTACAGTGCAGAATAGTGCAGTACAGTGCAGAATAGTGCAGTACAATGCAGAATAGTGCAGCACAGTGCAGAATACCACAGTACAATGCAGAATAGTGCAGTACAGTGCAGAATAGTGCAGTACAGTGCAGAATAGCACAGAATAATGCAGTAACGGTAATGAGTCCAGTAAAGAAGTATATTGATGCAAGTCATAGCATACACCAACAACAAATATTTGAATCTATGAATAAAACAAAATATAATTGAGTATTTTAAGTATTTATCTCATACGAAATGAAGCGTTGTTCTACTGGTGGATAGTGATTTAAGTTGATCATTTGAAAGTAACGCTCCTTCTGTCTCTTCTCTTCGCTGGGTTTTCGCCTTTCTCTTGAAAGTACGTCCAAGGCCAGAAACCATCTGGGACTCTGACAGAAGCACTACAGTAGCACCACTAAAGTGGACGTGACCAGCATCTCAAATAAAGGACTTTCACAGCACGCAACGCCAGGCTGAAGTCAGGTGCGCTGGTACAAAAACAGATCACTAATACTGTATCACGCTGCAGAACAACAAGGGGTTGAATATGGCTTCTTCATCTCATGCATCAGAAAGATACAGACGCCATCACAGGCTGGCTCCACATGATTCGGGATTATGGTCATAAAAAATGCTAGAAGCAGATCTTCAGAGTTGGACTGAAGGCGTGCGTTTATTGAGACGCACTGATTAATTACAGTCTGTGGTTTGTATGGAGGACCCCCTGCTGTGCAACTGCTGGGGACCATGGAGTGTGGGTGTCACCGCAGGAGAGTGTGTGTGTGCTTGTGTGTGTGTGTGTGTGTTTGTATACTTGCCGGTGTGTGTGCATGTGTGTGAAGAGAAAGTGTTAAAGGGAGGTGCACAGAGGGGGGGGGGGGGGGTTTGGAGGGACGAGAATGAGGAGTGAGGAGGGTGAGGAGAGAGAAGGAGTGAGGAGGGAGGGGGGTGAGGAGGGAGGAGGGTGAGGAGGGAGACATGACAAATGGGTGAAGCTGGAATTCATTTATTCTGTTCCCTGAGGCTGGAGTTACCGCACTTAAGAAAAGGTTGTTCAGCTGGACCAGCGCTGCAACAGGGTTGGAAGGGAGGAATCAGACCCTGGAATGTCTTGAGATGTCCCGCCCCTTGTTTGCAGTCGACGCCAAGCCACAACCTCTCTCTCTCTCTCTCTCTCTCTCTCTCTCTCTCTCTCTCTCTCTCTCTCTCTCTCTCTCTCTCTCTCTCTCTCTCTCTCTCTCTCTCTCCTCTCTCTCTCTCTCTCTCTCTCTCTCTCTCTCTCTCTCTCTCTCTCTCTCTCTCTCTCTCTCATCATCCTGCTCCTAGTACAGGCCTCTGATGGGAATGTAAGTGTTTGCTTGTTTGTCTCTGAAACTTCCATTTCAGCTTAGCATTCTGTGTGTGTGCGTGTGGGGGGGATCCTCCCAGCAGAAATCACAATTTCTAATTATCGCCATCTGTTGTGTTAAAATGTATAAAATGTGTCCGCAACCTTTTGCCGGTGACCCGTGGAGGCGGACACACAGACATAAAGTGGGAGGCTTTTCTATGCTGTAATTAACACCTAAATGGAGCCATCTCAGTCAAACAGAGCACTTTAATGTCTGATTAAAGAAATGCAAAAAATAACATTTAGAACAAAAAGAACAAGAGAGAAGAGAAAGTGATAAGTGAGTCGGGCACCGTGGATACTTTGATATTGATATGATGATACAATCAGTGACAGTGATATGATGATACCATATCAGTGATATGATACAATCAGTGACAGTGATATGATACCATATCAGTGATATGATTATACCATCAATGACAGTGATATGATGATACCATATCAGTGATATGATGATACCATCAATGACAGTGATATGATGATACCATATCAGTGATATGATGATATACCATCATCAGTGATATGATACATGATGATGACCATATCAGTGATATGATGGCACCATATCAGTAACAGTGAATGATTAATAATTTATCACTTCAGACAAAACCATCTGCTACGGGATTCAATAAATCTCCGTCAAGTATTTAATATGCTGTTTTTCAGACCAAAGCCATTGTCAGGAGCCCACCGACCACCTACCACCACCACCACCACCACCATAACCTCCACTATCACCTCCACCAACACCACCAGCACCACCTCACCAACAATCACCAGCACCAGCACCATCATCACCTTCACCAACACCAACACAAACACACAGAAACACATACACACACACAGTGTTCATTAGACTTCTAGTTATGGTGGCCTATGACATGAAGCCACATGATATGTGATGACGTTGTTATTTTTATTTTTCCTCGACCACATCCGTGGATAATATATTGAAATTGAAATCGTCCCAGTGGCGTGGGTAAATTATATAGAAATGCTAGGCTAACCTTCCTGTGTGTGTGTGTGTGGTGTGTGGTGTGGTGTGTGTGTGTGTGTGTGTGTGTGGTTTATGGAGTGAGACCCAAGGAGATGTGGAAACGCTTATCATTCAAATGGATTTGAATGTCAAAGCAGCCTATCTTGTATCCACTGTATAGTCTGCTAGCAGAAGCTAATGAAACGTGTATGAAGTGTTTTCCCGAGTATCAACGCATTCATCAGTGAGTGGGGGGAGGGGCACTCACTATCTTGAATAACAAATAACCAACCAGCAGGCATGTGTATTCTCACACACACACACACACACACAGAACACCACCACCACCACACACACACACTCCACCAACAACAACCGACACAGCCATCTGGAGAAGGTTTGCAGCCCGTGGCCTCAGCAGGGAGTCTCACTGAAGTCTTTTCACGCGGGTCTTCAGAGTCACAAGACGCACTGCTGCAAAGACACTAAAAAGAGAGTTAGCAGCAGCTCGGGGGGGGGGGGGGGTGATCCTCGATGGGAAATTAAACAACAATGCATTCAGAACACAAGTGTGTGGTATCCACAATGGGCTTTGATTGTATGGAACACGACCAACTGAATTTGTCAAAATGGGTTTTTAGTGCCTACTAAATGACACAGAGTACTACTTTACAAACAGAATAATATAATATCGATATTTAGATAGATAGATTAGATTAGATTCAAAAGTATTGTCATTGCACAGCACAAGTACAGCACAGCAAAAATAATTAGGCATCTAACCAGAGTGCAATTGTTGCAGTAAAGTGCATGGTAACATCAAATGTACAGTGGTTAAATGATGATGAGGTGAAAGAGTATAAAAACAGGTATAAAATTACTTATAGAGTAGGTATGAGATATGTGCTGTCACAATGCAGTGTGTGGGTTGGACCCCGAATGCAGACAACAGACCAGAGAGGGGAGAACAGGTGGTTTATTTACGAAACACACGTGGAAATGGTCAGGGACAGGCGAGGAGTCTGGATACCGGGAGGTCGAGGTGCATAGTACCGACAGGTAGCAGACAGGCGGATGGTCTGGGACAGGCGAGGAGTCTGGATACCGGGAGATCGAGGTGCGTAGTACCGACAGGTAGCAGACAGGCGGATGGTCTGGGGCAGGCGAGGAGTCTCGATACCGGGAGGTTGAAGTAGCGATAGGCAGAAGACAGGTAAGTTGAATTAACGGAGAGCTTGTAACGTAACATCCGCAGTTCAAGAGGTACGAACGAGCAACGTGCCATAGTGACACCGCGGTATATATAACCCCAGGTGAGGTGATTAGTAATTAGCCACGGCAATTGTTGACAGTTGTGTGTGTGCGCCGCCAGCGCACACGGCTTTGCCACGCCCCCTGTCAACCACCGTAACCGTGACATGTGCAGATGTATAGGTGTATATACAGTATATACAGGTTAGTATAAAAGTATCAACAGGTAGTGGTATGCATTTATATCAACAAGATAAATATATACAAATGTATATACAGCAGGTAGTAAGCAGGGTCTTGTAGTTATATCAACTAGATCAATATATATAAATGTATATATCAACAGTTGAAGATTAATATACACACGGTAAGTACAGTCAAAATGTGCACATTTCATATCCCCATCACCGAAACCAGGAGAAACACCAGGGTCCTGCTTAACGTGGTTGATATATTGTGTGAGAGCTCAGCACGGGGTCTCTGCAGTGTTAATTATCATTCAGGAAATATCACACAGCTGTTACATCATTTGGGCTCACAAGCATCTCCTTTGTGTTTGGTCCAGCCCAGGGCGGATATGACAGCCCTGCTCTCGGAGCCCACATTACAATAATTATCATGTGTCTGGTTGGGACGCATTAACTTTTTACAGTTTACAAAATCATTTCGGACCAATTAACACTATCAGATCTGTTAAACGGTAATGGTGCCCTCACACCATAGCGATCACCAGGTGCGTATGGTTTGCGAATAAAAAATAGCGGCCATAAGTTCAGAACGCAACTCACACGCAACTAATAGGTTTTATAGGTTTGAAGTACGCAACAAGCACGCAGGTGATCGCGATCACTCTGATCGTAAAAACATCAGGCCATTGGTGAGGGTATCTTAAGCCATCGTACTCTACCGCCGGTGGAGTTTCTCAGGCTCCGGCAGCAACTTCGTGAGCAGTGGCAAAATCTTTGGCATGCCAAAGAATTGCCGAAGGACCTTGCGAAGGTTCATTTTCGTGTCGAATTTGTGTGTCCATTTTGCCCTTCGTACGGCCATCGTGAGGGCATCTTGTCAAATCGTGGCATCTTCGTCTTTACTTCGTGTGATCATCGGTGCCATCGGGCATTTTTCGCCATGTCATGGTAACGTGGACATAGAAAAGGAGACCTCCTAGACTGCTGAGGAGACTTTTCAGACTGCTGAGGAGACCTGGAACCCTATGAGGACCGCTCTGGAGTTTTACTTGGACCAGGACTGATATCTTTCTTGGATTTCCTCCCCTTTCTCTCTCTGGTTGGAGACTCAGTGCTGTCTTCTTGGACCTCTAAATCCTCAGTTTCCTCTGCTTTCCTCTTCTGAGTTCTGAATTTACCAGCCTCTCCCTGCCTTGGGTGGCATGTTAAAGTTGAATTAAATTTGAAATATAGTTTAAATGTACTGTGTGTTCTGCTGCCAATAATCTCCGATCAGTAATTGAATTTCCCACCGTCGGCCGAAGGTTTTATACCATTGGGAGGTCACGTGACGCCTTCGTGACCTAGTTCGAATGCATCGTACTCTCAATACGACGTTGTGTAGCCATCGTGTGACATTCGTGTGTCCTGTGGGTATAAACTACTAATAAAAATGTACATCTGTTTTTTTCAATGATGCTGGGGGCACAACTCTGGATATTAACAGGTCTAGGTGTTTAAATATTTAAATAGACCTCAGGAAATATAACGATTTTTTGAAGATTTTATTTTGAGGGTCAGCCCTCCTTTCCATTGAAAGCTATAGCACATTCAATTTTGAGGTGGTTGGGGCATCTAGAAGGGATGCTCCCTGGTTGCCTCTCGAGGGAGGTTTTCCAGGCACATCCAGCTGGGAGGAGAACACGGGCGGACCAAGGTACAGGGGGGGTGATTACATCTCTACACTGGTCTGGGAACGCCTCAGGAGCCCCCAGTCAGAGCTGGTCGATGTTGCCAGGGAGAGGGACGTTTGGTGTCCCCTGCTGAAGCTGCTACCTCCACGACCCGACCCGGATAAGCAGTAGACAATGGATGGATGTATTTATTGTTATCGGTAAATGGTTAAGTGTCAGAATTAAGTCTAAATGAGCATCCCGAGTGTGTAGAATGTGTTTATCCCTTGGAAACTAAACGGTTGAACTATAGGATGCTTGTATTCAAGGTCTGTCTACCAAGATCATCCCCCTGATGCTCGTTACAACTAAACAGAATGCCACCAAAAACATCAAACAAAACAGCCCAAGGACCCCACCAACCCTACAACCACCCAACCTTACACCACCAACCCTACAACCACCCAACCTTACACCACCAACCCTACAACCACCCAACCTTACACCACCAACCCTACAACCACCCAACCTGACACCACCAACCCTACAACCACCCAACCTGACTGCACCAACCCTACAACCACCCAACCTGACACCACCAACCCTGCAACCACCCAACTTTACACCACCAACCCTACAACCACCCAACCTGACACCACCAACCCTGCAACCACCCAACCTTACACCACCAACCCTACAACCACCCAACCTGACACCACCAACCCTGCAACCACCCAACCTGACACCACAAACCCTACAACCACCCAACCTGACACCACAAACCCTACAACCACTCAACCTAACACCACCAACCCTACAACCACCCAACCTTACACCACCTCCCTCACCCACCCAACCTGACACCACCAACCCTACAACCAACCAACCTGACACCACCAACCCTACAACCACCCAACCTGACACCACCAACCCTACAACCACCCAACATGACTGCACCAACCCTACAACCACCCAACCTTACACCACCTCCCTCACCCACCCAACCTGACACCACCAACCCTACAACCAACCAACCTAACACCACCAACCCTACAACCACCCAACCTTACACCACCCACTCAAGCACCCAACCTGACACCACCTCCCTCAACCACCCAACCTGACACCACAAACCCTACAACCAACCAACCTAACACCACCAACCCTACAACCACCCAACCTTACACCACCTCCCTCAAGCACCCAACCTGACACCACCTCCCTCAACCACCCAACCTGACACCACCTCCCTCACCCACCCAACCTGACACCACCTCCCTCAACCACCCAACCTGACACCACCAACCCTACAACCACCCAACCTGACACCACCAACCTTACAACCACTCTTTCACACAGCCTCACTCACGCATACGGCCTCACTCATTCACACAACCACACTCATTCACCCATTGCAGACTCTCATTATCCTGTGTGATGAAGTGATGAAGGCAGTTTAATATGATCTGGAGAAATCTACTTGTGTACTTCTTCGACTTACTACTTATCTAATAACCAACTACTTACCTACTACTAACTACTAATCTACTACTAACTACTAACCTACTAACAACTTACTAACCTTCTAACAAATGACTTACCTAATACTAACTACTAACCTACTACTAACTTTTAACTACTATCCTACTACTAACTACTAACCTACTACATACTACTAACCTACTACTAACTACTAATCTACTACACACTACTAACCTACTTACAACTTACTAACCTACTACTAACTACTAACCTACTCCTACTAACAGCTCCACGTCTAGTCAAATATATGCAAATGTATTACAATGTATTATCTCCCTAGACCCTGTGCTCAGCCGCTGTGAAGCGAACCTCTGGTACGTTATTACTAGTGTAGGACTGACAGTACTACCACTCTCATTGTGCTTATACCAGTAGATATGTTTTCTGTATTTACTGAACATTAAGGAGGCTCTGGAGAGGATGGTCAAAGCCCCTAACCAGTGACCTACTGCCTGACGTGTGCACGGTTGTGTGTACTATTGTTCAACGTATTTTTGAGAAAATAAATAGTTGTTTTTTGGGACACATTACTCTACTTATATTGTTATCTTTATTATCAGGTGACTTCCTGAGAGCCTCCTCGCCGGATGGCGTCTTCAACGTTACACCGCCACTGCCATTTTGTTGTCGTTTCTACTGCATTGTATTGTGGGATTTTTAGGCCTGGTGGTTTAAAGTGCTTGCATACTGAAAAGCATTACCCCAGAAATAATATGCACTTCACATACTATTGGTTTTGTCACTGTTACGGTGGTTGGCAGGGGGTGTGAACAAGCCACGTGCGCTGGCGGCGCACACACACGCTCCTGTCAGCTATTACCCTGTCTAATTGCTAATCACCTCACCTGGGGTATATATACTTAGTCTATCCTTTACCCCGGCGTGAGGTCGTTACATTGTACTGCACGTTGTTCACGTCACGTCGGACATGCTGGACGGACATCGCCGCTGATGTCCCGGAGATCCAGTTCCGGTACCTATCCCGCGTCACCCGCCGGTGTCGCGTTACCCTGGTTCATACGAGCGCCCCGGTAATTCTGATTACGTGTCTGATACCTGTCGCCTGCCTACTACCCGTTCGGTACTACGCACCTCGACCGTACGGTATCGAGACTTCTGATTACTGATGATGTTCCCCTTCTGTCCCATGTGTTTCTGTGCTTGTGTTTCTGTGTTGTTGTGTCATGTGTTGTTGTGGGGGGTACTAGTGTTACACAAGCCTGAACGACCACTCCCTTATAATCAAATACAGCCACCCTAAAGCCTTCCTATAATTTTGCACATATCGCATACATACTCTATACCTCTACTCTATTACCATGCACTTAACTGCAACATTTGCACTCTGGTTAGATGCCAAAATATTTTGCTGTGCAATGACAATACATTTAAATCTAATCTAATCTAATCTAAAGCACTACTGGAGCCGCCTGTATAATACAGAATGAAAGTGAAACCATAATTTCAAGCAATAACGAAAACGATAACACTAACAAAGCAATCATAATAATAATCACAGACCCACTTAGAACACTCATTATACACAATAAACAAAACCCATAATAATAAGAAAGCGGTATTTATACACTGTGCGTGTATAACTGCACAAGGAGATGGGGCTGATTCAATAGGTATTATCGATGGTTTGTATGGGGATCACAGCTCCTCCATCAAACAGATGCTCAGGACACATCCCTATGGTGGAGGAGGAGGAGGGAGAAGTGTGTGTGTGTGTGTGTGTGTGTGTGTGTGTGTGTGTGTGTGTGTGTGTGTGTGTGTGGTTTGTAAAGGGATCCCAGCTCCTCCATCTCACTGATGATCAGGACATATCCCTCTGGTGGGGGAGGAGAGAGAAGGAGGAGCCCGGTGACGCCTTCAGAGGAAACAATTCATCATGCTTCTTTATCTCTGATGAAATTTAAAAATCTCGCTCTCGCTCTAGCTCTTGCT
Organism: Muraenolepis orangiensis; assembly: GCA_027704905.1. NCBI lineage: Eukaryota > Metazoa > Chordata > Actinopteri > Gadiformes > Muraenolepididae > Muraenolepis > Muraenolepis orangiensis. The sequence goes on along the minus strand of CM051015.1, from coordinate 14,533,740 downwards.
CGCAAATTGACTGATAGATGGTATGAACATCTGTTGAATGTGCAAAAAGATTTTAAAAAGCTTTTAAAGTGCCAGTAGTGCAGCAGCATCATGAACACAGTGCAGTACAGTGCAGTAGTTTTAATGAGTCCAGCAAAGTATGTTAGTGTAATGTTAATGACAATGTTATAAAAATGAAAGTGGCAGCAGTCCTAGCAGTTCTATCCTTAAACCTGGTAGGACTTGTTGTACGGATGCTGCCCAACCGGCGACCAGACGGTAGGGGAGAGAAGAGATGGTGCCCAGGGTGGTTGCAGTCCTTTATGATGGACATGGCCTTCTTCCGACATCTGGTCCTACAGATCTCCTCAATGCATGGAAGTGCACACCCGATGATCTTCTCTGCCGTCCTCACGACCCTCTGGATGGCTTTCTTGTCCCGTGCAGTGGTGTTGCCGTACCACACAGTGACGCCACTCGCCAGGACGCTCTCTACGGTGCCACGGTAGAAGTTCACTAGCCACCTCTGGCCTATTCCGCTTTTTCTGAGGCACTTCTTCAGCATGACCT
>CM051015.1:14458191-14525691 GCA_027704905.1 Muraenolepis orangiensis | reverse complement strand
TTCCAGGCACATCCAACTGGGAAGAAACCACGGGGCAAACCAAGGTATATATCAGGATCCTCCAGTCAGAGCTAGTCAATGTTGCCAGGGAGAGGGACGTTTGGAGTCCCCTGCTGAAGCTGCTACCTACGCGACCCGACCACGGATAAGCGGTAGACAATGGATGGATGGATGGATGGATGGATGGATGGATGGATGGATGAATGGAAAATGCTTTTTGCACAATTCTACACATGTAGATATCATCTGTCACGTGTGTTCATTTTTATTGTGTATAGTATTTTTATAGTATTGTGTTTTAGAAAGTCATACTGCGGGAGGGAATGGGGAGTAAGCATTCCATTGTACTTAATGCAAATGGAAAATAAAAATCTTAAATCTTCAATCTTCAATCTTCAATCTTGAATATACTTCAGAGCCACACCATTGGATCCTGCAATGTTGCCATGAATAAGATCTGTCTGTACCGGCTTTGCTTTTTAGAGACAAAAATTTACCGGAATCAGATGTGTGACATGTAACAGCGCCAGCATCTAGTATGAGAACTGTGTGGCCTGTGGTGTGATTGTAAGCTTGGTGTGGATGTAAGCTTGGTGTGGATGTTAGCTTGGTGTGGATGTAAGCTTGGTGTGGATGTAAGCTTGGTGTGGATGTTAGCTTGGTGTGGATGTAAGCTTGGTGTGGATGTAAGCTTGGTGTGGATGTTAGCTTGGTGTGGATGTTAGCTTGGTGTGGATGTTAGCTTGATGTGGATGTAAGCTTGGTGTGGATGTAAGCTTGGTGTGGATGTTAGCTTGATGTGGATGTAAGCTTGGTGTGGATGTTAGCTTGGTGTGGATGTTAGCTTGGTGTGGATGTAAGCTTGGTGTGGATGTAAGCTTGGTGTGGATGTTAGCTTGGTGTGGATGTTAGCTTGGTGTGGATGTAAGCTTGGTGTGGATGTTAGCTTGGTGTGGATGTTAGCTTGGTGTGGATGCAGTGTGCGAAATACGGGGGGTCCGGGGGAGCTCGACCCCCCCGATTAACACCTGAGCCCCCCTGAAAGCCTCAACAGCAAAATTTAGGGGGGGTCTGAAATTATAATATTTATTTGGCACTTGCAATGGTCACTAAAATGTTTTTAAGCTTACTATGTCCAGTATTCATAATTCAAAACATTTATTCACAAATATCTTCTATTTTGGCTGTCAAAAGCAGAGCCAGCCGCGTGACGCGGGTACGCTGCGTGACGCGGACACAAATTATGCAAATTAGCCACGCGCGGAAAAGAGGAGAGAAAGTGTCTAAAATGTCCAAGAGAAAGCTAAACCAAAGTGTTTCACTCGCGCACTTTGGGTTCACATCCAAAAAGATGCAAAACAGCTACGAAAGAAGATATACAAACACAGGGACAGCCAGGCCCACGCGAGGTCAGTGGAAATAGTACAGATGAAAGACAAAGAAACCCTCCCAAACTGTTTCATTGATGTACAGTCCGATTTACGTAAGATGTGATGTCAGTGGTAAGGGGGATGTAGATAATGTTTTCCTGGATATAGTGGAACTTACAGATGGGGTCGATGCTGAATCAATTTATAACTCGATGATGGCGAGTCTATATAAAGCTGGAATGGATGATGACTTTTTGAAGACGCACCTAATAAGCATAGCCACCGATGGGGCTGCAGTGCTCACGGGAAAAGCCAGTGGGCTTGTCGTCAGACTCAAAAACAATTTTCCAAACGTGCAGTCTGTACACTGCCTGGCGCACAGACTAGAACTGTCAGTCAAAGATGCGTCTGCTGAGTGCGAAAGAGGCTTTTCCGCCGTGAATAACACCGACAACCAGAGCCGCAACAGGTTGCGCGAGGAGAGCCTGTCTTCGCTTCTGTTTGTGGACCTAAACGGACCCCCTTTGGACAAGTTCGACCCAGTGCCGTTTGTGAAAAGCTGGATTAAAGCAGGACATCGTCTCTCTTCTTCTTGGAAACCAGGACGGCAACGAGAGAGTCGAGCCAAGGCATCTTTTTTTTTTTTCAAATATGTTTAATGTTTTTTTTTTTTATACACAACATACAGTGACAATACAACTTTAAAGACCAGACACCTTACAACATACACACACACACATACCTGCACCAATTCAGATTATATACTGTTAAAACAAAACCAACAATAAAACAAAAATAAAAAAGATCAAACACTTGTTCCACATTGCTCACACATTTTTATCACAAATGAGCCAAGGCATCTTTGGTCTATTCTCACTTAAGGTAAAAGACAATTTTTTTCGATCTTTGCTGTGCATAAGATGAGCGTGTGCGTATGTCCTGTGTGGATTCCGGGGTTAAGAAGAATAGCATAATTAGCCTTGGCGTTCAAGTTGGTGTGTGGGTGTGGTGTGTGTGGTGTGGGTGTGTGGCAGTGCGCGTGTGTGCGTGTGTGCGTGTGAGTGTGTGTGTGTGTGTGCGTGTGTGTGTGTGTGTGTGTGTGTGTGTGTGTGTGTGTGTGTGTGTGTGTGTGTGTGTGTGTGTCTGAGACCAGCTCTGCTCCCATTTCCTCGCATAGAATCGAAAACAGATGGCTCTTTAACGGTCGCGTATTCATTCATATGAACGTTAGAATATATAATTATTTTACTGCGCCCCGGTTGAGAAACGCTGCTACTACTGATTGTCTTGGATTGCATCCATGAAATATTGTATAGGCCTACTGCATATTGACAAATCTTCGACCGGTATATTGCGCAATAAACGGGAGATGGGGACCCCCCCGATTATTGACGGGTATTTCGCACACTGTGTGGATGTAAGCTTGGTGTGGATGTTAGCTTGGTGTGGATGTAAGCTTGGTGTGGATGTAAGCTTGGTGTGCAAAAAATAGCACCTACAAAACGTGACACGAGTACTTGGTATTTCTTGCATCTCCACTTGTGCAAGCAATGTGCTGTGGTGTGGACAAATGTAATATATTAAAGATATGTCCAGCATTCCATGCTTTGTACCTTTTAGACAGAAGGTGTGTATCTTTAACACAGAAGGTTTCTATCTTTAATACAGAAGGTTTGTACCTTTAATACAGAAAGTTTGTATTTGAAATACAAAAGGTTTGTATCTTTAACACAGAAAGTTTGTATCTTTAACACGGAAGGTTTGTACCTTTAATTCAGAAGGTTTGTATCTTTAACACAGAAGATTTGTACCTTTAATACAGAAGGTTTCTATCTTTAATACAGAATGTTTGTACCTTTAATACAGACGTTTTGTATGTTTAACACAGAAGGTGTGTGCCTTTAATACAGAAGGAGAGGCGGAATAAAGGCTGAAACATTCCCACATTAAAGTGTAAAATGGGCTTTAGATACTTGGCCAAAACATTGAGTGTAAAAACCCTGTGAGGCTTCACAATGGAGCCTAGACACTACTGGTGGTTTTAGTTCATTTTTTAGGTTGGATTGTAGTTAGCAACAGTTTTCTGCTGTGACAGCCTGGCCTGGAAATGTTTTTATTTTTACACTGTTTGTGCTCATCTTCGATTCGGAGACAAACAACATGTAAAACCACAACAAACATAATGAAGAAAAAAAAACTAGACACTCATTACTAGTACAATCACCATTTTAAGAAAAACAATAAGAGTTAAATCCGCAGGCTTGTAAGATTAGCATACGCTCCTCCTCCGCTGACTCCCATCATAGTCGCCTTGCTCTGAGTAATTGCTCAATTTCGGCACAATAACAATTCAGAGCATTTAAAATAAAAAGGTTTACTTCATCATTGGGACTTTTAGAGGTCTCTTGTATGATTGTTTCACTGTTGTTTTATTGGACTTCACTGCCAGTGTTAGGGTGTTATAAAAAGCCTGTTGATTGTCTGTGTGATTCTGAATTGATTAGATTAGATTAGATTCAACTGTATTGTCATTGCACAGCCCAAGTACAGTACAGTACAGAGAAAATAATGCAAATGTTGCAGTAAAGGGCATGGTTATATACAATGTACAGTGGTTAAATAAGATGTAAAAAGAGTAGGTATGAGATATGTGCAGAGTTACAGGTGCATATATATATATATATATATATATATATATATATATATATATATATATATATATATATGTATATATATATATACACACAGGTAAGTATCAACAGGTAGTGAGCAGGGGTATGAACCCCATTTTAAATTGGAACATATCGCTCTGAGTCTGAATCTGATGTTAGTGACACATTAATGTATACATTCCAAACCACAGTGGTTGACTGCACGTAATGGACATCTACACTTAACATTTTAAATCACACCATAACTAGGCTTTCTCTCTCTCTTTCTCCCTCCAGCCTGCTACATCTCTCTCTGTCTCTCTCCATGTCTCTCTACCTCGGCCAGCCTCTTTCTTCGAGGCTATCTCTCTCTTTATCCCTCCATCTGTTATGACCCAACTAGACTGGCTAGCCAAATGTGCCAGAGAACCCAGAAGAAGAGGCAGGACACCCAAAACAACGAATAATGTCTTTACTGAAACTCAAAATCAACAGGGTAGGGTTGGATAGGTATGGTCGACACGGGGAGATGGTCCAGAGGGTGGAACGTGGAGAGGGTCCTTGGAGTGGGGGGGTTGGACGAGACGCGACGTAGTCGGAGCTGGAGACAGAGGTTCTCGGGTAGGAGGGAGCCATAAGGTTCTCAATGATCTCGCCCCCGACGTCGGTCTTCGGCAGAAGGTTCACAATGATCAAGCGCCCAACGTCGGACTTCGGCAGAAGGTTCACAATGATCAAGCGCCCGACGTCGGTCTTCGGCAGAAGGTTCACAATGATCTCGCCCCCGACGTCGGTCTTCGGCAGAAGGTTCACAATGATCAAGCGCCCGACGTCGGTCTTCGGCAGAAGGTTCACAATGATCAAGCGCCCGACGTTGGTCATCGGCAGCCTTAAGAAGGGTAGATCCCAGGTGTTCATTAGCCTCAGCGGCAACACCTGGGATTGGTTAGAGCGTGGGAGCACAACACCATCTCTACATTTCTACCCCTCAATATCTCATCTCATCTTTCTCTCTCTTTTTCACTCCTGGTTGAGGAGTTACCAGGGCTGTCAATTTGTATTCTCCTGATTTGTCTGGGATATTATTTGGGAAATATGTAAGTATACGTTTTTTCCCCCTATATATTCTGTTGGTTTTCCAGCATGATATAAATAGTAATCATAACCTATGCCAATACCTTCTTCCTAACCTTGCTGTTGATGTTTAATCCTCAGTTTAAATATAACCGGGAGAGTGTAGACAGAGATAAAAGGAGCGGAGGAGAACATTAAATGTTTTAGAACATAAACATAAACTTCTTCGGTGTCGTGTGCTGGGGAAGCAGGTTGAGGTCAGCAGACGCCAACAAGATCAGCAGGATCGTCAGGAAGGCTGGCGCTGTCCTGGGGGTCCAGCTGGACTCCTTGTTGGTGGTGTCTGAGAGGAGGTTGCTGCGCAAGCTGCGTAGTATCCTTGACAACAACTCTCACCCTCTCCATCAGGTGCTGACCTCATACAGAAGCACCTTCAGCAACAGACTCATTCCACCCAGGTGTACCACAGAACGCCACAGGAAATCCTTTCTTCCTGTGGCCATCAGACTCTTTAATTCATCTACCTCGGGTCGTGAGAGGGACAGTGAGACTCAGTGACCTGAGGCCAACGCACTGTGTTATTATTGTTTGGTCAACGCACTGTAAATCCTTTCACTGTAATTTTGCACTGTAAATTCAATTTCACTTTTCACTTTTCACATGTCACTTTTCAGTATTCATCGAGAGATATTTATTAGTATTTTATTACTGCCAATTTGCACCATACGTATTGTTGTATATTGTATATACCTACGTATTACTGTAATAACACTGTAATGTGCATTCATCTGTCAATACATTTAGATTTCATTTAGATTTCATTTAGTTATATTTTGTTTATACTAGTTTAGTTTAGTTTAGTTTGTTGTTATTTAGTTTTTAGGTATTAGTATATTTTGTGTGCATTTATTCCCCCTGTTTCAAACAGACAGAGAGAGAGATACAGACAGAGAGAGAGATAGATTGAGACAGACAGAGAGAGAGAGAGAGAGAGAGAGAGAGAGAGAGAGAGAGAGAGACAAAGAGAGCGTGCCCTAGCGGGTAAGAGAAGGGGGGGAAGCGTGACATTTCGTATCCCCACCTGCTAAATATGGCAGACAGGTTCACGTGAAATGAAGTAAAACAACTGCAGCCTCGACAACAACAACACAAAAAAAGTTTCAGCCTTGTCCACAATTCTGTTAAATAATTCATCCTTTTAGAAAATCAAATACAATATTGACAAGAAACCTCCAGCCATGGTCCCGCCTCCGGGTCCGACGCCACAGAGAGGAGATGTTCTTAATGTGATCGTCTGGAGGAGTGGGTGTTCCTCCATCCCCCTGTAGCGATAATCATGCAAATAACTTAACTTTGTCTATGAAACCAGCCTCCCGTCATGTCTCGAGGGGTTAATTATGTTTTCAAAGTGAAACTGTGGGTGCCTGTTGTTGTTGTTGTTGTTATTATTATTTTACCTTGACACCAATTGTATAACACGTGCTCTACGGATGTGCCTGATTTAAAAATATATATATTTTGAATTTTGATTGGATAAAATGTGGCTGAGTTATGCGCAAAATCACATTATTTACATGAGTGAACCCTCAATCACAGGGGGGAGGCAAAATCACACAGAAACAGCATTTACAGCTGAAGCACGTCTGGGATTCACTCCAAATCGCTTGGGGAGACTCATCTCTCCTTCCCCGTGAAATGCTTGCCGTTTTAATATTGTAAATGTTTTGTTTTGTAAATTTTTGAGCAGAATATGTTTCCCTATATTCTCTACATTTAGCTTGTATTATGCATGTTCCATGCATAATACAAGCACGCATAAATGTTCCATGCGTGCACCAGCATCCTGAAAGAGGCCTTCAGCCTCTTCAGAACAGGCAGATCAAGCTCAGACGGATCCCTTTGTTTGGGTTCAGTATCGGTGGTCGCCCTCCTCCTCTCCTCCTTCTGCACACAGGGGAATAAAGATGGGAATCTGGTCCTCCCCATCAGGTGCTCATTGACCCACCCACCATTGAACCGCCGGTCTGCGGCTGTCTGCCAATCACAGCCTCACACCCTTTTAACAGCAGGGGGCCTCCTGAGGGCACGCCACTGGGGTCACACACACACACACACACACACACACACACACACACACAAATGCACGCACACACATACATACACACACACATGTACACAAACACACACACACGTACACACACACACACACACACACACACACACACACACACACACACACACACACACACACACACACACAGACACACACACACACACACACACAAGTACACACACACACACACACACACACACACACACACTCACACACACACACACACATGCACATGCTTGTTTGCCACACCTGACAGGTGGCAGGTGTACCAGCTGTGGATTGGTTACAAGACAAAGGCAGCGGTTATCAGTTGAGTCAGAATGACAGGTAATCAGCGTAGCCAGAGCTGTTCCTTATGGCTGAAGTGCCTATTGAATCATTTTATTTATTATTATGCCAGTTCTGCGTTATCGTCGACTGTAAATGTAACATGCTAGCCCCATGGATGGGCTGTTCTGTGTGAAAGGTGGGAACAGGAGTGAGGCTTTATAAAAGCACACATCCTTGTCATGGCTCCAAAGTGAATGACAGAGCTAATGCGTTTATTATCAGATAATAACTGTTGGGTCCCAGCTGAGGTCTGACCCTGGCAGGCCTGTGATGCCCTTATCTTAAAAAAACACAAATGTATTTATTTGGACCCGCTCTGTGAGGTCAGCTTAGCCATCTGCTTCTCAGAATGACCACTGGTCCTCAGCCAAACCACACTAACATCCAAACCACACTAACATCCAAACCACACTAACATCCAAACCACACTAACATCCAAACCACTAATGTCCAAAACCCTAACGTCCACAATGCTAACAACAACAATGCTAAAGTCCACAACGCGCCCGAAACAGGGGAGGAAAAATGACTTCAGGCAGAATTTCTAAGCTTTCAGGGTGAATCGCTAAACAACCAGTGTGTGTGTGTGTGTGTGTGTGTGTATGTGTGTGTTTGTGTGTGTGTGTGTGTGTGTGTGTGTGTGTGTGTGTGTGTGTGTGTGTGTGTGTGTGCGCTACTTGCATGTGTGTTGTGTGTGTGTGTGTTTGTGTGTGTGTGTGTGTGTGTGTGTGTGTGTGTGTGTGTGTGTGTGTGTGTGTGTGTGTGTGTGTGTGTGTGTGTGTGTGTGTGTGTGTGTGTGTGTGTGTGTTTGTGTGTGTGTGTGTGTGTGTGTGTGTTAGTTAACAGAAATTAGATCAGAATTGCCCAAAGAAAGAAGTAGAAGTAGACCCTCCCCCATCACCTCCTCCTCCTCCTGGACTATCTCCTCTACTCCCACCCATCACTCTTTACTGTAAAACACTTTTATCTGACACCTCCTCTGGCCTCCTTTTCTTTTTTCTCTCTCTCTCTCTCTCTCTCTCTCTCTCTCTCTCTCTCTCTCTCTCTCTCTCTCTCTCTCTCTCTCTCTCTCTCCTCTCTCTCTCTCTCTCCTCTCTCTCCTCTCCTCTCTCTCTCTCTCTCTCTCTCTCTCTCTCTCTCTCTCTCCATGGCTCCGTCCTGTCGGCTCCGTGCTCAGAGCTGTCTTCTCCACGCCCAAGGGAAGCAACCGAACAAAATAACACACACCTGCCCAACAGACAGCTGTGATGTCCTCCTCCTCCTCCCTCTTTCTCCTCCTCCTTGTCCTCCTTCTCCTTGTCCTCCTCCAGTGTAAGAGTGTAAGAGTAAGAAGTGAATAACTGAATGTCATTTCAAGCCTAAAATCATGAGTACTCTCATACAAATCAGAGCGCTCAAAGCATACATGATGGTTTACTTCTGATTGTGGATAGCCCAGGTTAGCCCAGGTTAGCCCAGGTTAGCCCAGGTTAGCCCAGGTTAGCCCAGGTTAGCCCAGGTTAGCCCAGGTTAGCCCAGGTTAGCCCTGGTTTGTCCTGGTTAGCCCAGCTCTGTCAATCTAGAGTACCATTGCCTTTGTTATGTTAAAATGGAGACCATTTTGGCACATTTTGTTTGCCAAAGGAATTCCTTTTACTGTACATATTGCTGCAAAGGCATGTCTTTTAGTCCCTTAGTCAGTTGTGAGAGGATTCAAGTGATACCGTGTCTATATGTTATGAAATTGTCTGTTACTATAATAAAAGGTGACAGAAGGCTTTGTAAGTTACTTCAAATAATAGTCAATATAATGAATCCCCAGCCTAGTAAGACACACCTAGTAAGATCTTACTAAAGGTATACTAACTCACCACTAATAGAGATATTCATATGAATTTTCACATATGGATATTTAGCTGGAGATATTGATTCTTGGTCTTGTGAGTGGGTAAGAAGGCTTGTGTTTTAGAGCCGTCTTAGTTATTATACTACTCATGTTATAATGTCAAATAATAATCGTATAGTCATGTTACCTCCTAGTCCTCCTGGTGGTGGTAAATAACTAAGCCATTTACTGCAACATTGGCACTCAATGACAATACATTTGAATCTAATCGAATCTAATGTAGTCCAGTAGGAGCTATTGTGTAACCGCTGTGTCAGCCTTTATGCTCCTGTATAGTGGACCAGCTTATTCCAGACTGAGTAAATAAGGTACAACTTTGTGCGTTAAGTTCCCTATTGATTAAACTTTACACTTTTGAAGCTTGAGCTGATTTTGTTTGTGTGGTTTTAGTCAGCGGTATGCTTTACATTGAGGATGTAGGCTCACAAAGAGCTTTCAATGGCAGCACAGTGGTGGATTTAGACCCCTTGGAGAGGCTTTAGCTCGGTCTGGATGGATTCATATTCTATTTGTACCTTCTGCTATTTTAAAGTTGAACAAAAATCGATGCTATTCTGACTACTAGAAGCTGAAGAAGCACAACATTGGCTGCATGCATATGAAAAGTAAATTTAAAGTTTGCAATACAAATTTGTATTTACATACTAGTTATCGCTGTTTAGTTCGTAAATCAAGTGATATCCACTCTTTGAAATAACCCGCTTTGGACTGTCTGAAGCTACATGAATTGTGGGACCGCCAAGCTTTTGGACCCACTCTGTCCAGGGGGAGAAGGAGAGCAGACATTGGCCTGCGATGCCTTGATAGAGAGACACAGCAGACAGAAGACACCGGACAGACAGACAGATAAAGATACTGAACAGCATGTCTTATTGCTACAAGAAAAACACATCTTCTCCAAACTCCAAACGACATCCATCCAGAGCGACATCATGCCAGCAAAATGTGTTCATGCACTCTGAGGCTTATGATGGACTTGTTGTAGGGAACATGGACTCCCAATCACTTAGAAATGGTGGTGGTGGTGGTGGTGGCGGTGATGGCGGTGGCGGTAAACCACCCTGGGAACCATCTCTTCTCCCCCTATGGTCCGGTCACCAGTTCCGCAGCATCCGTACAAAGAACTTGTTTTTATCCACAGGCAGTGCGCCTATTGAACTGTTAGGAGTGCTGCATCCATCATAACATTGTCATTCACATTACACGATCATACTTTGCTGGACTTTCTGGACTCTTTACAATTACTGCACTGTACAGCACTGTCTTCACGATGCTGCTGCAAAACTGGCACTTAGATGCTTTTAATTATTTTTGCACAATTCAAAGCATGCGAATATCATCCGTCAGTCACTTTGTTGTTCTTTTTATGTACTTTTTTTTTGTATATAGTATTTTTATAGTATTGTTTTAAAAATTCATGGTGGTGGCGGTGGTGGTGATAGTGGCGGTGGTGATAGTGGTGGTGATAGTGGTGGTGGTGGTGGTGATGGTGGTGGTGGTGGTGGTGATGATGATGGTGGTGGTGGTGGTGATGGTGGTGATGTGGTGGTAGTGGTGGTGGTGGTGGTCATAGTGGTGGTAGTGGTGGTGGTGGTGGTGGTGGTGATGATGGTGGTGGTGGTGGTGGTCATAGTGGTGGTAGTGGTGGTGGTGGTGGTGGTGATGGATGGATGGTGGGTGGTGGTGGTGGTGGTGGTGGTGGTCATAGTGGTGGTAGTGGTGGTGGTGGTGGTGATGATGATGGTGGTGGTGGTGGTGATGATGATGGTGGTGGTGGTGGTGATGGTGGTGGTGGTGGTGGTCATAGTGGTGGTAGTGGTGGTGGTGGTGGTGATGATGATGGTGGTGATGGTGGTGGTGGTGGTGGTGATGGTGGTGGTGGTGGTGGTCATAGTGGTGGTAGTGGTGGTGGTGGTGATGATGATGGTGGTGGTGGTGGTGATGGTGGTGGAGATCTAAGAGCGTGACACGAGCGGGGGGAATGGGGGGAGGGTGACACGATTGACTAAAAAGGGAAACACAAATGGCCACCTGTCAGGACTGCTTAGTATTTAACTTGCTGTTCCGCTCTGGTTATTTATTTTTCTCATGGCCGGGTCCAGCCATCAATTCTCCCAGTCCACCGCATATGCAACAAAAAGAGCTAATTTTAAAACCTCAAAACCTCATTCAACGGCCTCATTGTGTTTGGATATACAGTTATGTGTTGCTAAGAAATAGAAAAACAGCTTTAAAGCGGACCTGCTGTCAAGGCTCCGGGGTATGGAGGATCGTGTCCGTTTGGAAGCGAGCGAAGTGGAGAAGACATGGAGAGAGAGAGACATCTAGTGGTGGACGGAGGTACTACATGTGCATATACACAGGGTAAAGGAAAATACAAGGTCATGAAAACACAAAAGGCTCCATATAATGTTGTTTTGTATGCATATGAAAAGTACATTTTAAATACTACTGACAATCTACGGGTGAATTCAAGCCAAATGCATTTCAAAGGCCATTAAAGCCCTACTGGCTTAGGCCGGATGTGTCTGTCAGGATTGACGTCCTCTACGCCGGCTATTTTGCAGCTCAGGAGAGAAACACAAATATAGCTGAACGTCAACAAATTACTTTTCCACTCCAGCAGGATTATACCTTGAGACCAGAAATATTCATTCCCCAGCTATTTAAAAGTCAAAAACAACAACCATAATACAAAACTGTAGCTGTAATGTCTATGTCAAGGCGTTGGTCGCTGCATGCTCAAATAATACCTCAAATAAAACCATGGGGAAATTGGCCACTTAGCCACCAGCCCCGCCCCCCCCCCCCCCCCCCCAAATAGATCTCCTGCCAGCAGATGGGAGCTGCTTTAGTTTGTCTCAGGTTGAACCCATTACCCGCTGATGGCTCTACCCTGCCCTCCATTTGGACAATGCTATCGTTTCTCCATCGGAGAGATGTAAATGCTCAGAACAGACCCCCCCTTCCTGTCTGTGAACACAGCGAGGAGACCCTGGAGCCTTTCCCTCCCTTCACTCGATTGGCAATGGCCTGATGAAGAACGACTCTGGGTCTCAAAGAGTTAATAGTAGTTTCAGGGAAGAGGGCTGACGTGACCTGAGGACAACTTGCTGTGTAGCCTTAGTTTCCCCGGTCTCTGATAGGACTCCAACCTCAGAGGGCAGCTTGTTGTCAGGTGTCCGTCATATCAATCCCTGTCAGAGTCTGTTTGGATAATTCACAGTTGTCTTATTTCCGTGGAACCAGCACGCAACAAAACGATGGAAATGGATTTAATGATTTTTTTAGACTGGCATTTATATTCATGAGTTTGAATACATTCAACTTTAATTTGACAGACTGGGGGGCGGGAGAGAGAGAGAGAAAGACAGCGAGAGAGAGAGAGAGAGAGAGAGAGAGAGAGAGGTACCTTGCCAACCATCGCTGGCTCTTAGTTTTCTGAAGGACAGTATGTTTCCCTGACCTCTGTGGTTTCCAGACAGGGCAGCAGCCCAGCAGCCCAGCTCCCCCCAACATCACTTCCCCTTTCCCTCCTCACCCGCCCAATTCCGTAAACAGGAGAAAGTGTCTAGACAACAAGGCTCTCCGTGGTGATGGCAGGAGACAGCAGGCTGAGACAGAGGTGTCTAAGTTGGTTTGTCGGGATAAAGCAGAACCTTGTTGCAGTGGCCTTATCCTTAACATTCCACACTCTGCCACCAGGGGCATATCCAGAGGGAGGACGGGGTCATTGACCACCCTGAGTGGCACCCCTTCTAGATCTGGCAATTTATAGGATTTTAACTTGTCAATCAAAATCTAAATGTGAGATGGGTTTCGGGCTTAGGACTACGAACACTACAGCAAAGAAAGAAAAAAAAAACCACAATTGCACAGACAGATAAACAACAAATATTCTCTGCACTGTTCTACAAAGGTTAGGTATTCTATTAAAAATAACAAAATTCTGTCATAGTGCCGTGATTGACACTCACCTGGCCCCAGTCAGACTGATTAGAGTCTGGTTGGAGCAGCCTCATCTGGCCCCAGTAAGACTGATTAGAGTCTGGTTGAAGCAGCCTTGCCTGGCCTCAGTCAGACTGATTAGAGTCTGGTTGAAGCAGCCTCACCTGGCCCAAGTCAGACTGATTAGAGTCTGGTTGAAGCAGCCTTACATGGCCCCAGTCGGACTGATCAGAGTCTGGTTAAAGCAGCCTCATCTGGCCCCAGTCAGCAGGAGTGTTAGCATAGACCAACTACAAAACTAGAAAAATCATTCCCTCACTCCCTAGTCCCTCTCTAGGAAGTTCTATGTAGAGCTATATACTGTGTATATAGTATTACATATTGTAAGCTCATCAGTAGAATTAAAAAATACTTTTGGCCACTACTCAAGTCGCCGCTAATTACATAATTGCTGTTGCATAATTAAACGTGCCCCATCTACAGTGGACATCACTTCTTGTCTGTCTGCTGTTTTTCTTTCAGTGCAATGCATGATGGTTAGTGACCAATGGTTGTTCACTACTTTTCACGATGCATTGTGGGATACGGTGAGTGCACATGCGGACAGCACTACAAAGTAGTGAGTGATTTCGGACACAGCCGTTATTGGAAGGAGGCCTCAAGAAGCCATTTTAATTGCGTGTGGCAGTGTCTGCTGCATGCACTTTATCCAGACAACAAGAAGCTTAGGGTCCGCAAAGACACAGCACACCAAAGAAATAAGTTTTCTCTCTTAAATTCTAATCTGAAGAGATTGATGAAATCGTGAGAGCTTTATCTCGGCGTGCCTCCTCTTCAGGTGTTTAAGTGATAGTAGGCTGAAAAATGGAGGCTCATTGATTTTACTGTCAAACCCCTTCGTTCCAAGCCAGTTTTTCTCCATGTCAATACCTCCCCAATAGCCACTATGTACAATCATGTACCACTGCTACTGCATGGGGGGCTGGGTTATGACTTCAATGTCTCTTCAGTCAATATGGAAAAAAGTTTGTATAAAGCACCAGGATGGGCGAGTGCTTTGTCTGACCGCAAAAGGTTCCGTGTTTGATCCTCATCCTTGGGGCGGCAGTATAGCTCAGGAGGTAGAGCGGTCGCGCCACATCCGCAAAGTTGCTGGTTTGAACCCCGGCTCCTCCTAGCAAGGAAAAACTGTCGAGGTGTCCTTGAGCAGGACACCCTAACTGCTCCCCGGGCTGCTGTATACATTGCTGACCGCTGCTCCTAATACTAGGATGGGTTTAATGCAGTGAAATTCCTTTCGCTGTACAGTACTTGTGCTTTATTATTATCAATGTCTGCACCTGTAGCCTTTCGTGGTGTTTAAAGAGTGTGTTTAAATGTTTTACAGTCTATGGTTTACAAGCGGTCTTTCAAGCTATTTCAAAAAAGAGTTAATAATTTGACGAACATCTGAACCGAGTTTATAAAAAACAAAAGGAGACGATAGCAAGACGTAGAAACAAATGTAAGCCTTTATTGGAATGTTTTCAGGCATTCAATTAAAAAATTTAAAAATGTTTAATTGAAAACAAAAAAATGATCTCTAGTCTGGTCAGTTTCTCAGTCTCTTCCCCATCACAGTAACGGCGTGCGTTCTCTGCCTCTATCTCTGTTCTCTCACTGCGTTCTAACGCTAGGATTCTAATCAGTTGTGAAGGAAGAACAGAAGAATTTGAAGTAAAGATTAACAATGGTGCATTATGGGAAATCACAATGTTTCCAACACTGGTGTATCGAAGCGGTCACTTGACGATACCTGAATGAACCCTTGATTTCCCGTTGACCATTTTCATAGAAAAAAAAAAATATATATATAAACAAGCTCTTTTCATGAACGCGGAGAGAAGTGCATTTGAAGCAGAAAAACAGAAGGAGAAAGTGTTGTTAATTACTTAGCGGTGCCGTGATCTGAGAGTCACTGGGACTCCTCAACCATCAATATGTTCCAACGTCCCGGAGGCTGAAGTTAACCCCACCTAAACTCACCTCTCCAAACCTCATCACCATCCACAAACATTGACAAACATTCACAATACTTATTTTTTTTACATCCCGCCAGACCGTTTGGCCTTGGGGTCTTTTCTCTTTCCATTTATTTTCCTAATCTGGATTGGTCCCTCTTAATCTTGATTCACTGATTTTACATCCAAAACAGAACAAGCCATTTTACAAATAAAAATGAAAAAATGCGGAAACGCACCACCGTCCCTGATCTCTCAAGCCCGCCAGTCGCACTGTGACATCACCCGACCCACCAATCAATCAACTCCTTAACCCTGCTCCCCCTAGCCCCGCCCACCACCCCGCATCTAGCCCTGCCAACCACCCACATCCAGCCCCAGCACTGCCAAGACTCTGGAGGTGAGTTAGGACATGACTCCGAACACTGGGTTGTGGCGACAGATACTTGGCCCCATCTCCTCGTAGTCCTTCTTGGTGTGGCAGACCTGGTAGAACTCAGGCTATGAGGAGAGAGGTGTGAGTGGATAGACTCTTTCACCTGGCCCCTTAACTTCCTGTTAAAGAGACTTTGGTTTTGAGTTAGTCTGGGCCCGTATTACGTTCTGAACGGACAATATCGACAAGGGCAGTTGGGACATCCCTACTTCAGATTTCACAAATCAGACCAAGGTCAAGGACCGATGCACATCTGTTCATGTGTGACTAGTCCCAGACTGACAGAATGTTTGCTTGATGATGATGCGTGTCTTGAGTGCCCAGTTGGAGATGTGCAGATGGACTGCTTGTTTGTTCCACAAACATCACTGTCGTAGTGTTGGAGAGGATAAAGTAATGCCGGGGATATGAAAATAATGCATAGTGGTAGGTTAGGTTTGACGTTTAGACAATGGGCCCATTTTCACAGAGTTTTTCATCATAGGACAAACTCCGGTGTCGCTCATAACACCAACTATGGGTCTGCTGCTTCTCTGTAGACTAAAGGCTCTGACACAGAACCAACACCGTGGTTCTCTTGGTTCGCTCAGACCGTCGCACTGAAACATGCGTCCACCCTACAGTATATTAGAGACTGGGGTGGTACTTGAAAACAAAGTAAATAGGTCCTCATCTGCCCATTTACTCTGTGAATATTTCAGGACAATCTTTCTTTATTAGCCGTGATATTTTCAGTCGCCGATGGATAAGATGGCGGTACCGTGGAGTACGTGGGCTTGTCTATCGCCTCGTCTCCCATGAAGAAATCCAGATCATCAACTCCCTTCATCATCCTCCGCTGGGCCTGGTCGCCCACCTTGGCTGACTCTTTGATGGCCGGATTAAAGAGAGAGAGAGAGAGAGAGAGAGAGAGAGAGAGAGAGAGAGAGGAGAGATATGCTTATAGTCAGAGAGACAGAGAGAGCCAAATGTTGGTTGTATTCAACGGGTGTCCTTCAGTGATCTATTTGACACAATTATACACAAACCACACACACTCACACAAGAACAGTGGTGTCTCACACACACACACACACACACACACTCACACTCTCTCACACCACAGTACACACATGTACCCACAGACTGCTCTTTGTGTCCACTTGGTCCAGATGCCAACAAGGCGTTAGCAGACGGTCTGACCCGCCAACCCCTGTCTACTCCTCTTCCTTGTCCTCCTCCTCCTCGACCAGCGGTAGGATCTGTTCCTGGAGACACTCCCTGTAAAAACTGGTCAGGGTGGCGGTGAGGTGCTGGCAACTCTGTCGGGACAGGAAGTGACCCTCGTCTGGGTAGATCTGGCGGGAAAAACAAAGTTGATTTTGGGACACCACATAGGTCCTATCATAGTGTACCAGTACACCACATAGGTCCTCTCATAGTGTACCAGGACACCACATAGGTCCTCTCATAGTGTACCAGGACACCACATAGGTCCTCTCATAGTGTACCAGTACACCACATAGGTCCTCTCATAGTGTACCAGGACACCACATAGGTCCTATCATAGTGTACCAGTACACCACATAGGTCCTCTCATAGTGTACCAGGACACCACATAGGTCCTCTCATAGTGTACCAGTACACCACATGGTCCTCCTGTTGGTTTGCTACATACCTGCATGCTGTAGTTGGCTCCGACCTTCACCAGGTTCTTGATGAGCTCAGCCGTATGCTGGAAGTGAATGTTGGCTAAAGGAGGAGAATGAAAGAGGGTTAGCAGCCTGTCTCTCTCTCTCTGTTACCCCTTTCTCTCTCTCTGTCACCCCATCTCTGTCTATCTGTCTGTGTCTGTCTGTCTGTCTCTTACCATCTGCTGTGCCATGCACCAGCATTAGTGTCTGTTCCCGGAACGCTTTAGCATTTTGCAGTGCGCTGGAGAACTGTGAAATCAGACAGGAATCAGACATAACAAGGTGATAGCAGATTAATCCACCAGGTGAATCAGACATAACAAGGTGATAGCAGATTAATCCACCAGGAAAAGTTCCAACAAACAAACAAACAATACAATAAAAGATGAATCATTGACTGTTATTCATATTTAGAGCAGCTGTCTCCTGTTCCTACAAAAAGCAAACAGCACCCTCAGTTATTTATTCTAATTAATAAAAGTGCCATATGGATAAATAATGTTTGCGTGAAACAAATCAAATAATAATGAGCATCCAGTTTAACAATGTGTTAAAATTAAACAAATCCTGCTAACTACAGTGGACCACGGTGTTCACCCGGTTCACTCCATGCTCTCGCCTTGTGGGAAAGTGGTTTTGCAGCTTTCTCTTTCTGGTGTTTGTTAGTGGTCGGGGCACAGGTCTCTCAGGTCTCTCATCTCCGACGGGAGCTTCTAGACAACCGCTGACACACCACTAGCACGCCACTAACGTGCTAGCGCCACTGCACCACATAGTGAGCACCATTAGAAATCTGCTGCTATAAAAAGAAACGTGTGTTCCGACACTGGCTTTGATAGCGACAGTGCTGTCATGCTATCGTGCGGGGAGGTTTTAGTGCTAGGCGCGGTAACACCGCTAGCACCCATGGAGCCTTCTGGGACACTAAACAAGATTGACAGCCAGCGAGTGCTAAAAAATTTAAAAGATAAAACAGGCGCGTTACCTGATACCTGCTGTCGTCCCACAGCGGTGTGCCAAGATACCGCTCCGAGAACGCCGATGCTGAACCAACCAGAGAGAGTGATAGATTAGGAGCAGACTTCCTGTGAACAGCTAACAGTTAGCCGCCACAACAACCTGGGATTCCTGTCACCTGCTGGCAAAACACGACTGTTTCACCAGCATCTCGCCCACAAATATGAATGAGACCGAGCGTTCACGACCGGTCTAATAATAGTCGTGTTACCATTTTCTCAGGATTCAATTTCTATCAGAGCATTTCTAAGAAATATAAATAACAGCTTGTCAGCAGACAGGCAATCGAGACAATATGTTGTGTGACATTGACAGTTTACCTCAACCTTCACATCCAATATGAACTGTACGACACTGAAAAGACAACAACGTCAAATCATGTCTTCACGCTACAGGAGTAGCATTTGATGCTTTTGCTCCATTGCTTTTTGATATAACATATCTGATTGTTTGGGGAAAATGAATAGCAATTTCAGGTCTCAAATATCTCAGCTTCAAGGAACTTAATGGAGTTAAAGTAAATATAAACAACCCAGTGTGTGTTTGTGATAATCCTCCATCTCCTTTGGATGAGTATAAATGTGGCACTGATCAGAGCATGAATTTAAAGACGTCTGTCTTTAAAGTCGTTCCTACAGTGAGTCTTCAGCGAGTTTTCATGCTCAGCAAGAGGACAAATTGAACATATTCCTCAGAATGAGCAGCAGTTGAAACGTCATGTTTTCTCTCCAGCTTACTTTTTGAAATGAGTGAATTTTCAGTGAGTTTCAGAGTGTGTGTGATGGCGTTGAGATGGCTGTACCCACCGTATAATCTCCAGTCTGTGACGGGGGACACGGCGCAGGCACATTTAAACAGACCGTCGGTAGACTTCAACATCATCAACGTCAGGTAAGCCCCGTAACCCTAGCAACCACAAACATCCTCATTCAGCCTGCTTCATGCTCCTCGCGGAAAGTAAACACAATATGCATTGGGAATCAACTAATTGAAATCACATGCATTAATCCATCAGTTAATCTATCAATTCATTAATCAACCATTCAAACCCCAAAAAGTGTTAAAATGAACCGCAAATTTAAATGAACTGCAAATTTAATAATACTAATATATTAATTTAGAGTCTAAGGCTAACACACTAAAAACTATAAAGAAAAAAGATAAAAATAATTATTCCACTGATATTAATTATTATGTATGATTGTTTATGTGGTTCAATTTTCAGAGTCATCATATCATATATATATTATATGGAAATAGCTGATGAAGAATATATATTTTCATTGCGTTGAAGGTCAAGACAAAGACAACGCATAATATTACCCTTCCATAAACTGCTATCCTCGTCCGATCGATATATGGGAGTTTCATCATGTATCTGAAAATAGTCAAAATGAATCATTATTACGAGTAGACCAAGAAAAGACATAAATTCTTGAATGATTCAATATTTCATATGTTCTATCAAAACCAAACCAAGTTATTATGAATCATTCGATTTTAATTGCTACGTTTTAATGAGATTTTCGAATTTTCATAACAAAAAAAATGGAAACTAGCAAATGGAGATTGCAGCACGTACTCCACTGCAGCGATCTGGTCCTGGACCTCGGCGGTACCCAGGCGTTGGTGGATCTCATGGAGAAGCCTCTGGCCCTGGAAGCCACTGCCCCGCCCGTCCAGACGAGCTACGATAACGTTGTCCGAGCTCACAAGCACCGAGTCCCAGTCCAATATGAAGCGGTCATTCACTGACTGGCCACCGGGGGAGCCATCCCTAAACATGAAACACAAATACATTTATTTCAAAGAGACATTGGATGGATTTGAACTTAACAGTTACATTGGTTTTTCAGCTGACTTAAATTGTGTTTATTTTAGCTTGATTTCTTCAACAAACAAAAAAGCACAACACACAATAATGGAAGTATATAGAATGACAAAAGTTGGAGCATTGAAGAAGCACAAGATGCACTTCCTGTCAGAAATGACTCATGTTATAGAAATGGTTACACTCTCCTAAATCCAACTTGCTTTTGGATTTAAAGCATGACAAACAGATGTCATAAACAGCAACATCTGACCTCAGGGAGCCCTAGTCAACCCCCCATCAGACCTCTCAACCCCTTGTGTAGTCCACAATACAGAGCAGAACCAAAGCAGGTGGAGGCTGGGGTGGTGGTGGGTGAAATCAGCTCAGCACACTTTACTGAACAGAGAGAGAGAGTGAGATGGAAGGTCTTATATTGACTGCCTGTGTTTGATTGGACCGCGTTATCTGTCAGCTGACGAGTGCTGAGTCTCCCACCAGAACTAGCCACGCCCATGAATGAAAACCACAACACCCACTAATAGAAAGACATAGAATAGAAGAAGAGGTAAAGGTATTTATTATAAGATACATACACCACTAAAAGTAGACCGTAGTGACGTGATTCCGAGAAGTCTGGGGGGTAGGAGATCTTCAAAGGTAAATCTGGAGGGAGAAATATAGAAAACAAATAAACAATTCATGAAAGTTTCTTCAGAATAGGCTCTTTCTCTAAATCAATATTAGATCATAGCATCTACACTTTATTCTCACCAAAATGTTCCATCTGTACTGTCAGGAAGTCAGTCAGTAGGATCCTCTTGAATTTCAACGCAGCCTTTAGTTGTGAGTTGTTCTCTAAGATGTAGTAATCTACAGGAACAGAAGAGGGACATTGTGCTATAGTGAGACAGAGAGTGGCCAAAAGCGCCGAAGAAAGACATGTTTTCTTCTCGGTAAACTTAAGGGAACAATTCAATTTACTACAAAGTCAATGTCACGGTAACTCCACTGATCCAGTTTGACCGTAACAGTTGGATTAGCAAATATTGTTCCTCTCATAATTGTTGTAATCATTTTGAATCAAAAACACTTCACCATTGTCATCATAGGCTAAAACCTTGAATGCGCATGAAAACAACAACAAATACATTTCTTGAAATACAGACTCATGATATTCCCAGATTAAATCAATGATTCCCCTTTCCTTTCTATTCCTTCTAGTGAACTACATGGAGGACATAGAACTACATGGAGGACATGGAACTACATGGAAGACAAGGAACTACATGCAACTACAAAGAGGACCTGGAAGTTCCTTTGAATCTGGAAAACCAGTCAGCTACCACGAACACACGACCGGAGCACCAGGTACTCCTGTCTTACTATTTAAGGTTTAGGTTATTTAGGAGATGCTTTCATCCTCCAGCAGTGCACCTGTGATGGAGAAGGCTCACTGGTATGCTTCAATACATTAGCATTGCTATCATATTATATTTAAAGAACAAAACATGGAGGTTCTTACTGGCATTGTGGAGGCTGTGCAGGATCACAGTTGGCACCCCTGGACCTGAGAGAAAACAAGACACATATGATCCAAACAATTCATCCTTAATCATCGTGTTGCTTCCAGTCCAAATGGAGCCCTGAATAACCCCTGAATAACCCCTGAATAACCCTAGACCTAACTCTCAGAATGCACACACGCCGTCGCTTGATAACCATTTGTAGGCACGGTAAGATGACACACACACACATACACACACTGGACATGTCCTGGCACCCGCTTATTCTGTCTCTGTCACTGCTTGTCATCCTCTCCCACTTACCTGAGAGGGAGGTGGTGAGAGGTTATCTGTGCTGCCCATGGAACAGCCCTGCGCTGTCAAATTAAGTCAATTCCATTCAGAGGCAGTAAAGTGCCCAGAGAGGCTGATATGATGGGGGGGGGGGGCTAAAGAGCTTGGTTCACACACAAACACACACACACGCGCGGGCACACGCACACACACACACACACACACACACACACACACACACACACACACACACACACACACAAAGACACACTCACACATACACATACACACACACAAAAACACAAAGACACAGAGACACACACACACACACAGCCACACACGTGTGTGTGTGTGTGTGTGTGCGTGTGTGTGCCACATACACACTAACACACTCTCACTAACACAGACTAACACACTTTTACAAACACTGGCACACAATTACACACACAATTACACACGCACACACACACCCACACACATATCATCTCTCAGCTGTTATTATTTTATCAACAGCTGACTGTGGTCCCAGTGATTCAGTGCACGGAGCAAAGCAATGTCTGGATGGGCACAATTTCCTCCAGATGAACAAAGATAAAACTGCAGTAACTATTTTACGTGCAAGACACAAAAGAGTCTAAATAAACGCTTATATTGAATCTCTATCATTGAAGACTTAAAATCAAGTCTGAAATCATGGGTGTAGTTATGGACTCTAACCTAAACTTTTACAGCAACATCAAGGCCGTTACAAAATCAGGCTTGTATCACCTTAGCAATTATTAAAGAGTTGATGGTCCAAACAAGACCTGGAAAACCTCCCCCATGCTTTCATTTCTTGACTACTGTCATGTCTCTCTTTAAAGCTCCAAGTCATCCAGAAAGCTGCTACTGGAGTTTTAACTCAGACTAAGAGAGCAGACCACATCACTCCAGTGCTCAGATCACTCTGGTTTACCAGAGAATTCAGTTCAAATGATCACTAGTAGTGTATAAAGCACTAAATGGGTAAGTGACCAAAGTTCATCTGTGATGTGCTTGTGTGTTCAGGTCCACTAGAGCGGTCAGGTTATGAGGACCGGCCTGCTCACTGTTCCCAGGGTTCAAACCAAGCGTGGCGTTTCATTTTTATGCACAAAGGATCTGGAACCAAGGTCCAGAACTCTTTACTCCCTTAAATCAGGCCTCAAAACAATTGTTTGCTGCAGCTATTAATGACTGCTTATTGCTGATGTATAAATCTGCATGTTATATTTTTCCATAGTATTTTATTTAAGTTGATTTGTATTTTACATTCCTCCTTTTCTTGTTTTATTATCTTTGAATTTATTTGATTTGATTTCAATAAACTGGCCTTGCCTTGTGTGAGACTAGCATCTCATCCAGACTATGACCAACACCTCCCCTTCCTTACACTGGATCCATTATCCAATTAAAGTACGCTAAACAAGCCATCACTAAAAGATAACTCAAACTAATCATTTCATCAGCCTGTGATTTGAATGAAAGCCTATTTAAGCCTGTTCAACAAAGTGTGTGTGTGTGTGTGTGAAAAGTTTTCAACAAAGAATGTCTTACTGTAACCCATTTCAGGAAAAGCCCACATGTCAGACTGTTGCTTTAAATGACGGTTGACTAAAATGATTCTTGCGTGTTTTGTGTCATTTCTCCCGACAACAATAAACGATAAACACAGAAAGTCCTTCTGATGAACTATTACTGATGGTTCTCTCCTCAGATCAGTAAGCCCTCATAGCCGTCATAAAGATCAACTTGGAAGTGTCACGGCTGGGTGTAGGTGGGTTGGACAGGTGTGCCTGACGCACACCTTCTGAATATTCCAGCTCTCTTTCTCTAGATAGATTTTTATGGCTGAAATGGCTTCCACGCACACCAGCGCCTCAGTCTAATAAATCACAGAAGTCCACCCACACCACACGCAGCCAGCCAGCGTGAAGCTGGCGAGTGAATTGAAATAATAAACAACAGTGTCCCCGCGCTGTTTTTAATAAGGCGCTCGCTGCAACAATCCCGCTGAACGTGAAGCGTTTATACACTCCGCTGGCTAATTGCTTTGATTGCCGGGCTCCTCGTATGGAGTGAATGAGAGCGTTGATTTGAAAGCGGGCGCATGGCGTGTGACGGATTAGGAAGGGCAACCCCTCTGGCGTCTGTCACATCGTTCTGTGTGCGTCGGAGAAAATTAAACTAAATGGTTGACAAAATTACAAACAAAGAAGAACTAACATTATCCTAATTTGATGGGAATCGGCCATCCATCTCAAATTAACGCAGTGTTAGTTTATTATTAGTGTCATTATGAATGAAATTAGGGTAATGGGGGAAGGTTTTCCAGGGTTTCTACTCTTTGGATTTTGGGAGGGTTTCCTTGACCTTTAAAGGGATTTGGGGAGTGTTTCTTTGCCGTTTAAAGTACTGAGGGTCAGGGGTGTTAATGTTAACCCTTCGAGACTGGAACTGTGAAATTGACATGCCTGAACTTAAAGCTTTTTTACCTTTTCAATCATTTAATTAGTAAGTACTCGACAGTGACTCAGATTGCTATCAGTTAATCATTAAAACAACAAATTACAGTCAAGTAATTTTTCTGCCTCTCACCGTTCGTACATTTCTATAATTAAATGCCACAGGTGTCTCCATCAACACAAACACCAATTACTCAAAGTGATGCGCTTAAATACGCCGTTAATGTCACGGCTACGGTGGTTGGCAGGGGGGCGTGGTCTAGCCACGTGGGCTAGCGGCGCACACACGCTCCTGTCAACAAACAATCACGTTGGTTGGCAGGGGGCGTGGCCAAGCCACGTGCGCTGGCCACAAACACACACACACCTGGACACAATTTCCCCCGTGTAATTTGTTTATCACCTCACCTGGGGTGAGGTGATAAACACTCGTTACTCTACTAATTGATTAACACCATAATGAGCAATTATTACCAGCAGTCATGACCCTTAACGAGACAGACCTTTACTGCAGCCGCCCATAAGAGAACGAGACAGACAGACAGTACATCATGCAGACAGACAGTACATCATGCAGACAGACAGTACATCATGCAGACAGACAGTGCATCATGCAGACAGACAGTACATCATGCAGACAGACAGTACATCATGCAGACAGACAGTGCATCATGCAGACAGACAGTACATCATGCAGACAGACAGTGCATCATGCAGACAGACAGTACATGCAGAGCAGAGGAAGGGAGGGCGGGGTAAGGAAATGGACCGACCTTTACAGTGCAGGATGATGTGCTGGTTGGTCGGGCTGATGTCCGCTTCGAAGTACAGACAGTGGGCTTTGTTGAGCTCACAGGTAAGGCAGCGCCTCAGGAACAGACCCACTGTTTTAACGCTGGAAAATAAAGAGAACCCTCACCATTCAGTCACATTATATATTTAAGCATTTTGTTCATTAAATGAAGGGCAGTATACTTGTTTACTGGACTTATTGGACTGATTACAGTTACTGCACTGTACTGCACTGTACTGTACTGAACTGCACTATTCTGCACTATTAGTGCACTGAACTGCACTGTATCCATGACTACGCTACCACTCGCTACTGTGCTGCACTACTGTGGCTTTAAAACGCTTTTTGATGATATGTATATATCATCCATTAGTCACTTACTTGTTATTTTGATTGAGTATAGTATTGTTATAGTATAGTATTGTATATAGTATAAGGTATCATATATAGTAGATAGCATATGGTGTTGTTTATAGTATAAAGTATTGTATATTATATGTACTATTTACTGTTGTTTATAGTATATAGTATAGTATATAGTAGATAGCATATAGTGTTGTTTATAGTACATTTTAGATTATAGTGTAGTATAGTTTAGTATAGTATTGTTGTCGAAATTCATGAGTGAATGTGGAGAAAGCATTCCATTGTAACACATTCCATTGTACTACATGGACAATAAAAAATATTGAATCTTGAATAAGATGCTGCAATATGTTTTCTTGAGCATAGCAAAAGTCAACTAAATTCAATCAACACATATTCAAAGGTCATTTAGAATAGCGGTGTAAATACCCCAGTGAAGTAAAAACAATACAGACATTGTAGTGATGGTATTTGATTGACAGCTACTACTGCTGTGACAACAGAGTTAAAGGAGACACACACAAAACAAATCACCTGAACAGCTGACGTCGTCGTGGCGATCCTTCTGTACTGAGAAAGTACCTGAGAAATAAAAACAACAAGTGTGTTAACTAGGACCATCGCTCAGAATCACATGCTCATCAGACATGGTGACTGGTGGCCGGTCAACACTCACAGGTGGTCATTGTCCTCGTCGTACGCTACGATCTTGGTCACCTCCCAGTTGCCCGAGGTCAGGTGACGAACCTCGCTCTGGTCTGTTCTGAACTGGGAGGAATGGTAAGAAGTGAGTATGTGAATACTCTGAGGAAGTGAATAAGCAAGAGAAACAGCAGCAATACTGTTAAACAAGGTTGAATTCATTTTTTTAAATTTTCTTTGTTTAAATTCCTGGTTTGAGCTTGATGTATTTTGTGTGGTTGTTTGTTGATTTTGCTCTGGTTTCTATGGTATTCCAGAGCGGGGATTAGTCATTGATTAGCACAAGGTTTCCTCTGCTTTCAACAGCTTAAAGAGCTCACCCTGCCGTTACCATGGTGATCAGAACAGAACTGTTGAATGGATAAGGTAGCAGCAGCCCATAATAAGCTGGGACAGACTGGATTAGTATTAGTGGGTTGGAGAACATGAATGGATGAAGCTCGAACCTATTGTCTGTGCTTTTTAAAGGTTGCGTTGATAAAGGAGGATTGATTAATTAATTCAGCATTGGCTCAATGATGTGCTGTATCAATAAAGCTAGGATATTTACCTGTTACAATATGTATGGTTGCCTGTGTGTGCTGTATAAATCAAGTCAATCTAGTTACATGTGCTATATAAATACAGGTAGTATAGTTACCTGTGCTATATATTACAGGTAGTATAGTTACATGTGCTATATATTACAGGTAGTATAGTTACATGTGCTATATATTACAGGTAGTATAGTTACCTGTGCTATATATTACAGGTAGTATAGTTACATGTGCTATATATTACAGGTAGTATAGTTACATGTGCTATATATTACAGGTAGTATAGTTACCTGTGCTATATATTACAGGTAGTATAGTTACATGTGCTATATATTACAGGTAGTATAGTTACCTGTGCTATATATTACAGGTAGTATAGTTACATGTGCTATATATTACAGGTAGTATAGTTACATGTGCTATATATTACAGGTAGTATAGTTACCTGTGCTATATATTACAGGTAGTATAGTTACCTGTGCTATATATTACAGGTAGTATAGTTACCTGTGCTATATATTACAGGTAGTATAGTTACCTGTGCTATATATTACAGGTAGTATAGTTACCTGTGCTATATATTACAGGTAGTATAGTTACCTGTGCTATATATTACAGGTAGTATAGTTACCTGTGCTATATATTACAGGTAGTATAGTTACCTGTGCTATATATTACAGGTAGTATAGTTACCTGTGCTATATATTACAGGTAGTATAGTTACCTGTGCTATATATTACAGGTAGTATAGTTACCTGTGCTATATATTACAGGTAGTATAGTTACCTGTGTGGTGAACATGGCGATGTGGTGGAACTCTCCTCTTCCTCCCTGCTTGACAGGAACGGTGAGGAAGAAGCGGCTGGCGTCTCTGGAGAACACAGGTTCCTGGTTCTGCAGAGGACCGGAGAATATTCATCACAGACATCATCTCCCTGAGACGGTTGAGGGGGAGGAGAAGGTGGTCCATGACAGTACCACCGTGGTTCTCTGTAACACTACTACGTGCTTCAATGCTGGTTGATTTTGTCTTTCTTTCTTTCCAACAATCTTCAGAATTGTTTCTGAAAAATCTCCAGAAGAAACGTCAGTCCGAAGTCCAAACAGCAGTATTGACAGTGTGAACTTGTACAATGATATATACTGTAGGTAGAGCAACTGAATATATACGTATGATAATACGGAAAATATGGAACATATGGAGAAAAGCCATAGTGTATGACATGTTATAACACCATTGACTTTAATAGACATAGTTAAGGTGTCTCTTGTTGCCCAGAGCTCACATCACTTAAAGACGTCTGTTTGGTTCTATTACGTCTACAGTACAGGAGAACAGCCTGTGTAGGCTGGGGTGATGTGAGTGCTTTCATCTGATACACGGTTCTTGTTCTGATTCTTCTTGGCATTCCTTATGCTCCTACGAGCTGAGAGTGATGCAGGCGTCTCTGGGTCAACGGTACATCACTTCCAACATTGAAATTCTTCCGGCAGCGCGACTTACAGCTCACGGTGCAGAGAACAGGGCTGTATTCAGGTGAGCCTTAACTTCAACAAAAAGCTAATATTATTTTTCTGTGAAAGAGGAAGAAAGCCAGCCGGCCGCACAAGGAGGCAGGGATGTGCTCTTCAGTGAATGGCTGAGTCTCTGTTTTTGATACATTCTGTGGGTGTTTAAACAGGATGGGCAGGGAGATGTGGATGGGATTTTTTACAAATTAGAATTGAATTGAAATAGGGAGGATTCTTCTGCTGTTGGTGAGAGAAGTCATTTCACCGCCTCGTGAAATTAGCATTAACAACAAATGGATGATGATTAAAAAATAACTTCTTCAGGGGATCAGCAGATGAAACTTGCCACAACCACGGGTTAATCTTTAGTTCTATATATTAAAATCTAACATAGCAACGGTGAAAGTATATTCTGCAAAGGTATCGGACAAGATAATCTGCGTGGAGGTGAAGAGAACTCATTTCACCTGCTTTGAAAGCCAGAGCTCAGAAATCTCCTCATGTCTCTGAAAAAGAAAAAAAGAAAATAAGAAAGAATAGTATTCATTAGTAACAGTTAGCTTGAATCGTTAATTCATGCCAACCAAAACCAGCAGATTTGCGTTTATATTGTGGACAACAAATCCTTTACAATTTGTATCCGTCCACTTTGTATTTTCAAAACGAAGGGATGAGGGATTCTTGGCAGAGTCCAGACCCGTGTTAAGCTGCCACGGCTGAACAGCGTTTGTTTGGGCTCTCGGCAGTTAACCTTGGAGCCAAAGGTTCAGTATGGGGTCACTCCAGCCCTATGGGTGCCAAGCTCAAACTACAGGACTTTGGACCCGGTTATATCAAAGACTACTTCCAGACACGTTTTACTGTCAGCAGGAAAGGGCCCTCTGATCGGGGAAGCCCAGAGTCATCTGCCGTGATGCACCGTTCTACTAGAACGTCACCAATAAACGAGTGAACAACTCACCCAACCCAACATTAATTTGCTTTACTTTGAAAACCAACACACACACATACACACACACGCACACACACACACTAGCTGGGGCGGTGGGAGCAGGTACACACCTTGACACAGGCTCCTGTGGTGGTGTCACACACGGTGAGGATGGAGATGTTCTGGGCTCGGTTCAACCACCTCACACACGTCTTGGTCTTGCTGATCCACTTCACCATGGTAACGTAGTGCTCCCTTCAACAACCACAACACATCAGCATGGTAACCTAGTGCTCCCTTCAACAACCACAACACATCAGCATGGTAACATAGTGCTCCCTTCAACAACCACAACACATCACCATGGTAACGTAGTGCTCCCTTCAACAATCACAACACATCACCATGGTAACCTAGTGCTCCCTTCAACAACCACAACACATCACCATGGTAACATAGTGCTCCCTTCAACAACCACAACACATCACCATGGTAACGTAGTGCTCCCTTCAACAACCACAACACATCACCATGGTAACGTAGTGCTCCCTTCAACAACCACAACACATCAGCATGGTAACGTAGTGCTCACTTCAACAACCACAACACATCACCATGGTAACATGACATGTTTAACATTAACAAGACACATACATGGACAAAGCAAGTCTCAAGTAATACAAATAATAACTTTATGAATTATTAATAATAAATTAATAATAAATAATAAATGTATATTATTATATGAATACTACTAATGATAATAATACTAATAATAGTGTGCCTTTATTGTCTTAGTATATATTGATAGAACAGGAATTCAGAAAAGAACAACAACACCTTCAAAATCGTACATGTCCACCACAAATACTCCAAGCACCCAGTGAAAACACCAACAAACAAACACAACTCAACAACCACTTTCAACAAATCCAGTGAATACGGATCAATAGGTGGTCTCTCCATCTCCTTGTTCTCACCGTAGTTTGAGGCTGTCCGGGGGGGTGAGCTCCTGTGTGTGGGTGGGGCCGTACAGGTTCACCACGTACAGCTTCACCATGGGGTTGGCCTGGCCCGCCTGAACACACACACACACACACACACACACACACACACACACACACACACACACACACACACACACACACACACACACACACACACTGGATCATCATCCAGGCTTCATGGCAACAACAGCCCCATTCAACTGACACCTGGGTTCATGCAGTGAAGGGAAGGAGCATATTTGGATGCAATGTCGTCTGTCAACCTGTCTGGACTGTTAGTCAGCAGGTTACTCATCAGGTTAGTCATCAGGTTAGTCAGCAGGTTAGTCATCAGGTTAGTCATCAGGTTAGTCATCAGGTTAGTCAGCAGGTTAGTCATCAGGTTAGTCATCAGGTTAGTCAGCAGGTTAGTCAGCAGGTTAGTCATCAGGTTAGTCAGCAGGTTAGTCATCAGGTTAGTCATCAGGTTAGTCAGCAGGTTAGTCATCAGGTTAGTCATCAGGTTAGTCAGCAGGTTAGTCAGCAGGTTAGTCATCAGGTTAGTCAGCAGGTTAGTCATCAGGTTAGTCATCAGGTTAGTCAGCAGGTTAGTCATCAGGTTAGTCAGCAGGTTAGTCATCAGGTTAGTCATCAGGTTAGTCATCAGGGTAGTCATCAGGTTAGTCATCAGGTTAATCAGCAGGTAACTCATCAGGTTAGTCATCAGGTAGTCACAGTAGTCAGCAGGTTAGTCCCTAGCGGTTAGGGTGCTTGACTACCAGACAAATGGTTCTGGTTCGAAATCCCAAGTCATCATGTAGACATCCTTAAGTAAGATGCTAAACCATAGCTGCGCTTTAATTAATTAAATCTTCGTATCTAAAATTAAAGCATTCAACTCTAATGCAAGGAGTCTATGTATGTATGTATGTATGTCCGGCTCTCCTTTGCTTCTCTCAACAAGCCTTCATCAGTTGAACTTCACACTTGACAGGTGTACCGCTGGAGGAAGGGCAGCGTGGAGTGCTCTTCAGATCTACGGATAATGTTTATTAGAAGCAGGGCTGAAGAACTCCAGTCTGGTCTCGCTCTCAGAGGGAATTTCCCTCCGTCTTGAATCTATCTCAGATTTATTTATCTCGGAGCTACTTATTGGTTTTACTACTCTTATAATATAAATATTTTACAAGGAAGTGCCCAGCAGTGAGTTCAGATACTTGCTGATTGGTTAAATGCAAAATACTACATATTATAGTACGACATAGTACTACATACTACTACTATACTACAGTTGATTAACTCATGTTTTCTCTTCATTAAACTGTTCATCCGATCGACTTCGCAGAAGAGCAGTGTTGAGTGTGAGGTTGCTTGGATGAGAGGTTCTTGAGAAAGCTGGAGGTCAAGCAATCGGCAACAGGCCTCTTTTTGGAATGGGCACTGCTCTAGTCTGACTCAATGGTAAATCGGTCAAACTGCTGTGTAAAGTTGCTGTTCTAATTCAGGTTATAAATGTTATATATATATATATATATATATATATATATATATATATATATATATTGAGCCATCTGCCCTCGAAAAATATAATTTGGGTGCCCTAAATATCACTCGGATGGGGGTGATACATGGACACCATATGTTGTTGTATTGCATTTGGTTTACAAATATGCCCTGGGTATAAGTGAGAATATATTTTGTTCAGAGCAGTACGTCAAGTAGACACTCCTGGGGAATCAGCTGTACAAACTTTTGTATGAATAATGTCCTTATTTCTGTATGGTTTTCCAGGTGTGAATCAGACTCTTGTGTTGCCTGCACTGGTAAAGGTCAAGAAAGGAAATGCAAAACAATAATAACTTAAAAAATATTATACAATACAATTAATACAAAGATATTTGTATTAAAGCACTGGCTGTTGTATGACCTACCCCTAGGGTATGTCATACCAGTACTAGTAATTACTATTACTAGTGGTTTACAGTAGTTACCCTACCCCTAGGGTGGGTCATACCAGTACTAGTAATTACTACTACTAGTGGTTTACAGTAGTAACCCTAACCCTATGGTAGTTCATACCAGTACTCGTAATAACTTCTACTAGTGGTTTACAGTAGTAACCCTACCCCAAGGGTATGTCATACCAGTACTAGTAATCGCTTCTACTAGTCATTTACAGTAGTAACCCTATGCCTCGGGTAGGTCATACCAGTACTAGTAATAACTACGAGTGCTTTACAGTAGTAACCCCACTCCTAGGGTACTTCATACCAGTACTAGTAATATCCACTAGTGGTTAATGGTAGTGGGGGTCTGTACCTTTGGGTAGGGGTACTGCTTGCCCCGAGGGTAGGTCATGCCGGTGAAGTGGGGCAGAACCATGTTGGGTACCAGGCTGTCGTTGAGGACCAGGAAGGCGAGGCGCTCCCCTTCCGGAGACCACCAGTGGGCCACGTGGGTTTGGAGGA
This sequence comes from Muraenolepis orangiensis, assembly GCA_027704905.1. NCBI lineage: Eukaryota > Metazoa > Chordata > Actinopteri > Gadiformes > Muraenolepididae > Muraenolepis > Muraenolepis orangiensis. The sequence continues at coordinate 14,492,808 of CM051015.1, read as the reverse complement.
CTTCCTCTGTGGAAGTGGTTTTTATAGGGGGGGAGGGGGGGGTGAGGGTGGGCGGGTTAAAGATATGATCCATTTAAATTGATCCCAGACAGAAAATGTGGGTGTCACAGAAGCATAATTACAGGACAGAAAATTTAAAGAATAGAGATTGAAAGATGACGAGGAGATTAAAATGTTTCTGCATTCCAAAGTTCCAAAGTAGAAAGCTGCACTTTTCACTTGGTTGTCGTCACTACTTTTGATTATCTCTTGATTTTTCTCTGAAGATCCACATTGGTTGAGAGAGAAATACTACGCAGACAAAATATTTCAAACAAAATTATGTCTGTGACTCAGTTATAGAGTGCAGGATTATGGATCGCTGCAAACAAACTTACTGAGAAATATATTTAAGATTGAAGCACTGTGTTGCTTATCATAATTGAATCACTACAGTCCTTGGAGAGTGCATTTCATAGCAAGGGATTGTTAGTTTATTGTAATTGAATTCAATGCACTAACAGTATACAACAACAAAAAACAACAGCATTTATTTTGTTTAACAGCTAAATAATGTCCTGAGAGAAATCACACAGAAATAGTATACTATTATAATATTAATTGTGTTTTAGTTTGTCCATGAACAGACGGATGTATGCGAGCACAAACATGCAATAAGGAAAACATAACAATAATATGAGGTCAGTGATCAGCGCTGTGCAACGTTCCCTCGGAGACAATTAAGACAAGAAGATAAAATTAACTAATTCACTTATTAGAAGATCACATTTAGCTGTCGACATTCAAATACATTGACATTATTTAGAAGTGTTTTGTGTCTTATATAAGTGTATTATGTATTATTTATCTTGGCTGGGAAGATTAGCGTTTTGTGTCTTGTTTATTCGTTCATTTATTTTCCAGCCTCATCTGTGAGGCTGATTTGTCCAATTCACACCAAGTCATAATAACTTTCAAATCAAGATCAAAAATGTAAAAATGATTAACATTGAAGTGAGAAAGGAGCGGTTCTCTGAGTGACTTCAGGTCACACCGGGGCTTCAATAATAATGTTCAACACAAAACCATCAATGTTAGGTGGTCGTTTATGAGTGAAAGTCACTAGTTGACAGGTTAGCCGTCCACTGCTTCCATGAATTATTCCAGCAGCGTTGCCCAGCCAAATGAATAAGCAGAGCAGGCATGTGTTGACGGAAGCGCAGACATTCAGCAATGCATCTGCACTGAATTACACAGGATTTAGCAAAACTGATAATTTGGCGGCAATAGCTCAGGAGGAAGAGCAGTCGTCTGCTGGTTCGATCCCCTGGCTCCTCCTCGCAAAGTGTTGAGGGGGTCCCTGACGTGCTGGCTGTCTCCTTGCATGGCTGACTCCACCAACAGTGTATGAATGTGTGTACGAATGGGTGAATGTGAGGCATAACTTGTAAAGCCTCATTCACACATTGCCGATTACGGCTCCCATTTGAGATCAGACACTGCTACGACACGAAAAGTGAAAAAGTCGGATTACTATCCTCAATGATCTGGAATGTCCTATCATTGTCTGAACGCAGTTATATACGTTCGTAACAGAGTCCTACAATTCGGGAAAGGTCCACAGAGGTCGGCCAAACACTTCCGACAGTATGGTGTGTCCCGCAAAGGCCCCGTCACACCATAACGTTCTGGTCAGCGTTTGAGGAAACGTTGGTAATCGTCCGTGGTCGCTGGCATAGCGCCAGAAGAGTGTTGGGTGAACGCTGGTGAACGCTGGTAATCGTCGGTGATCGGCGTGATCGGCGGAGAACGCTGGTCCGAAAATTAAGTTGTGAACATGCACAAAAGTTCTCATGGAGACCAGCGTTCTTCAACGTTTAACGTTAAATGCTTTCCTTTTTATTTAGGAAGGCCTTTTAATGTTAATATAAATAAAAAATATAAGAAATAAAGATAAACAATTCTAATTAATAATAGATAATAAAAGATAAAGATAAATAAGAAGAAAAATTAAAATAAGTACTAGCTTCTAGCAAACTAGCTGCTGCTACATCACAGAGCCTTGTCTTTCACATTTCATTGGACAGGGGCCTACCTTCATACAGCCAATCAGCAATCCCGTTGAAGATGACCCCCTCCTTCCCTGAGGAGGTGAGCCTCAGCGAGTTGCTCTGAACGTCCGACTGGTAGTAGATGTTGTTCTCAAAGATGTAGATCTGCAGGGGGGGACAATCGATTCAATACAATCTTTATTAGATTAGATTAGATTAGATTAGATTAGATTAGATTAGATTCAAATGTATTGTCATTGCACACGTACACACAAGTACAATACAGCAAACAATATTTGGCATCTAACCGGAGTGCAAATGTTGCAGTAAAGTGCATGGTAATATATAATTTACAGTGGTTGAATAAGATGTAAAGACACTCTATTAGGTATAAACATGTATAAAATAACTTATAGAGAAGGTATGAGATATGTTCAGAATTATAGGTACATATATATATATATATATATACACAGGTAAGTATACAAGTATTCAACAGGTAGTGAGCAGGGGTATGCAATTATATCAACAGGATAAATATGTATAAATGTATATACAGCAGGTACTGAGCAGGGATATGCAGTTGTATCAACAGTTGAAGATGAATATATATACAGTGTATACGGTAAATACAGTCAACAATTTAAAAAGTAATATACATAATCTGGATTAATATGGATTAACACATCATCCATATATAAGGGACTCATCAGCAGCTGTTGGATTCCTGTAGAAATTGGTTCAGACACCAATTTTGTTTTTAAAGGCTGATATGTAATCAAGCATAACAGTTTATTTGCAGTACGGTGGAGCATGTTGGAATTAGTAATTAGTGTCATTAAGTGAGCTCCTCTCATATAAAGTGTCAGATGAATGAATTCAGAATTAGTCAAAGAGCTCCACACTGCAAAATTCTTCCACATAAAGATGGCGTTTCATGGCGGTTAAGGAGAGGGAGGAGGAGAGTCCTTTAACATGGACGCAGTGACTTGATCCTGTGAACTCACCACTCAACCTGCCGGGTTTCACAAGCAAAATTGGGTTTTCAAAAGTATTTATTTTATATTTGTGTGCTATGTCCAGAAAGCCACATTTCTTTAGCACTAAGTACATATGAACACGCCACAGAAGGCATTTATTTATGGTTTCAAACAAATATTGTTTATATTATGAATAAATATTTATTTCTTTATCTGTTTTTCATGGCACCGACTCTGGAGAGACCCAGAGTGGGTCTGTGAGACAGAGAGAGAGAGAGTGTGTGTGTGTGTGTGTGTGTGTGTGTGTGTGTGTGTGTGTGTGTGTGTGTGTGTGTGTGTGTGTGTGTGTGTGTGTGTGTGTGTGTGTGTGTGTGTGTGTGTGTGTGTGTGTGTGTGTGTGTGTGTGTGTGTGTGTTTGTGTGTGTGGGACTCACCAGCTGTTGACCCTGAGTTCCCCAGGCAGCGTATTGCAGCACAGAGTTGACTACCTCTGGAGGGTCTAGCTCCCATACCTCACTGGAGGGGCCCAGAGAGAGAGAGAGAGAGAGGGGGAGAGAGAGAGAGAGAGAGAGAGAGAGAGAGAGAGAGAGAGAGAGAGAGAGAGAGAGAGAGAGAGAGAGAGAGAGAGAGAGAGAGTGCAAATCTAAACCATTAGCCTAGTTAACAACACATCAGTGAAGTGAGAATACGTGATTAGCTTAGAGTCAATGAGTTCCATTACTGTTTACTATTAACTCATTTAGGCAATTAGGGGACATCTCCCAAAAGGCCCAGTGAATCCAGATAGAGCTGGTCCACGGCATGCTGTCTGACAGAGATCTGCTCTTATATATTTAGTCAGTTTGTTAGTTAGTTTGATCACTAGCCTGTTAACTAGTCTGACAACTAATCTGCCTGTCAGCTACTTCATCTGTCAGTTAGTTTGTTAGTCTGATGAGGTCCTCCAGTTTTAGTAAGTAAGTCTCTATTCAGTCTCTGTGTCAGGCTGCTAGTCCTTCATTCAGTTAGTTAGTTAACTAATAAGAGATACATTTATCAAAATGTAAAAATCATGGTATGACAAAAAGACGATAGGGAGAGCGAGAGAGCGAGCGACGTACCGTGTGTGGATGTTGTAGACACTATAGGACGCTACGAAGGAATACCGGTACACCTTAAAACAGAGAGAGAGAGAGAGAGAGAGAGAGAGAGAGAGAGAGAGAGAGAGAGAGAGAGAGAGAGAGAGAGAGAGAGAGAGAGAGAGAGAGAGAGAGAGAGAAAGACTGTGAGACAACCTAAATGTGGAGAGGAGAGACATAGAGAGAAAAACAGACAGACAGACAGACAGACAGACAGACAGACAGACAGACAGACAGACAGACAGACAGGACAGACAGACAGACAGACAGACAGACAGACAGACAGACAGACAGACAGACAGACAGACAGACAGACAGACAGACAGACAGACAGACAGACAGACAGACAGACAGACAGACAGACAGACAGACAGACAGACAGACAGACAGACAGACAGAGCACGCAAGAGAGAGAGAGAGAGAGAGAGAGAGTAACTGCATCAAAGCAAAAGGAAATAATGGTCTGTAGACAATGCAATCTGCATGGGTGACAGCTGGGGGATGAGATATTTTAATTCCATGTGAGGAACTCCTAATGGAGGATCCCCTCTGTGTTAAAAGCCCCCGAGAAATGAGAGGGAGGAGAATTGGCTTCACAGAAAGGGTGAGAGAGAGAGAGAGAGAGAGAGAGAGAGAGAGAGAGAGAGAGAGAGAGAGAGAGAGAGAGAGAGAGAGAGAGAGAGAGAGAGAGAGAGAGAGAGAGAGAGAGAGAGAGAGAGAGAATACAGATAAAGAAAGATGGAGTAAGGAACTGTAAAATGACGCTCCTCACACGATGTGCACCGAAAAGCAAAGGCATTGTTAGCATATGTTTAGCAAGCAGTTAGCACATGGTTAGCACATGAACAGCGCAGATAATACGCACAGGTGTTTTGTTTGAGATATCGATAATGAAATGATGTTGAACTCTATACGCTGATGAGAGGGTGATTACCGGAGCAGGGGGGTGTTGGGCTGATATTTAATCTAATCTAATGTAATTTTATCTGATTCAGACGGACAGCTCACTGGTCTGAGTCTCCGGCGTGAGAAGGTTGGTGAATCAGGGCTGAAAAAGTGCTGATGAAAATAATGAAAATAAATAAGCGGCTAAAGAAACCAAAAGTCTGTCTCCACCATTTGAATAAATCTATCAGAACGATGACAAGGCTTCATAAGCACTCCTTCTGGGACAGGGTTAAGGAGCAGGGAGGCCTTCTCCAGCTGAAAAAGAGGCAGTGTCCCGTGTCTTGATTTATGTGGAGCAGTTAAGAACGGTGGTAGAACTTAGCCCAGTAAGCGGTGAGAATGTTCACTGGGCCCAAGATTAATGCATGGTTGGAGCTCTAATATAAATAGCTTTGGAGAGCTGATTTGAGTCAGAGCCCCGGTTTGGGATGGTGGATGTTCAGCCTCTGATGGTTGTTAAAAAAAGCCTGCAGTTCAATTGATGTTATAAACACCTGAGGACTTTAAAACGGTCATAAAACAACAGTCATAAAAAACGTTTTTAATAAAAATGTTTTTCGGCTGTTTTTGCTTGTTGTGTTCAGAGTGGAATATATTTTTTTGTATTTAAATATTTTACAATTTCCCATCAGCAAACGACTGTAGCAACCGTGCTTTCCTTAATCATGCAATCATTAATTATCCTGACAGTCAGGACATAATGAGGAACGACGACCGAAACCAAAGAACCAAAGTTAAATTGGTGTTCCAATTGGTCTGGTAGACCTTCAATATGAACACACAATGAGATGACAGAATGCTCCCATCCCATTTCTGTTTAATGTTCTTGCTTTGTGTGGCGCTAAGGGGATAAGCTAACCGCCACTAAGTGGATTGAAGTAAGCTATCCTGTAATAAGAAACACAGTTGTTTTATGTTTTCGTATGTATCCCATTAGAAGTCCAAAGCAATATCCATATTATCATATATCATATATTTAAGTATGCTTCAATGTGTATTCCCATGTTTCTCCTTTCAGAGATCTGAAACCGTGAGCGAGTACACTGATAATGGACTCTGGCTCACATAGATGGCTGTTGTGTAGGCCTACAGGTTGTTTACAGACACCTTTTCAGTAGCTAGCTTCCTCAGATAGAGCTTTGCAACATAGAACATGCAGGGTAGGTAACTTCTAATGGTGCATATTGTATTATCCTCATTTTTTAAATGGTATATATCTGCATTGTGGAGAACTATGGGGAGAACTGGTCCCTGATGTGGTCCATACACATATTTTTAAACTATAACAAACACTAAAAATAACTATCCAACTCAAGTACATTAAGCCAACGTCTTCTTCCTCTCTTTTCTCCGTTCAATGAAGTGGCCTGACCTTTGTAGTTTGTTCAGAGATTAAGTGAAATAAAGCTGTGACATTTTCCACCTCCGGTTCTCTCATGCTTTAAACCTTGATGACCCAGAAGAAGCCAAACTATGATTCATGGAACTTCAGATTTAATCATTAAAAACAAATACTGACATTCAGCACTGTCTCTCCAGTCTCTCGTCTAAATGGAACATAATTACATTTTCAACGGTTGTATTACATTAGGTTTGATTGAATATATTCAATTCTATGGTTCTTATGGAATGTTTTTTTTCTTTTCGTTTGCTTAATTATTGTAAGCTACTAGCTCACAAAATAATAAAGCTACTAGAGTGTTTTGTGATGTGTTCCTGTAATTCTAATATTATTGTTGACCTTCTGCCCTCTCACACCATCACAGGATGTGTATTTGCTGCTGCCTGGTGATGTTCCAGTTGCTGGTGAAAAAGTGATCAAGGCACAGTTTAAAGATGCCCAGGCCTTCAAGATGGGATTGAGGGTATGATGTTGTAAAATATTGGAGTGAACTAATTTTGAACATCAAACGCAACTTGTAAAACAGCAGTGTGAAGCATGCAATGAAGATGTTCATTGAGACTGTTAGGGCGTCTTCTCATTAGGAACGGGTGCTCCGCTCCGTCCTCGCTCCGTCCTAGGGAGCGAACCCCCCCCCTCCCTCTCCCCCCTCTGGTCTGTGTACACACTACAGTCTTGGTTCGCTCCCAGGCACAATTGAGGAGAGCAACACTCCGATACAGCAGGTGGCGTATGCACCTAGTTGGTTTTTGCGATCACCAATCAGCCAATCAGCAAGTTGATACAGCAAGCCTCTTCCGTGTTTTGGTACAGTAAGCTTGCACACCACGCCCCGCTCCGTCGTCAGGGACGCTGGCGCGCACCCGAAACCACCTTTTCAAGCGGTCCTGGCTTGGAGCGAATCAGCGTCCTCGGTGACCGGGGGGAGCGTTCTCACCACACTTATTTTGGTGCGATCGTGCTCGGATTCGACCCCGAATGGCTAGTGAGAAAGCCCCCTCAATTGTTATTCAATCGTTGCATCTAAACCATGCGAAAATGATAAAGACGAAAACCTCTAACGTCTACTGAATGACCCCGGAAAGAACTGTTGAGCCTCCAAAGAACTTCACTACTCATACAAAAATTTGCAAAGAGGTGTAAGTCAATGGTAGGCGCATGAGAGCCAGCAGAACAGTGGCGGGAGGTCAGGTTGAAGGTCAGAGGTCTTCTCCAGGGGTTACTTCACTTTCATTATTTACAACCTGGTGGATAGGTTGTTGGGTTTTAAATTATTCAGGGTGATGATGGTTCCAACTGCAGAAAATCGTGTGGATGATTCAATGTGTGATTGGTGGGGTAATTTGCGATCAGTCATAAGGAAGTCATGAAGATTCAAGTTTTTTACGAACCTGGCAACACTCTGATTTTCACAGGTTCTCCAGATTATAGATTTTTCTCTCCCACTTCTGCCCCCTCTGTGATTGCTATTACTCCCACTCATGTCCTGATTCAGTGATATAGAAATTAAATAAGGGGGTGATTCTGTGTGGGATATGTGTTCCCAGATTCCCAGGACAGTATAATCTCCGCATATTTATATCATGGTACATGGCTACCAGGGGCACATGTGCTGCCAAATGAGCCTGAGAATCAAGATGTACTGTCCCTGCTCTTCCTGGTGGAGAACCCAGAGGCAGAATTGCAGTCATGGTCGTTCAAAAAGGAAATGAATTGGGGGAAAAACCACAAAAGGTCTGTGTTTGTGTTCAATGTTTGAACACAAATACACTTTTTGTTAATTAAAAGGGTTAGAGTTAAATGTTTGAGTGAAACATGAGAAATCATTTGAATACTAATTATGTCGACTTTCAAAATGCCTTTTGTATATTTTTCCAAAAGAAAAAGATGGTCTCTCCTTCCTATAATATTATTGCTGCTGTTTTTTCAATTAATTAGTGGTCAAGTATTGACCACTGGTATTGAAATCTGCTGGTATTGAAATCTGGTAGTATAATTTAATTAGGTGGTAAAGTGTCACGGTTACGGTGGTTGGCAGGGGGCGTGGCCAAGCCACGTGCACTGGCGGTGCACACACACACACCTGTCAGCTATTACCTTGTCTAATTGCTAATCACCTCACCTGGGGTATATATACTGTGACTATCCTTTACCCCAGTGTTAGGTCGTTACATCGTACTGCACATTGTTCACGTTACGTCGGACATTCTGGACGGACATCGCCGCTGATGTCCCGGAGATCCAGTTCCTGTACCTACCCCGCGTCACCCGCCGGTCTCGCGTTACTCTGGTTCATACGAGCACCCCGGTAATTATAATTACTTGTCTGATACCTGTCGCTATTCCGACCTCCCGGTATCGAGACTTCTGGCTCGTCCCTGTTCTTCCGTCTGACTGGCAGACTCCTCCCCCGTCCCGGACTACTCGCCGGTCTACTACCTGCCGGTACTCCGCGGATCGACCTCCCGGTACCCTGACCCCTGGACTGTCCCCGTTTACCCTTGTGTGTTGTGTCTGCTTTGAATAAAGCCTCACGTATCGCTCCACTGTGTCTTGGTCTGCGTTCTGGGTCCCACCGAACTATCCCATCGTGACAGAACGACCTAACCATGATGGACCCCAACGACCCCGACAAGTGGAGCCAAATGTATCTGGAGCTGTAGAACGACCGGGGAGCTTACCTGGACCCCGGTGCTCTCGAACGACGCGATCGATGCCCGGAGGGACCGTACCGGATCACAGCTTCAAGCGCTGCGGGAGTGGGAGGAAGAATGGGTGGGGGGGATGGCCCCCGGTGTCAGCGACCAGTTTAAGCCCGATGTTGAGTCCCTGAACGCCAGTCACGGATGGTTGGGTCAAGAGCTGCAGACGGTGATGGACCAGCTCAGGGACCTGGCAACCACCGTTGCTTCCCTCAGCAGAGGGACCCCCGACGCCGCACTGTCCCTGCCTGCTGACGCCATGCTGTCCCCGTCTGACAGCGCCGCACCTCCCCCGTCTGACAGCGCCGCGCTGCCCAACGTTGCGTTGCCCGACACTGCGCTCCCCCTGTCTACCGACGTCGCTCCGTACCCGCCTGTTGACATCGCTATTCCCCCGTCTGCCCGACACTGCGCTGCCCGACGTTGCGCTTCCCCTGTCTGCCGACGCTGCCGTCATCGCTCCGTACCCACCTGATGACGTCCCTATTCCCCCGTCTGACAGCGCCGCGCTGCCCGACGCTGCGCTGCCCGACGTTGCGCTCCTCCTGTCTGCCGACGCTGCCGACGTCGCTCCGCACCCGCCTGACTACGTTGCTCCGCACCCGCCTGACTACGTCGCTCCATACCCGCCTGACGACGCCACACGGCCCCCGTCTGCCGACGCTGCCGACGCCGCTCCGCACCCGCCTGACCGACGTCGCTCTGCACCCACCTGACGACGTCGCTCCTTACCCGCCTGACGACGTCATGCGGCCCCCGTCTGCTGACGCCGCGCCGTACCCACTTGACGACGTCACGCGGCCCCCGTCTGCTGACGCCGCGCCGTACCCGCCTGACGACGTCACGCGGCCCCCGTCTGCCGACTACGGAGGAGGTCCACAGCAGACCCCAGAGGAGACTCCAGAGGAGGTCCCGGAGGAGACCCCCAGAGGAGACCCCCGGAGGAGGCCCCAGAGGAGACCTCCAGAGAAGACTCCTACCGACCTGGGCAGAAGGGGTGGCTCTCTTCCCGGGCCCCGCCCGCCCACCGAATCTACTCCACCCCCCCGGATCATCGACTGGGAGGCATACGGTCCAGAGGAGCGGGGTTGGCCCCCGCGCCGTTACAGTCTGGACCCGTTCTTTTCCCTTGACTGCCACCGGGAACACCCCTTCAAGTCAGGTTGGGCGCCAGGAGGCGCCCGTTGAGGGGGGGGTACTGTCACGGTTACGGTGGTTGGCAGGGGGCGTGGCCAAGCCAACACACGCTCCTGTCAGTAAAGGTAAAGTAAAGGCTCCAGTAAAGGCTGCTTTCTTTGAGATAATTCACCTTCAAGGGTGGTGTTTGTGTGTAGAAATTATATATTTCACTATATTATGATTATTATTGAATATATATTATTATTAGAACAGAATTATGTTTAAAAAAAAATCCATTCCACCACAGGTACAAGGGTCTTCACTGAGAAAGACATTAACGCCTAACACTAATCTGTTTAGCTCTGCGCTAATTACCGCTAACTTGAAAACAGTGTTTTGACTGCAGGATTTCCATTGAGGAGAGCAGCCTATTAAAAGATGCGTTTTTGACTGAGAAATGGCAAGATTGAGACAAGATCCAGTGATTAGGAGCTGTTATCAGAGTTAAAGATGTTAAGTCAGACACAGGCATGTTATCCTGGATCGAGGTCAAGAGATTGGTCTTTTAAAACAAGAATCGTGTTGACCAATGAGAGAGCAGAACTTGATCATGTCATGAAGTTTGTCCTTTGGCAAACATACAAAACACAACACATGCACTAATATTGTCTTATAACAGTCAATAAGCACAAACTGTACACAGTTAACATCATGACACTCAATGCAAAGAAACTTTCGAGGCTGTTGACACAAGCAGTGAGAGTTCAGCGGTCATTTCTCCCTTCTAAGTGATAGTGGACGGTTAAGGAGCACACCTTCAAATGGATTGAAGAAACACAGACAAATGTGTGTTGGGAGGGAGGGAGAGTCTGCTGTTCTTTGCACAACAGAAACCACACAGCGTGAATTAGATGATGGAAACTAAGTTGAGAACAGACAAAGTAGTAGACAACACTACACTTTACCCCCCCTTTTTCACAGACTTTTGTGTTAGGCTGGATGTATTCTGCGTGTGTTTATACCACAAAACGGTACTTTTGATGTATGCCGTATGATATGCATTGAAGCAAAGTACATTTCAATGGTGATTAAATCAGCTATTTACTTCAAGTGCAGAGTTCATTTAGTTATATTTAGTTTATAATAGTTTTGTTTAGTTAGTTTGTTAATTAGTTTTTAGGTATTAGTATATTTTTGTGTGCATTTATTCCCCCTGTTTCAACTGTTGCACCTTAATTTCCCTCTGGATAAATAAAGTTATCTTGAATCTTGAATCTTGAATCTTGAATCACACACAAGCATCATTAGTCATCACCAATCCCTTCTAGATTTGATCGTCAAATTTGCATTTTCCAATCCCCTCACATGATCAAAATAATGAAAATCACACTGGGACAGCTGGACTAGGTGTTTATGCAAATTGAACGGTTCTTGAAGTGGGACCCGAATGAAAACATATCTCACAAACCTTATCAAACCTTACCATGGAATTACTCTATAGTATGTCACAAAGTAGTCAGAGAGAGAGTAAAAGAGAGGAGAGGGAGAGCAAAGCACTAAAGAGATTCGGCTTTGAACGTAGCATTATGCGAAATTTGGAATCGTTTTAAATGCGGCCCGTTGGTGAGATTCAGCTTAAAACATTAGCTTGTATGTGACTGGCAGTTAAAAAACGCTAATGCATTGTGGGCAAGGGAGGAAGATCAGGGGTTGGCAGAAAGGTGTTCCATATAGGAGACATATTTGATGACATGTGAGTATGCATTACTTGCCTGTTTCACATCGTAAGCGAAGAGGACGTACTTCAGGTCGGGGGAGATGGAATACTTTGCCACATTGAAGTTGATCTGTTGGCCGAAGGCACAGGAAGAAAGCGAGATTAAAAGAGAGATTTCAACGAGTCCCTCTGAGGGGTTAGGAGCCTGCGGAGGATTATGGAGACTCCTGCTGGACAATTAACCCAAGCAACACCAAGACAGCCTTGATGCTGTGTGTGAGGCTAGTCAAAAGGCACAGAGGTTGAAAAGGTTTATAATATAAACCTTTCGTCAAAAGGTTTATATAGCAAGACCTCGCAAATTCTGAGGCAGCCATCTGATTGGTTGGGAGGTTTAAAACCAACCAGGGTGCCCAAAAAGGCAGGTGCTTGGTTCTACTTATACTCATTTAATTGTTTGGAAATGTGATTGACATCCTACTGTGTCCAAACACCACACATAGGTATACTCCCCTAGAATGGGGAGTGAGGATGGAAAAGGAAGGAGCCATCTTCCTACTTACAAATGTTGCGTTTGTCAGAAGGATCTCTGTTTCATTGGTGACGATGTTGAACTTGATCACATGGCCTTCTTGGGTCCTGTAGATAACTTCAGAGTCTGAAATATGAAAGACAATAAAAACACATTTGTTATCTTAAAACGTATTCCAATCCCCTCAGATGATCGTAACAATTACAATCCCACTGGGACAGCTGGACTAGGTGTTTATGCAAATTGCACGGTTCTTCAAGATCAGGGACCTGAATGTTCAAACATCTCACAAATCGTCTAATGGAATTACTAGTACGGCATGAAGGAGTTACAGACTGTGGTGTTCTCAACACAGGAAAGCATTCTGATTTGTTCATTTAAATGTAAACAAGTAATTGTTTAAAAACGAGTATAAATGTGAAGGACACGCCTCTAGCGGTGCTCTCTAAAAATGGATAGCCAGTGTTAGGTTCTACGTTGTTAAAATAAAGAACTTCAGCTTTCGCAAGTCTGCTGTGTGGATTCCTATTCTACTGAAACCTAGTTATGAACACTATATTGTGATAATACACAACACAGACAATGTACTTTGATCTGCATCGCACCTCAACAACTCATTGGCTCATTGTTCCCCCGCCAAAATAAAAACTGTAGAAAGACGTCAGTCTGAACCAAACAGACCTCGCTGACTACGGTACAGCGACCTGTTTGTCGTCCCGAGCAACACTTCAGTAGGATGGAAGAGAACAGATTGCTCACAAACGTCTGCTGCTTCTGACAAGGCAAGAAAAACATCCTTTGTGCAGTTAAAGCAATCCTTAGCACCCCGTTTGTTTTGTGTCCTATGTATCTATTCAGAAAGCCCCCCCCCCCACACCACACACACACACTTTTATTTATAAGGCTTTTACAAGACACAAACACAAACACACATACACACACACACACACACACACACACACAAATGTCAACCAGCGAGGGAGACACGGCAGAGTTTGTATTTATAAGGCTTTCATAAGACACAAACACACACATACACACACACACACACACACACACAAATGTCAACCAGCGAGGGAGACATGGCAGAGTTTGTATTGATAAGGCTGTCATAAGAGGCAAACACAACCACACTCAGACACACAAACCCTACAATAACCCTAATAGCAAACACCTAACAAATATGTATAGAAAAATACCAAAATACAACGACAGGCAGAAATGCTTGCATGGATGCCGATGGATGGAAAATGTATACACAGTGTGACAAACACACATTGAATACCAAAGCAATCAGCAGCTAATAATAGCTTTCGCCAATACGGGTGTCAGATATTAATTAGCAGATCACAAAAAAAGATGCCATTAATTATGAGAAAATAGATCCAAACACTGACAAAAATAGACCATACTGGCTGGCAGGCAGGTGTCCTTTTGTCCAGAGACTTTGATTTGGCCTCCCCATGACACATTTAAAACTTCATCTTAGCGGCTTGAGAAAGAAGCCAATTCATTTAAAATGCAGGGAAACTTAGCAAAGTAATCAGCGAACGTCCACGTCTACAAAGTAAACCTAAATCCTATCCTGTACTTAGAGTCAACCATCTGGATATGCTAATGAAAAAAAAAACAGTGCTGCACATAATTTCACATCAAGTGTGTGTGTGTGTGTGTGTGTGTGTGTGTGTGTGTGTGTGTGTGTGTGTGTGTGTGTGTGTGTGTGTGTGTGTGTGTGTGTGTGTGTGTGTGTGTGTGTGAGAGAGAGAGAGAATGTGTGTGTGTGTGTGTGTGTGTGTGTGTGTGTGTGTGTGTGTGTGTGTGTGTGTGTGTGTGTGTGTGTGTGGTGTGTGTGTGTGTGTGTGTGTGTGTGTGTGTGTGAGAGAGAATGTGTGGGTGTCGTTGACGAATGCCAAAAGAGGGGAAGGAAAGGGAAGGAAAAGACTTCATCTTATCTGATCACTGATTGGTGACTCTGAGGATGTAAACAGGAGGTTGTAGCGCGATTACTGCCACGGCTACACAGTTGTTACCCTCGTATTGATTGGTTGATTGTCCAGATCTGTGGTTCTGGACAGAGACTGGCGGCCGTTCCCTCTGACACAAACACACTGATGTGATGTGAAGTGGAGAATGTAATATTTTTTAATAAAGAGAACACAGGGGGGGGGGGCGGCAGTAGCTCAGTCTGTTGGGATTTGGCTTGGGAACCGGAGGGTCGCTGGTTCAAGTACCTGAAATGGACCAAGTACAGAGAGAAAACTGATACTTGGAAAAAGGTGCCATATTGCCTCCTGGGCACTGCCAAGGTGCCCTTGAACAAGGCACCAGACCCCTACACTGATACTTTCCCGGGCGCTGTTTATACAATAGCTGCTCACTGCTTCTAATACTAATACTCGGATGGGTTAAATACAGAGAAACTCATTGTACTATGTGTACATGTATGGGACCAACAAAGATGATTCAATCCAAAAGTGTGTGTGTGTGTGTGGAAAGTATTCAAGTCATAAGAAGAAATTTCATATTGTGTTCTTCCAAATAAGTAACCAATTGAAGCCGAGTAGGGCAGCTGTGTGTTTTTAAGTGGGTTCATTTTGGACACAGAGAGGCTGTTACAGATTATTTGTTGGCGTTCCCGTGACGTAAGTGTAACTGTGGTACCCCTGGGATACACGTACCCCACTTTGGGAATAGCCGCTTGAAGATATTGCTGATTCAATTCACAAAAAAAAGCACTCGAACAGCACTTCAATTTGACTTTTTCTTCAATATGTGCCAGTGTCTAGTTTACTATTTTTGAGTAAATCCCACCGCTGAATCGCCGTCCCTTATTGAGCTGGTTGCCTCATAATTGATCCCCATATCTCCTAACCTTCAACGATCCAGAGGGAGGGTACCGGACACACTTCCTTGATAGCCTCATCTCCAATGGGATGAATGAGGAGACTTCATTTGCTTGTTTCTTAAGAAGTGAATATCATTTGTGTTATGCTTCTTTGTATGTTTTATTTTCCTACACCATGAGACTGTGTGTGTGTAAAGGTTGTGGTTTTCCTGTTGGGTTGTACTTGTTGTGGTTGTTGCGGTTACCTTTCATTGACCAAACCTGTGTAGACCCATTGTGGCCAGATTACACGCTGATATTAAAAAGTGCTGCCCTAGTCTTTCTTTTTATTATTACTACATTAAAGATCCATCATCAAGTAACCAAAGGGACTTTGTACCACAATCACACATTAGTGGAATTGTGGTACCGAGAGCATTCAGGTGTCAAGTCACAATATAGAAGATATAGAAGATAAAAAAAGATATTATGGGTCGAGCATCCTGAAAATGCTCCTTCTTTCAAAAATCACATCTTGAAGGATCGACGCAGGCTTTGTATCTGTATTGTTGAAATACATCAAATTACGGATGCCAAGATGTTATATATATAGCAGCAGATTAAATTCCACTACAAAACAACACAATGCCTTTCAGTGATGCATTGTGTTTTGGTTCATCTGCAGGGGGCTCTGTGTGGAGACTAATGGGGTTAGGGCGGACGGCGGTGTGTGGTTATTAAAGGAGCTGTGGAGAGGGGCTGGACTGCGTGATCATTAAAAACATAATATTCAGGCAGGCATGGGTCTCCGCCCCCACTGTGCACGTCCCTTTAAATAATGAAGCGCCGTGTCTGAAGGAAACAGCCATGCAAGCCATGCTCTCTTTTTAACTCCAGCCCATCTCCTATAGTAAGAGTACTGCTGGTGGTGATTCTACAGACTGAACCCGGTGTGTGTGTGTGTGTGTGTGTGTGTGTGTGTGTGTGTGTGTGTGTGTGTGTGCGCTCACTTGAGCGTGCATGTGTGTGTCTGCAAGCTTCAGTGCAAAAGAGACGTAAAATATGCATTTGTTTAAAATTGCAACATAAACACTTTGAAGATAAGATAGAGAAGAAGAGATAGAGACCAGTCACTAATATGTGGATAAAAGAAGTAAAACAATGTTAATTCCAATAATGTATCACATTGGGATACGCTATCATGAACAGGAGAGTGGAGAGAGACAGTGGGTTGAAGAGAGACAGGACAGTGGGTCGAAGACAGACAGAAGGACAAGCAGGCCCAAGCTAGGTCGCAACGCTGCCTATGTGGTTTGCGTGTTAGCGAGCCCTCATACCACATGGTCAACAATACACACACCTTTTATAACCTAATACCTATTTCATCATACCATGAGTCTCATAAAGGCTTTTCCCATACACTTTAATGACAGCTCAGACCCATGGTAATAACTATCCTCCGAGGTCATCTAATTCAAAAGGAGGGTGAAACATCCATATAAAGTTTTAATGGTGCTTTCACCCTTCCTTTAAATGAAGAAGACAACCCCCCCCCTGGAATTATGGGTAATATATGCACCAGAACATAAAGCAAGGAAGGAGCAAGAATGTGACGTTCCGCGAAACATCCATAATAGGCTTATCTGAGACACTTAAGGTCATAAAAAGCTAAGTCCCTAGCAGCTAGCAGCCCTAATGGAGAACAACTCTGATTCCATGATGAATGACAGTTCAATTAGTGAGGGGAACCTACATCTTGAACAGACTTGGAGGGGAAATTTCGACTGGGAACAGACTTGGAAGGAAATCTACGTCTAGGACAGACTTTGAGGGGAACTCGCATCTGGGAACATGGGACCTACGTCTGGGACAGACTTTGAGGGGAACCTGTGTCTGGGAACATGGAACCTATGTCTGTGACAGACTTTGAGTGGAACCTATGTCTGGGAACATGGCATCTATGTCTGGGACAGACTTGGAGGGGGAACTTACTTCTGGGAACATGGAACCTACGACTGGGACAGACTTGGAGGGGAACCTACGTCTGGGAACATACTTGGAGAGGAACCTACATCTGGGATAGACTTGGAGGGTGGAAGAGTGAGGCACGTTCTCCCTTTGAATCCACCCGTGGCTCTGAGGAACAATGGATAGTCTTTTTAAAGCAGACTACAGACACGCATTTAGGGAGGAAAGGCTGTGAGTGATGGGAGAGAGAGGAAGAACCAGGTCTGAGGATGGACCACATTTGAACCAGAACACCGCTTGTTGGTGAAAGTCCAAAATAATCAAATGTACAGGTACCCTTGTGAACATTATGTTGAAGGTTTCTTTATAATGAGTGTAAAGCGGCGGTAGCAAGAGTACTGGAAATACTCAAGGAAAAGTACAATTACTCCCATAAATAATGACTCAAGTAAAACTGCTTGATCAAATACTCAAAGTAAAAGTTACAATCCATTTAAAAATTGTGTAGGGTGTGCAGTGCAAACTCATTTGAATAAACAGCAATTTTTGACTGTCACCGTGAGGGAGGAGCAGAAGGTTAGAGGTCATAGGAGGGAACATTTGGTCCTAACTGAAAGCACAGAGGTTTAACGCATATGGATGGTATGGATGGAGCGTGGTGAATCGTTTAGTGTGTGTGTGTTTGTGTGTGTGTGTGTGTGTGTGTGTGTGTGTGTGTGTGTGTGTGTGTGTGTGTGTGTGTGTGTGTGTGTGTGTGTGTGTGTGTGTGTGTGTGTGTGTGTGTGTGTGTGTGTGTGTGTGTGTGTGTGTGTGTGTGCATGTATAAAATGTATTAAATAACATGTCTGTGGGTGATTCTGAAAAGCATTTATCTACAGAAGCGCGTAATAAAATACAGTGTACAGTGTGTACAGTATATTGTGAATATATATATATTGTTTGAATGCTGCTATTATTGATTTCAAAGAGCAATGGGAAATGTAATAGTGTTAAGTGTCACTCAATCACAGGTTGGTTCTTGTTGCCATGCCTTCTTCAATTCACCTTTCTATGAAAAATGTAAGTCATTCAAGTTTAAAAATAACTTGATGATGGCAAGGTAATGATGGGTAACATATAAGAACATATAAAAGGCTATTTATCTTTTCAGACATTTTTTAAAGGTTTGCAACAGACACAGCTGAACCACTGCTTGACGGCTAATGTTGAATGGCCAATTAAACCTGAAGTACTTAAAAAAAAAGCTTTTTAAGACCAGTTATATGCATAGAATATATCTATAGTCTGCAACAACATGTAACCAACTGTTCCTTGGCTCATAAGTAATCTAACCACCAAGTGTTGTCCAATTCAGTACACAATGTTTTAAGTTATTTGCTTATAGACAAAGAAACAAACAGACAAACAGACAAACAGGGGCCAAAACATATCCCCCTCCATCCTCGATGGCTCCTGGAGGAAACCAGACATGCTTCTATTCAGTATACTGTCCACTTTTCCCAAAAGGACAAAGGGTAACATTGCTGTGTGTCTAGAGGTCTCTACTCCCAGAGGAATAATACACATAAAGGTGTAGGACACTTTAAAACGGTGTGTGTGTGTGTGTGTGTGTGTGGACTGCCTTTTTTATAGCGTTTTTATCAAAAGTGCTTTACAAGTCATGCCTCACATTCACCTATTCATACACCCATTCATCCACAGACGGCGGAGTCAGCCATGCAAGGAGACAGCCAGCTCGTCAGGAGCAGTTAGGGTGTCTTGATCAAGGACACCTCGACAGGTTTTGCTAGGAGGAGCCGGGGGATCGAACCAGCAACCTTCCGGTTGTGAGGCGACCGCGCTACCTCCTGAGCTACTGTCACCCATGTGTGCGTCTGTGTGCGTGTGTGTGTGTGTGTGTGTGTGTGTGTGTGTGTGTGTGTGTGTGTGTGTGTGTGTGTGTGTGTGTGTGTGTGTGTGTGTGTGCGTGCGTGTGTGCGTGGGCGCGTGTGTGTGCGTGTGTGTGCGTGCGTGTGTGCCTGTGTGTATGTGTTACTTTGTGGCTATCCAGGTAATGTGATCTAAATGAAGCATAATAAAAATATTTTGGTGTAAATGACTAATCCCACGTATCCCCATTCTTTCAGAAAGTCTCCATCATCTATTCCAGTATTTTTTCATGAGAAGTTGATCAGTTTTCAGCCCTGCATTACAAGGGTAGACATCTTAGTAGTACATACTTCAACTGACAGATAAACCGTTCATCTCACACAAATCTATAGTTTTACTCAGCGGTGTTAAGTGTAACATAAATAAGTGTAACATAATACATAATAAACATAATAACATAATACAATAGGCCATATATATATATATATATATATATATATATATATATATATATATGCCACTGCTGACTATGTATGACTATAAATTGGAACTATAACTCATAACAATTTTGTTAATCTAAGTACATAATATGTTTGATATGTGTATGATTACTTACACCCAATCAATATATAATGAAGATAAGGCCTTAATTGGAGGCTCTTTGGTTCCGCATATTTGAACAAGCATCAATCTAGTCGGGTTAAAGTGCTGCCACGGCAACCACGACGGTCGCGCACTGTCTCATGTTGATCTTGTGATTGACAGAGAAGCGGCTAAGATAAGCCCCGCCCCCCGGCCTCTTGGGCTGTAATCAGCCTGTCTGTTCATTTATTTAACCCCCCCCCCCCCTGTAAACCCCCACCCCCTACACACACACACACACACGGACATACACACGGACACACACACACAATAAACACATAATAAATTAGCAACACGCAGCGGTGTGATTGGACGATTAGGAGACAGATTAGCCCGCCACCTTCTCCTGTGACATCAGCTCGTTAAACACCATCAATAAGCAAAGTTAATTAATTATCCGGCTCTTCTCCAACAGGCCCTTTCCCGATCGCTGCAATTGACTCACCGCACGTGTGTGTGGGACTGACCAGCAGGCCACAGGCCAGCAGGCCTGCTATCACGTGTGTATATGTTTTTCACAATGTGTGTGACTGTGTACGTGTGTGTTTGTGACTGTGTATGTGTGTCTGTGTGTGTGTGTGTGACTGTGTACGTGTGTGTGTGTGTGTGTGTGACTGTGTACGTATGTGTGTGTGCGAGTGTGTGTGTGTGTGTGACTGTGTATATGTGTGTGTGTGTGTGTGTGTGACTTTGTACAGGTGTGCGTGTGTATGTGTATACATGTGTGTGTGTGTACATGTGTGTGTGTGTGTGTACGTGTGTGTGTGTGTGTGTGTGTGTGTGTGTGTGTGTATGTGTGTGACTGTGTACGTATGTGTGTGTGTGTGTGTGTGTGTGTGTGTGTGTGTGTGTGTGTATGTGTGTGTGTGTGTGTGTGTGTGTGTGTGTGTGTGTGTGTGTGTGTGTGTGTGTGTGTGTGTGTGTGTGTGTGTGTGTGTGTGTTTGAACAATAGCAACATGTTTGTGTGGTTTTCATTTTGATTGTTTCTTTAGATACTTAATGAACATCGTTATGAGCAGGTAGTTATGAACAGGAATCAAACCTGGAACCGTTCTGCTGGGAGTCCACATCATCTGGTTGTATCACTATTACTACTGTCAAGTGTGTTGTTATAATAAAATCTTGTATATAGTAGGTAGTATATTGTTTTGTTTAGAGCATATAATATAGTATATAGTGTTGTTTATAGTATATAGTAAAGCATTAAGTGTATACTGTTGTTTATAGTATATAGTATAGTAAATAGTAGGAAGAATATAGTATAGTAGGTAATGTTTAGTGTTGTTTATAGTATATAGTCTATAGTAGATAGCATTTAGTGTTGTTTATATGATAGTATTGCATAGTATAGTATTGTTGTTGAAATACATACTGCAGGAGTGAATTGGGAGTAAGCATTATTGTTGCACAAATGTACTTGTTACACATGGACAATAAAAACATTTTCAATCTTGAATCTGGTTATCATCCGGCACTTAGTACGGGTATTTAAATATTTTTATTTTCTGAAAAGTCTTCAGCGAGCCACATTCATACGAGGTATGACAATATTTCTAACCATGCCCATGAACCTATACAGGCAAAGCAAAACGCCAGGGGGTGTGGTGCTTTCACAAAAGATGATTCAGTCCTTAAGGTTCATGTTTTTTGAGGAAGAGTCCTTGGCAAGGCTTAGAGCCATTTCCAGGATTGATGGCTTAAAAATGAGTGCTTTAGTGTGAACCTCCTCTTTATAGAAATTCGACTATAGAAATGATCTCTCTTAACTCACTTCTAATCCTCTATTGTTAATCTCTCACTCGCCCTCTCTCTCTCCTTGTGTCCCTCGCGCCGTCTCTCCTCATCCCTCCCCCATCTCTCTCTGGCCCTCCCCCTCTGTGCTTTATCTGTCTTACTCTCCGTCTCTCTCTGCTTATGTCTCTCGCTCCCATATCTCCCTATCTCTCTTTCTCTCTCCCTATCTGGCTCCCCCCATCTATCTCTCTCCCCCCCTATTTTCTTATATATACCTCACTGCCCTTCTCTATCCCTCCCCCTCTCTCTCTGGTCCATGATGGAGTCTTGGTAGATGTTGGTCCGCTGGGTCTAGAGGAGACGAGGAGGGTTTCTAAGCACCAGAGACATCCTCGTGGAGACACACAAGGACGTCTTGAAAGATCCCCCCACGGACATCCTAACATGCACGTTGTCAGCACCACGGTTACGCAACAAGCTGCTATCTTATTAGAAGCTCTTCCCATTGGTAATAAACAAGCACTTTAATAATCTCAGGTTTTTCTGCCTTGAAGTTACTCACCTCATTTAATCATATGATAAACAAAAAAGAAAGGAACACATAAGTACTTAAAAAATAAATGGTATCAAATAATAAAAAAGTACAATTCCGTTGCTATCAATCAGTGAGTATCTGTTCAAACATACTCACAGTTACATTGAGAACAGAGGAGTACATTTTTTTGCTTAATAGTATATGCCGGTATGACAATAAAACAATAAACAATACAAACCTATCTACAGTGAATATAATAATACTGCGGACCAGCATGTAGGGGTTAGGTACTACACTCAAACATGGATTCAGGTAGAGGAACTCAGGAGCTCCATGCAAACACTCATCCCCAAGTGTATTCTGCCATTAAAACTGGAGACACAAACAACATTTGTCGAGTCTGTCGAGCTTTAAAAAAAACCTATTTTCTTGTGATCGTGCTGGGACCTACAGGTGATTATGGGGATCAACTGCTTTTGTCTAGTGCCAGGTGTGTCCAAGTACTGGGAGCTCCTGGGGGTGTGTGAGGTACTGGTTAAGTACTGTAGCACTGGAACTTGTCAGGGCTGGGTGTAGGTGGGACCCAAAAGCAGAGTGAACAGAAGCCAGGTAGAACAGGTGTTTAATGATCGGCGCACACACCGATTAAGGCGAGCAAAAGGCAAAGGTACAGACAGGGCAAAATCCAAAAACGTGGTCAAGACCAGCAGAGGTCGGTAACAGGTTGTCGAGGGTTGAGGCAAAGGTACAAAAACGCAGAGGCAAAAACAAGGTTGTTATCCAGGCAATGGTCAAACACGGTGAATCAAAAACCAGGATACAATACGTGACTTGATACAGGCGTGAGGCTTCCGAGAATCAGAGTGTGTGTGTGTGATAATCCAGCCCCGTGTGAGGGTCCGAGGGTACGCTTAAATAGCAACGTCAATTGTGATGTGCTGCAGCTGCGGGTGAGAATTAACAAGGGGGCGTGTCTATCCGGTAGTGTGTAGTGGGAGCGAGGAGACAGGACTGTGGAACGTGATTAGAGGACGTGGCTATCCGGTAGTGTGTAGTGGGAGTGAGAAGACAGGAATGTGGAACGTGATTAGGGGGCGTGGCTATTCGGGAGAGTGATGTGGAGACAGGAATGCAAAACTGTGACAGAACTGGGCTTGGTGGTGTCTATGTCCTGGGAGCTTGTGGAGTCAGTGGAGTAGATCCAAAAAAGCATCCATCTATCCTACTACCAGTCTGTCCTTACATCCTTTCAATGAGTCAACATCTACAAATACAGAGCCACCCACCATCTGTCTGTCCCTCCACGTATCACAGGGGAGGTCTGGATTATACTGCAGGAGTAATACAGGGGAGGTCTGGATTATACTGCAGGAGTAATACAGGGGATGTCTGGATTATACTGCAGGAGTAATACAGGGGAGGTCTGGATTATACTGCAGGAGTAATACAGGGGAGGTCTGGATTATACTGCAGGAGAAATACAGGGGAGGTCTGGATTATACTGCAGGAGTAATACAGAGGAGGTCTGGATTATACTGCAGGAGTAATACAGAGGAGGTCTGGATTATACTGCAGGAGTAATACAGAGGAGGTCTGGATTATACTGCAGGAGTAATACAGAGGAGGTCTGGATTATACTGCAGGAGTAATACAGAGGAGGTCTGGATTATACTGCAGGAGTAATACAGGAGAGCAGCTTGGTAATGCTATTGAATCATCACACCAAGCAGGCTGTTTTCTCTACAGTCATCTTGGTTTGAAGACAAATAACAGAACTTGTGGTGCAGAATTTGAATAAATGATGCACGCTTGTGATTCACACCCTATTAATAACACATTTTGCAGGACTTTTTTGTCAAATGAAGATATAAATCATAAATATGTTTTCCAGCTCTGACTAATGGCTGGCCCTACCGTTCCAGACACACTTTCAACCCTGCAGTCTCCAGCAAGGCAAAACATTGAGATGACCCCACAAATATATATCAATGATCACCATGGAAACCATATACAACATTGAATTGATTCATGTTGATTGGGGAGGATCAGCTAATGCGATTCAGTATGTAAATGGTGTTTAAACACACCATGATCACATGGTCGTGTTTAAATACACCATGCTTATTAACCTAATTCATATGGCAAATATATGCTCAAACTTCATTCCATTCACCTCTAAAGCAAATGCCTTTAAACATTCATTGATACTTGGACAAGATCTAAAAAAGACAAAGAACCATAACATGACAGAGGAATGTATCCATTCCATCCATCCATCCAAAGACATCAATAAATCATCAAGATTCATGCACTATTACTATAACTACTTATAAGGATTATTGATCATAACCTTCATCATCACATATCACATATATATATATATACTGTATATATATACAATTCATAAAAAAGGAAACTGTTCTTACACCTGTATCTGAAACAGCATGGTTGATTTCTTTAAAATGTGTTCCCTTTGGCCAATGGGTAGAAAACATTCATTCAATTGAAATTGAGTGCTGGTTAAATATCTCAGGCCTATCCTTATAATCAATACTTTAATAAACAAAGTGAAACCATTGGCTTTGTTCCAGGTGTCCCATGCTTGGCAGACATGCTTAATATTCACATCTATGACAAGGTATCTAGCTAGCGTTGTGCTCCCACACACACTGATGCACAGCAAGAGAGAGAGAGAGAGAGAGAGAGAGGAGAGAGAGAGAGAGAGAGAGAGAGAGAGGGCTATTTCTTGAAATAGCTCTCAAGCATATCATAATCGCATAATATATATGTAACCTTCCAACCTTACAAACGTAATGATGTTTTTCTGAAGTTCAGAAATAGAGGTGACATTCAGACATTCACATTCCTCCACTTGGTCCAGTCAGGCCTCTCAGGGACAGTCCTCATCGGACTCCACTGTGTCAGCAGAGTCTGGACGGCCTGCCTCCACCTGGTCCAGTCAGGCCTCTCAGGGAATAGTCCTTATTGCTTGCCCTGCTCCCATACATCATCATCTCATCCTCACTTACTTTTTGACAATAGCGCAGCCTGGTTAGTAGTCCAGTGTGGACAGGTTGTCCACCGACACCCTTTAGCAGTAGCAAGGTCCTCTGGACTGCACTGATCAGCTGAACAGAACATGGCCCCCCTCACTTTAAGTGCTAATGCATGCTAACAGTGCTGCAAGTACACACACACGCACGCACACACACACACACACACACACACACACACACACACACACACACACACACACACACACACACACACACACACACACACACAACACACACACACACACACACACACACACACACGCGCACACACCGTACCATTTGCATTTCCATCAAAACGATTCCCACTGCCAACATTTTCTATGTGAACAGGAAGGCTTGGTAAGAACTCCATCGGCATTAGCATAGAAGAGAGAACCATTCTATTTGAGGGAGAGATCATGTCACACCTCTGCACCTGGTAATGCACCACCGTGATGGATACAGAGAAATCAATACAGAAGAACGTCCATTTGATCTGACATTGATCCTCTTCCCCCCCCCCTCTCCTCTCTCTCTCTCTCTCTCTCTCTCTCTCTCTCTCTCTCTCTCTCTCTCTCTCTCTCTCTCTCTCTCTCTCTCTCTCTCTCTCTCTCTCTCTCTCTCTCTCTCTCTCACTGTCACTCTGCACTGCCTTCCTCGCTCTCTCCCTCGCCCTACCACACCCTTCCTCAGCCTCCCTCGCCCTCCCTCGCCCTCCCTCGCCCTCCATATCCTCCCTCGTCGTCCCTTGCCCTCCCTCGTCCTCCCTTCCTTGCCCTGCCTCGCCCTCCCTCACTTTCCCTCCCTCACCCTCCCTCCCTCCCTTGATCTCCCTCGCCCTCCCTTGCCCTACCTCTCCCTCCCTCGTCCTCCCTCGGCCTCCCTCACCCTCCCTCCCTTTCCTTTTCCCTCCCTCACACTCACTCCCTCGCCCTCTCTCACTCTCCCTCCCCCTCCCTCGCCCTCTCTCAATCTCCCTCCTGCACCCTCCCTCGCACTCCCTCACCCTTCTTCCCTCACCTTCCCTCGCCCTCCCTCGCCCTCCCTCACCCTCCCTCCCTCGCCCTCCCTCCCTCGCCCTCCCTCGCCCTCCCTCCCTCGCCCTCCCTCCCTCCCTCACCCTCCCTGCCTCGCCCTCCCATGCCCTCCCTCACCATTCCTTTCCCACACTCCCTTTCCCTCCCCCGCTCTCCCTCGCCCTCCCTCACCCTCCCTCCCTCGCCCTCCCTCACCCTCCCTCACCTTCACTCCATCGCCCTTACCCTCCCTCCCTTGCCCTCCCTCCCCCTCCCTCGCCATCCCTCACCCTCCCTCGCCCTCCCTTTCCCTCCCTCACCCTCCCTCACCCTCCCTCGCCCTCCCTCGCCCTCCCTTGTCGTCCCTCACCCTCTCTCCCTTGCCCTCCCTCGCCCTCTCTCACCCTCCCTCGCCCTCCTTCACCCTCCCTCCCTCGCCATCCCTCACCCTCCCTCCCTCCTCCTCCCTCACCCTCCCTTGTAATGTGAATGGCGGTGTGAGGATATCCGGCTACAGAGTAAGAGACGTGGATGGTCCATTTTCTCTTCTTTTTCACCAACTGCAGACAGTGAACCGAGGGTAAAGAGACACACACACACAAAGAGAATGCCCTCGCGCTCTTTTTTTAATCACAGTCTGTCGCCACTCAGGGAAGCGATAATGGAAACATCAGGATGTGCAAAAATAGATCCTTCAGTGAGATGGACAGAGAACAACATGGCGGGGACATCGTGAGGAGGAGCTTAATGGAGGAGAGCACAGCCGTTCTTATGGATGTAACCAGAAAACCTTGTTGCATCGCAGAAGCTAGCGGTTCATTAGCCTTCCGTATCGTGAAGGATGTCTGTAGCACTCAGATCCCAAGTGCTAATGCATGCTAACGGTGCTGTACACGCACACACACACACACACACACACACACACACACACCACACACACACCGTGTGACCGTACCATTTGCATTTCCATCAAAACGATTCCCACTGCCAACATTTTCTATGTGAACAGGAAGGCTTGGTAAGAACTCCATCGGCACCAACATTAGCATAGAAGAGAGAACCATTCTATCTGAGGGAGAGATCATGTCACACCTCCGCACCTGGTAATGCACCTCTGTGATGGATACAGAGAAATCAATACAGAAGAACTCAGATGAATACTGAAAAAGTGACATGTGAAAAGTGAAAAGTGAATTTGAATTTACAGTGCAAAATTACAGTGAGAGGATTTACAGTGCGTTGACCAAAAAATAATAATAACAGTGCGTTGACCTCAGGTCACTGAGTCTCCACTGTCCCTCTCACGACCCGAGGTAGATGAATTATAGAGTCTGATGGCCACAGGAAGAAAGGACTTCCTGTGGCGTTCTGTAGTAAACCTGGGTGGAATGAGTCTGTTGCTGAAGGTGCTTCTGTATGAGGTCAGCACCTGATGGAGAGGGTGAGAGTTGTTGTCAAGGATACTACGCAGCTTGCGCAGCATCCTCCTCTCAGACACCACCAACAAGGAGTCCAGCTGGACCCCAGGACAGCGCCAGCCTTCCTGATGATCTTGTTGGCGTCTGCTGACCTCAACCTGCTTCCCCAGCACACAACACCGGAGAAGATGGCACTGGCTACCACCGACTGGTAGAACATCTTCAGCATTGTGTTACAAACGTTGAAGGACTGTAGCCTCCGCAGGAAGTAGAGACGGCTCTGGCCCTTCTTGTACACAGCCTCAGAGTTCTTGGCCCAGACCAGTTTGTTGTCCAGGTGAACTCCCAGGTATTTATATTCCTGAACAACTTCTGTGGACACACCCTTGATGGAAATGGGTGTGGGGGTAGATTTCCTCCTGCGGAAGTCCACCACCATCTCCTTCGTCTTGTCTGTGTTGAGCTGCATATGGTTCAGCTCACACCACTCAACGAAGGAGCCCACGACGCCCCTGTACTCCTCATCGTTCCACTCGCTGACACAACCAACAACTGTTGTCCGTGAACTTCTGCAGGTGACAGGACTCAGAGTTGAACTGGAAGTCTGAGGTGTATAGGGTGAACAGGAATGGGGAAAGAACCGTTCCCTGTGGAGCACCAGTGCTGCTGACCACAGTGTCAGACACACAGTCCTGCAGTCTGACAAACTGTGGACGACCCGTCAAACAGTCTATAATCCAGGAAACCAGGGAAGAGTCCACCTTCATCGCCGTCAGCTTACTCCCCAGCAGGGCAGGCCGGATGGTGTTGAACGCACTGGAGAAGTCAAAAAACATGATTCTCACAGTGCTCCCGGGTCTGTCCAAGTGGGCGTAGGCACGATGAAGCAGGAAGATGATGGCGTCCTCCACTCCCAGTTTCGGCTGGTAGGCAAACTGAAGAGGGTCCAGCGATGATCTGACCAGGGGCCAAAGAAGCGACAGGACCAGCCTCTCAAAGGACATCAGCGCCACCGGTCTGTAGTCTTAGAGGTGCTGGGACGTGCCTTCTTCGGAACCGGCACCAGGCAGGATGTCTTCCACAGCACAGGGACCCTCTCCAGTCTCATGCTCAGGTTGAAGATGTACTACAGGACTCCGCTCAGCTGGGCAGCAAAGGTTTTGAGGACCCTCGGGCTGACGCCGTCAGGACCTGCAGCCTTGCCTGGGTGGAGCCTGCACAGCACTTTCCTCACCTGCTCAGCTGTGAAGGTCTGTGTGCCGTGTGTGGGGGCAGGAAGAGTCTCTGTTGTGTTGATGGGGGAGGGGTGAGGTAGTGGTAGTGGTGGTTACATTATATTCCTACCTGCCTTAACGCACCAGGAATTCACATTACAGTTCTGTTCATTTCATGTTTTTCTGCTGGAAAGTAGGACTTTTCCTAAAACTGGGTTGTCTGTTGTTTGGAGTAGAAAGGCAACATATATTTGAATTGCCGCTACATGACCACAGAACAACAGTCCTAGAGCCAAACACATTTGCAAAACAAAATGCTGGAAAAATGGAGGACAATTGATGATTGTTCATTTGCATATACTACCAACATTGTAGTGCATTAAAACGCTGGTTGAAAACTCTCAAATTATTCCTTTAAGTCTGGAATGGGTTTTCCTTTAAGTCTGGTATGACTGTTTCTTTAAGTCTGGTATGGATGTTCCTTTAAGTCTGGTATGACTGTTCCTTTAAGTTTGGTATGACTGTTCATTTATGTCTGGTATGGGTGTTCCTTAAAGTCTTGTATGACTGTTCCTTTAAGGCTGGTATGACTGTTCCTTTTAGTCTGGTATGACTGTTCCTTCAAGTCTGGTTTCTGCTCTTTTGAGGTTGCTTAGAACGGTACTTTTTCTTATCTTATTGTCGTTTTTATTTTATGCATTCAGAGAGGAAGGGGATTTTTTGGGGGGGTTGTAAAATTGGTGAATTCAGCAGAACTACTCCTCTTTGCTGTTTGTTAAAAGTTAGAATAATACTTGTATTTATTTGTATTGGGCAGATGGTTGGAGATAGAAAATAACAATTTTTAAAGGAATGCGATATGTTATCTGTTGTTTGTGCCTGGGGTCTAAACTCCAGATAAGGATGGAGCAGGAGAGGCACCATGAAGTCTCAAGGTCACTAGTTTGTCCTCCCCTGTGTTCCGGTGGAAGGTTTCCACCAGCCAGTCTCACCTCGTTTCTCTTTGTCTTTCTCTCTCCACCTGTCTCCCCCTGTGTTCAGGTGGAAGGTTTCCACCAGCCAGTCTCAGCTCATTTCTCTCTGTCTCTCTCTCTCTACCTTCCACAAAAGGACATGCAAAGGTTCCACTGGACTGAATGAGTCTATGTATGAGTAGGTGAGGAGCTCAGAAGATCTAACCACACATTGAAGAATGACCAGGTTGTTCAAATACACACACACACACACACACACACACACACACACACACACACACACACACACACACACACACACACACACACACACACACACATACACACACACACACATACACACTCACACACGCACGCACGCACACACACACACACACACACACACACACATGCACACACACACACACACGCATACACACACACACACACACAGACACATGCACATGCACATGCACACGCACACACACACGCGCACGCACACACACACACACACATACACGTACACACACACAAGCAACACACACACGCACACAGCAGACACAATTACAACATATCTCAGGAGAGTGCAGTGCTAAGGTAAGTGAGAGGCCTCAGGAAAGAAGGAGAGGAGGAACAGAGGATTTTATCTGAAAGAATAAACAGGAAAATGTGAAGCAAATGTGATGTGAATGTAATATCTCCACCATCCGTTCACCAACACCCCAAGGCAGGGTTCTGATCTCTCCTTTTTTCAACGACGCTGTCGTTCTGACCCATTGAGGCTTCATGGCTTTCTGTTTGTGTTCATTACTGTCACACTACTTACTTTGCAGTCATCATTATGTTATTGTAATAAGCGGGGGGAAACAACTAGCAGAATGTAGACATCCCAATCAGAGAGCTATAATTCAGTAATGACCAAAACACCATATGATATTGACACAACATCGGGACTGAATTGTCCTAAAGTTAACCCTAGAGGACCTTCCTGGACCCCCTTCTCCCCCTGCAGGTCATCAGGAAGGGAACACCGATAGTGGACCACGGAGATGACCAGGACCTCATGGTCTTCTGCCTCCCAACAAACACACTTTAGGAGGGCGAGAACCTCTCCTGAAGTGGACCACCCTGAAGAAAGTTCTGCTGAAGACCACAGTTGAGACCGCGCTAATCGCTACCTTTCTATGTCCAGCACAGCATTCATGATTTTAAACAAACAGCAAAAAGGCTAATTTCCTCCGTCAATAAAGTTCAATAGCAATTAGGAGGGGGCTTTGGAGCACGTTAGGCGGTAATGGGCTACTTGCACAAACACTTCTGCATTCTACTTAATATGACTTAATACTGGTTGATTGTTTCCGGTTAAACAATGCCGACATTCTTCACCCAGTGTTTACAAGTGCTCCCAAAGTTGAACATCGCCGATGTTCAGCGGATTTGTAGGACGACCAAAGCCCCAACAAGCAAGTTGGATAAAGGTTTTAAATTGTATGCGGTGTCATACATACACAACTATGAAGGTAAGACACTGCAACTGACTGACTGACTAACTAGCTAGCTAGATGTAACGCTAACAACACTTATCTGTTATTTTATTCAGTGTCCAATAAAGACAGGCTGTCAAGGCAGGTCGGCGTGAGAGCCTTGTGCTACAGGACAATGAGGAAGAGTGAGACACCACACCTCATTCAGTGGTGCTCAGTTCAGTGGAGCATTATAGCTAAGTTTATTCCTAAAGACTCACCAACTTGAATGTTTTGCCTGTGTCCCTGCACATTGGTCAGATAATTAGATCAAGTTAATAAGGATAAGGTGGAAACCTGTTGGGGTGATCAGAAACATATTTACATAAGTTAACACTGCTAATATACACCATCTAAGGCATAATCGTTTTCAAGGTTATAAGTTTGTTTGTAGGGAGAGAATGTAAAGCTAGGCCTTCAGAAGGGTAGGCATCTTCTAAGAGCATGGTTCAGTCACAATAACAATAACTGTTCTACTCATAATAACCTACTTGATCTTTTCCATGAAGCAGAGGTTATATTTCTTTCTTCTTAGATTACGCTTGGCGATTCATCGCCAGTGGTGTTGACGCACAGCCAATGCTCCTGTGTGGCAGGCACTGTTTTGTGCGATCACATACTGGCATTGCTGTTCTGAACAGCACATTATTCTCAGCTAACCATGCCAGTTGTGCCCCCTGTGCATAGCTGCACATAATCTGAACAGCAATGGCACAAGCCACGAACAATGGTAATTTAAATTAGGTTAAAGTTGTTTTATATGTCTCTGTGTTGATTTAAAGTGACTCCATCCACAGTAAAGATTGTTTCTGTTAGGGTGTGAAGCCAGCACCCATCAACACCATGGTCTTCACCAAGCAGGTACCAAATAGGATGGTACAAACTGCTCATCACCGGAATGCACTGCACTGTCACCACTCTCAAACAGATCAGACGCTGTGGATGAACAGAGAGGTCCGCCTACTCCTAAAGGCACGTGACACTGCTTTTAGGCCAGGCAATAAACAGGCCTACTGTTCAGCCAGGACGACTCATCCCTCTCTGACAAGCTCAATCATTTTTTTGCCCGCTTCGACCGGGTCAACCACGAACGGCCCACCAGGGCTACTCTCCACACTGACCACCAACCCCTCACCCTATCACCCACAGACGTGTGTGCGGCACTGAGCAGAACAAATGTGCATTAGGCAGCTGGTCCTGATGGCATCCCCGGTCGTGTGATCAGGAACTGCGCTGAGCAGCTGACCGAGGTCCTTACTGACATTTTCAACATGTCACTAGCTCAGGCAGTTGTCCCAGCGTGCTTTAAAACCACCTCCATTGTGCCAGTGCCAAAACACTCCTCTGTAGCGAGCCTCAACGACTTCCGCCCCGTTGCACTCACCCCCATAATCATGAAGTGCTTCAAGACGTTGGTCTTGGCTCACCTCAAATCTGGCCTCTCACCCTCACTGGATAAACACACATTTGCCTGGAGGACAATGGAGGACGTCATCTCTTCAGCCCTTCACTCTGCTCTCTCCCACCTTGATGAGAGCAACACCCAGGTGAGAATGCTGTTCATAGACTTCAGCTCAGCATTGAACACCATCATCCCCTCCAAACTCATTCGCAAACTTGGTGACCTTATGGAAACCAAGAATTTTGACATTAACCCCTCTGTTTGTAACTGGTTATTGGACTTCCTAACCAACAGACCCCAGTCAGGTTAGACAGTCTCACCTCCTCCACCCTCACCCTGAACACCAGCGTCCCCCAGGGCTGTGTGCTGAGCCCTCTCCTCTACTCCCTCTTAACCCACGACTGCACTCCTGTACATGGTACAAACACCATCATCAAGTTTGCAGATGACATAACGACATAAAGACACCTCTCACCCCAACCTTGGACTGTTTGCCCTCTTCCCCTCCGGAAGAAACCTATAGAAACCTTTGTTCCAAGTCAAGTAGGCTTAGGAACAGCTTCTTCTCCTCAGCTGTCATCTCTCTGAACTCTGTACCACAATGGCAGCCCCCCCCTCTGCTGCCCAACATGCAAACTCGGATTTTCGCTGTACTGTACTTGTGCTGTACACTGACAATACATTTGTATCTAATCTAAATGTTTAGCAAGGACTAAGAGGTAGGTAGGTAGCAGTTAGGAATGAGGAGTCAGGACTAAGAAGTAGGTAGGTAGGAGTAAGGAATGAGGAGCCAGGACTAGGAGGTAGGTAGGTAGGAGTTAGGAATGAGGAGCCAGGACTAGGAGGTAGGTAGGTAGGTGGGAGTTAGGAATGAGGAGCCAGGACTAGGAGGTAGGTAGGTAGGATTAAGGAATGAGGAGCCAGGACTAGGAAGTGCGTAGGTAGGAGTTAGGAATGAGGCACCAGGACCAGAAGGTAGGTAGGTAGGAGTAAGCAATGAGGAGCCAGGACTAGGAGTTAGGAATGAGGAGCCAGGTCGAGTCCTCTGATCCTTCAAACTCACTTGCAATTGATGTTGTGTGTTAAGGTCTCTCGCTCTTAACACAAAAGCCCCTCTCACAAGCTATTCCTTATTTCAGCAAAAAATAAATGCGCTAAATGCAGGATGGAAGGCAGCACATAAATCCTCACTTCTCCATAATCACATCCAGGGGAGAGCGGTACTCACGCATGACCTCTGCTTAAACAGCTTTCTTTGTTTAGCTTTTTGGGAAAGACAGGGCATGAAAATATGTCTGACCAAATATGTCCTCATATGTTCTAATATATCTTAATTATTTTTGCTGTACTGTACTTGTGCTGTATAATGACAATACATTTGAATATAATATGTCTTAATTTGTTCTAATATGTCCTAAGTCTAGTATGTCCTAGTATGTCCTAATATGTTCTAATATGTCCTAATATGTCCTAATATATCCTAATATGTTCGAATATGTTTTAATATGTCTTAATATGTCATAATATGCGTGTTCAGTTGTTCAGTGTTCATTTGCGTGTACACTTCCTTCGACGTCAGGTCTTCATTAACGACAACAAAGAAGTGTTCGTCTATATTGCCATTTTAACCCAATATTGTTATACATTCAATATTGGAACAGTGGTGTCACGATGAGGGGTGTGGGTTGGACCCCGAACGCAGACAACGACACAGTGGAGCGATACGAAAAGCTTTATTCAAAGCACACACAAAACACAAGGGTAAACGGGGACAGTCCAGGGGTCAGGGTACCGGGAGGTCGATCCGCGGAGTACCGGCAGGTAGTAGACCGGCGAGTAGTCCGGGACGGGGGAGGAGTCTGCGTACAGGGAGGTCGAGGTGCGTAGTATCGAACGGGTAGTAGGCAGGCGACGGGTACCAGACACGTAATCAGA
>CM051015.1:14453191-14455691 GCA_027704905.1 Muraenolepis orangiensis | reverse complement strand
TGTTCCGCGTTGCCTCGGACAATAACATCAACGAGTACGCGTCCTCGGTCACCGGGTTCAGCAAGAAGTGCATAGATGACGTTATTCCAACCAAGTCGGCTCGGATATACCCCAACCAGAAACCGTGGATTAACGGCGATGTTCACGCTGCCCTACACGCGCATAACGCCACCTTTGGCTCCGGGAATATGGAGGAATATATGAGAGCCCCCTACAACCTCCGTAAGACCATCGTCTCTGCCAAGCGGGAGAATAAGGACAGAGTGGAGGAGAATTAAGAGCCACGACGCGAGGGGTATGTGGCAGGGGCTATAGACGATAACAAACTTCAGAGGGAGAACCAGTTGTGTAGAGAACTCCCCTACCTCCCAGGCGAGCAAAATACTTTTTTTAGCTCGGTTCGACGTGAACGGCAGCCCACCGAAACCAGCGCCGCCTGAGGAGACCAGCCTGCTGACCATCTCGGAGGCGGATGTGCGCCGCACCTTCAAGTGGTTGAACATCCGTAAGACGGCAGGCACCGACGACATCCCGGGCCGCGTCCTTGTCCCGCGTTGTTCCTGCGGTCTTCAAGATGTCCACCATCGTGCCTGTCCCTAAACAACCCAAGGTAACATGCCTGAATGACTATAGACCTGTAGACCTCACCTCGATTGTCAGCAAATGCTTCGAGAGGTTAGACAAGGACTTTATTTGCTCCGTGTTACCTGCCACGCTGGACCCATGGCAATTTGCATATCGTCAAAACAGATCCATGGACGACGCAATTGCCATGGCCCTCCACACTGCCCTTTCCCACCTGGAGGGAAAGAACTGCAAATGTGCAAATGCTGTTTGTGGACTACAGCTCAGCGTTCAACACAATAGTTCCTGCCAAGCTCGACACCAAGCTTAGAGGTCTAGGTGTGCCCCCATCCACGTGCAGCTGGATACTGGACTTCCTGTCGGGCCGCCGCGAGGTGGTGAGGATGGGAGGTGGTGAGGACCACCACAGAGCCACTGACCGTCAACACGGGAGCCCCCCAAGGATGGGTGCTGAGCCCTCTCCTCTACTCCCTCTACACCCACGACTGCATGGCTATGCACAGCTCCATCGTCCTCATCAAGTTTGCTGACGACACGACAGTGACGGGCCTGATCGCCGGCGACGACGAGACAGCCTACAGGGAGGAGGTTGGATCGCTGGAGAAGTGGTGCCAGGAGAACAGCCTCGCCCTCAACGTCAAGAAGACCAAGGAGCTGATCGTGGACTACAGGAAGCAGAGAGGAGAGCACAGCCCTATCTCCATCGACGGGGTTGTAGTAGAGAGGGTCAGCAGCTTAAAATTCCTTCGCGTGCACATATCCGAGGACCTAACATGGTCCACGCACACCACACACGTGGTGAAAAGGGCCCAACAACGCCTGTATTTCCTCAAGCGTCTTAGGAAATTCAGCATGGGCCCCCGCATCCTGAGAACATTCTAAACCGGCACCATCGAGAGTGTTCTTACAGGGTGTATCACCGCCTGGTACGGGAACTGGACCGCACTCGAGCGCAGAGTGCTTCAAAGGGTGGTGCGGACGGCCCCAGTATATCGTTGGAGGTGAGCTCCCCTCCCTCCTGGATATATACAACCAGTGGTGCGTGGCCAAGGCAAACGCATCATAAAAGACATTGCCCACCCCAGCAACGAACTGTATTCACTTTTACCGTAAGGCAGACGATACCGCAGTAGTACAAATAGACTAAGAGATAGCTTCCGCAGTCATGCCATCAGGCTGCTGAACAAGGGCGTATAGCATATAACAATGTATATTTTATTACATTGATTTATATATACATATTGCTCTATTTCTGTGCCGATATATTGCATTTTCTAAATTTATAAATAATTTATATTTTACTTATTTTATTCTATTCAGTTTTTATTATATTTTATCTTATTTTTATAACTGCTGTCTGTCGTCGGGTATTGCACATAAGATTTTCACTCACTGCTTTATACTTGTGTAAACTGTGAAGTGACAATAAACTTGACTTGACTTGACACTACACACTCACACACACACACACACACACACACACACACCCACCACACACACACACATACCACCATCCACCCACTACACACACACACACACACCACCACCCACTCTGAACAGCGCCAAGGGAGCGATTGCCAGATGAGGCAATTAACAAACATTTATGTTGAGGCTGGTCCAGCTGACTCTTAAACCACACTCACACACACACACACACACACACACACACACACACACACACACACTCACACACACACACACTCGGAGACATACACACACTCACACACACACACACTCGGGGACATACACACACACACACACACACAGCAGCAAAGTGCTGAAGTCCCATGGTTGGCCTGTTCTTGTTGGTGTCACTAGGCTGAACCTCCACAATGGATTGCTTTCCTTCAGATCTGTAGCAGTAGCATTGCTTTCGACCAAATACTTACCTTAACGTAGTCACCTCTAACCCAAT
>CM051015.1:14388191-14448191 GCA_027704905.1 Muraenolepis orangiensis | reverse complement strand
AGAGAGAGAGAGAGAGAGAGAGAGAGGTTTACACACTAGAGAGACCTCTTCTTAAGCCAAACTATCGCTCCCCAGAAAATTCCCAGCGACCCTGGTGGACTCAACACATATTTGATCCATCATTCTTGGCAAGGTGTGGCATTTCGCAATGTGAGTGCACTGTGTGTTAGATTCCATTATTTATGGAGTCGATTTCTTATCCCCGCTTGTAGCCACTGAAAGCGCACTTTGACAATGAAAGGCACATCACATTTGCAGACCTACGACATTGTTAATAACACTAAACTGATGGTGTTTATTGACTCCAGTCAATATATCAATCACTCATCAAGAATGAGGGCATGTCAGATGCAATAGTGATCAATAGGGTGAATTGATGAATTGCCATTGTAGACTTCAACAACAAAACAACAAACTAAAACTAAAATAAAATACCTGAAGGATAATCTTTGATGAATGGCAATGTCCACATCATATACCTTTAAGTCAAAACTCAAATGTCCCTTAATCTCGGTTTGTCTCAAAGGGCTTCACAAGCCACAAAATTACTTAACCCCCACCAGGGAGGAGGACAAAAGACCTCCTTCCAGGGATGCCATGGGTGTGATAACAGAAAGACATCATGGTAGCATAGCAAGCTAAACTGAAAGACCAAACCAAGTATCCCTGTAGTGATAACAATACATACTGTAATTATAACCTGCATCACCAAATGCATTACTCACAAATGATTCAGAAGCACCTGAAGATTCCTCTAATCTAGCTAATAGCTAAAGAGCATTACATAGATATGTATATTGGTTGCGGATGTGGTTAAGGATGTGGCTTTGCATGTCTTGTGTGAGCTTGTCTGTTACTGCTACGTTGTTTCATATCATATCATTTACGGACCACCATAATGTGATCAGAGAATTTGTTTGTTACTTGTTGCCAAACTTTTCAGCCTATTGTCGGTTAATGCATTTGGATTAACGGACCAAACCATTATCATCGTCAATGTTTGACTTTAGAGCATAATATATATTTTTTTCAGGCTAAATGTTATTGAATAGAAAAGGTAGAGAAGCTAATTAATCCACAAATGACCCGCATATTATAAACATTAAAGAAAAGCTGAACCACAATTGATTGTTTTTGTTTTCAACATGTTTTCAACAACTTAGTTTAAATTATATTATCTTAACCGTAGTTTTTCATCCCATGTTGTCATCGTTACTCAAATAATGGCATCATGCAGAAAAAGCAGTCCTGTGGTGTTTTGTGCGGGGAGCGGTCCATGTTGTTCGCTGTGTCTGCGTCTTGTAGTTTAACTTCATACACAACATTGGTCATCTTAAGTATCTTAAGGTTGGTGTGGGTCGTAACCATGGGGATAAAACCTCCCCTTCCTTCCCAGAACGCTCAGCCTACAACATGTTTATTATTTCACTGTTTACATTTGAGCAGGGGGTTCGATTCATCTTTAATGTGTGTGTGTGTGTGTGTGTGTGTGTGTGTGTGTGTGTGTGTGTGTGTGTGTGTGTGTGTGTGTGTGTGTGTGTGTGTGTGTGTGTGTGTGTGTGTGTGTGTGTGTGTGTGTGTGTGTGTGTGTGTGTGTGTGTGTGTGTGTGTGTGTGTGTGTGTGTGTGTGTGCGTGTGTGTGTGTGCGTGTGCGTGTGTGTGTGTGTGTGAGGACAGCCTGCAGTGAGAGAGCAGAGGCCGGCTGTTATTAGAGCAGGGGTAGCTCACCCTTGCAGACCCCTGACTTTGCAGCCATGTCACAAGGGGACCGTCTCCACGACAACAGCCTAAACACATCACAACGATGTGGACGTTTTGTTTGTCAGCCTTTTGGTCCGAGTGGCCGTGTAACATACTGTATCTCCTCCCATCAGGGCATGACGCACAACACGGATCCTCCCGCTGATTAGACACACAATATCACCCAATATCACCATCATTGTATTGCATTTAGCATTAGCTAAGTCTCCCTCCCGGGGGGAAGCCGCTCTTGGCCCTTTAATGGTGTCAAGGCCATTCTCAATTAGTTCCTGATCCCAGGCTATTGGTTCACGATAGCTGGGCCAGTACTGTACTGCACTGGATGTTCTGGGGTATAATGTGGCCTTATGAAAGGTTGAAATAAACTAGCATCCTTTTGAAGGTAACATAAGTGGGTTGTAAAGGACCGCGGAAAAGAGCAAAATAACCCAATAAAACAGCCCCTCCCTACGGTTCTCACGCAAATGTAATTGATTGGCTAGATGGATTCCATGAACCAATCAGGGAAGAGATGGCCTCATTGGTCAGAAATTAGCGGTCTGAAATCTAAATTGTGTCATAAAGATATTTCACAAATTAGACTCAAAGAATAGCTCTCAAACCTTACCTACAGCTAAACCTATACTTAAACTATTGATACAGTTTTGACAGAAATACAGCAAAACATCACTACCTGTGATGTAAGCAGAGACGAAGCAAATAAGTGTAGTAAAAATGCACATCCTCCCCAACAACACACAGTTGAAAACAGCCTGGAACAGACCAGACTAAATAATGCATCCACTTAATTTAGCGTGGTCTGGCTTTAAAGCCACGAGAGCAGCCATGACTTGGCCATGGCCGTCTCTCTCTCTCTCTCTCTCTCTCTCTCTCTCTCTCTCTCTCTCTCTCCAGCCTTTGTCTTCAAATGACTCAAATTAACTGTTCTTTGAAATCTATTTTAAGGCATTATTATCTTTTCTATAGAACAGTGGCCAGGAAGCTTTTTAAATTGGCTTGTGCCTACATGCAGCTGTTGTGATATGCAGTACTTATATTTGTCATACGTACAGATTCAGGGAAAGATAATAGTGTAGTATAGTAACATTCACAGGGAATATGAAATTAGAAATAAGAAAAATAAGCAATCCTTTAAGAGCCCAACTCTTCCTCCCCCATTACGGTAATGCTTTCCACGCCTCGCACATCATAAAATAACCTCCGATAAATAAAGACCACGGCTTTAAAAAAAGAAGAGAAAAAGTATTTTTTTAACCAGCAAAAGTGTTTTAAGACAGGAAACCAT
Source organism: Muraenolepis orangiensis (assembly GCA_027704905.1). Lineage (NCBI taxonomy): Eukaryota > Metazoa > Chordata > Actinopteri > Gadiformes > Muraenolepididae > Muraenolepis > Muraenolepis orangiensis. Next base: position 14,445,145 of record CM051015.1, on the reverse strand, counting down.
TGAACTAACAAACACACTTCCCCCATTATGGGAATGCCATCGTGGAAAAAATTTTATTTAATAAAAAACACAATTAAAAAGATCTCCAGGGGGAGGATGGGAGCTCTGTGCTGGTGGGACTCCGAGCCCCACAGAGCGGTGTTCAGCACGTCCCGAGCAGCCCCAGAGCGTGCCCATCCATAAATGATGACAGAGCAACTCTGAAGCATTGAATTTTAGCTGCAGTGTTTCTAGCACCAACAGGTTGGCCCGTTTACTTTTGAGAACTGCCAACATATGAACTATTACAACGCTTGTTAGAAATGTCGGCCAGTGGGCATTTTTCCTTATTTGAATATCAATATTTATGTGTTGATTTATGTTTTGAATGTACTTCCAGTGGTTCATAAGTGGGAGTTTATGTGTTTAGATTTAATGAACGTTAAATAACACATTTTCTCCCTCCTCCTTTAGGTGATGTTCTCTTACAAAGCATCTGGTCATGACTTATTATTCACTAAAAGGGCAGAGTTTGTGAATAGTTACACCAACACAGTAGCATAATAATGAGTGTTTCAACCTGAAAGCTCCCAGGCCGACCCTGAAGCCTTCATGAAGGCGTGGACCAAGCAGCAATGCGCCAAAAAACAGCAACTGTGAGAGAACAACTGGTCGTTTGGTGTGCAGAATAATTACTGAACTGTACTGGATGTCATCCTGGCTCTTCTAGTAGCTGATTAGAACCTCAGACCACCTATCTGGTGGAGATAGTGTGTAGGTAGACGGGGAAATAAAGTTAATTTTATGAATCGGTTAGGGTGCTGTCACACTGTCCCGAAATTGACACCAAAAGGCCATACGAATATGGAATTTTGAATTTCGCAGGAATTTCGCAGGACACACGAATGCCACACGTTGGCTACACAACGTCGTATTGAGAGTACGATGCGTTCGAACTAGGTCACGAAGGCGTCACGTGACCTCCCGATGGTATAAAACCTTCGGCCGACCGTGGGAAATTAAATTGTTGATCGGAGATTATTGGCAGCAGAACACACAGTACATATAAACTTTATTTCAAATTGAATTCAACTTTAATTCAACTTTAACATGCCACCCAAGGCAGGGTGTTGACATTAAGGATGGCAGCTTCCTCATACGTTGCACTCGGAGAGAAATAGTTGGGACGGAGACGATGAACTGTTTAGCCCTTGGTCATGTGGTTTATTTAGCTCTGCACCACTGGTACATCCTTTCGCTCAGCCGAGCTAACGTAGAACACACACACACACACACACACACACACACACACACACACACACACACACACACACACACACACACACACACACATGAACGCACACACACACACCATCTGAACATGTGCATCAGATGAACACCCCCTCATTAGCATACGACGCAAGCCTGCGTCCTTACTTAGCGCGTAACGCTTCAGTGCCTCACAGTGGTACAATAATAACACTGCATCCCTTTGTGAACATGGGTACAGAATATACATAATCTATATATATAACAACTGAGGACATATGTAGGCATTTTACTTAACACAGGGAGAGGCAGGGGGAAGAAGCTGGCTGGTAAATACAGAACTCAGAAGAGGAAAGCAGAGGAAACTGAGGATTTAGAGGTCCAAGAAGACAGCACTGAGTCTCCAACCAGAGAGAGAAAGGGGAGGAAATCCAAGAAAGATGTCAGTCCTTGTCCAAGTAAAACTCCAGAGCGGTCCCCAGAGGGTTCCAGGTCTCCTCAGCAGTCTGAAAGGTCTCCTCAGCAGTCTAGGAGGTCTCTTTTTATATGTCCACGTTACCATGACATGGCGAAAAATGCCCGATGGCACCGATGATCACACAAAGTAAAGACGAAGATGACACGATTTGACAAGATGCCCTCACGATGGCCTTACGAAGGGCAAAATGGACACACAAATTCGACACGAAAATGAACCTTTGCAAGGTCCTTCGGCAATTTTTTGGCATGCCAAAGATTTTTCCACCGCTCACGAAGTTGCTGCCGGAGCCTGAGAAACTCCACCGGCAGTCATACGATGGCTTAAGATGCCTTCAGGAATGGCCCGATGTGTTTACCATCAGAGCCCAATTTGAACAATTTCCTTTATCGTGCGTCCATCTGGTGTCAATTTCGGGACAGTGTGACAGGGGCATTAGAAAGCTCCAGTGCATATTAAAATGTGATTCGGCTGTAAATGACACAGCCCGATGAACTTCCTCTTCCAGGATTACAATCCAGACACTTCCATCTCCATTAAAAAACAAACTCCCTTTTTAGAAAGAGAGAAATACCAAAACACAGGAGGAAGAGGAATAACAGGAAGAGGAAAAACACACTCTACAAATACATAGACAGTGGCCTTTTCTTATTTCTTAATTTTTTCTTTCATAGACGTAGGTGACATTGAAGAGAGATCCAGCAGGCGCTCAGCTATAAAATTGCTAGTTCAGGAGGAATTAGTGCAGATGGAAGGTGAGGAGGGGGAACTCGGGAGCCGAACGAGAGAGAGACAGAGAGACAGAGAGACAGAGAGAGAGAGAGAGAGAGAGAGAGAGAGAGAGAGAGAGAGAGAGAGAGAGAGAGAGAGAGAGAGAGAGAGAGAGAGAGAGAGAGAGAGAGAGAGGACTGATCCCTCCAATCTGGTCGTCCACGGCGATGAGGCCCGAGGGAATTTCTCCCGCCTCCATTATGTTCCCTTCAGCTAGAGGTCGACCCCATCGTCCCTGAATTGTTTCACAAGCTGGGAAACACAGTGGAGCTGACAGGACTCATATCACCAGATCAGTCACTTTTAATTTAAGTTTATATTCAGATATGTTTCATAATTTGTGCTAACGCTCCTGTACGTCTGTATAGGTAGGTGGTTGATGGATGAAGGTTGATACACTAGGGGGGATAGAGTATGACCAGACCGGAGGACAGATGGGAGATTAAGGCAGAGATATCCAGAGACTGAGAGCAAGAGAGAGAGAGAGAGAGAGAGAGAGAGAGAGAGAGAGAGAGAGAGAGAGAGAGAGAGAGAGAGAGAGAGAGAGAGAGAGAGAGAGAGAGAGAGAGAGAGAGAGAGAGAGACATCCAGTGACTGAGAGCAAGAGAGAAAGTGAGAGAGACATCCCGAGACAGAGCAAGAGAGTGAGAGAGAGAGAGGAACCCAGGAACTACTATCCAGGTTTACAGTGAGCAGTCATTGGTCGTTTAAACAAGGCTTTGATGATGTTAGCTGGAGGAAGCTGGTCAATGGCCGTCTGATCTCAGCACTTCTGTGAAGGTTCAGGACAGTGCGTGTGTGTGTGTGTGTGTGTGTGTGTGTGTGTGTGTGTGTGTGTGTGTGTGTGTGTGTGTGTGTGTGTGTGTGTGTGTGTGTGTGTGTGTGTGTGTGTGTGTGTGTGTGTGTGTGTCTCCACTGGAAGGATGCTGATTCTCAGTGTGGGTCAAACTTGGCTACTGCCTTTCAAGTTGTGATTGGCCTCCAGGAGAATGAGAGAGAGAGAGAAATAGAGAGAGAGAGAGACAGAGAGAGAGAGAGAGAGAGAGAGAGAGAGAGAGAGAGAGAGAGAGAGAGAGAGAGAGAGAGAGAGAGAGAGAGAGAGAGAGAGAGAGAGAGAGAGAGAGAGAGAGAGAGAGAGAGAAAAAGAGTATAAAAGAGTATACGAGAGAGAGAGAGCCAACTCCAACTCCATTTACAAAGTCAAGGAGGAGACATCCACCACCAGCCAGGCAGTGAAGATAACCCCTCCCCTCTTAACCCTACCCCCCCCCACAGGCTGGTAAGAGGAGGACCCCTGGTGAGTCACAGGTCCCTCCTGGAGGTCAAGCCCGCAGTCTGTTTTTGGGTTGAGTCTGGTTTAGCAGGAGAGAGCCAGGGCCCAGCGTGAGACCAGACAGAGCCAGAAGGAAAGTGAGTCTGGGCTTGGATCCTTTCTTCACTGGGGGGGCAGGAGGCTGCCTGTCTGACACCGAGGCTGCCTCTACACCATGGGTCGGCAACAGGCGGCCCGTGGGCCATTGGTGGCCCGCCAGCTATAATATTTGACCCGGAAGATTATTTAGAGAATAAAAATAATATATTATTTTGAGATTTTTATATATATCTTTTTTTACAATATCGGACCGACAGTCACACATATAGGCTATAATGTCCGAATCGAGAATGCAGTGACATTTTCCGCCAGGGCTGAACTTGCCACCTGGCATACCGTGGGCCGACACAACTTGTCTTGTCTGATCGGTCCGACCCATAAAACAGGTAGATCGGCGGCCGATTGTTTGTTTTCTACGAGGTGATATGCAGGACCTACCCCCCCGCCCCCACCCCCCCCCATCAACGTTCGCCACTGATCGCGCATCCCCCCCCCCAATTGTGGTGGGCCGGTCTGGAGCACTCCGCGTTGCATCTCCTCAGTCTAAACCGGATTCTATGATTAATTTGAGTTAAACACTCAATAGTGTGCGTAAAAGTCTCGAGATTAATCACATGCGAATCACAACACAACTGCTGGTCAGTGCAAAGGATTGGGTGAGTAATCCCTACTGCAACCTAGTTAACTAGAACACTAGTAATCCCCACTGCTACCTAGTTAACTAGAACACTAGTAATCCACACTGCTACCTAGTTAACTAGAACACTAGTAATCCCCACTGCTACCTAGTTAACTAGAACACTAGTAACCCCCACTGCTACCTAGTTAACTAGAACACTAGTAATCCCCACTGCTACTTAGTTAACTAGAACACTAGTAATCCCCACTGCTACCTAGTTAACTAGAACACTAGTAATCCCCACTGCTACCTAGTTAACTAGAACACTAGTAACCCCCACTGCTACCTAGTTAACTAGAACACTAGTAATCCCCACTGCTACCTAGTTAACTAGAACACTAGTAATCCCCACTGCTACCTAGTTAACTAGAACACTAGTAACCCCCACTGCTACCTAGTTAACTAGAACACTAGTAATCCCCACTGCTACCTAGTTAAGTAGAACACTAGAAATCCCCACTGCTACCTAGTTAACTAGAACACTAGTAATCCCCACTGCTACCCAGTTAACTAGAACACTAGTAATCCCCACTGCTATCTAGTTAACTAGAACACTAGTAATCCCCACTGCTACCTAGTTAACTAGAACACTAGAAATCCCCACTGCTACCTAGTTAACTAGAACACTAGTAACCCCCACTGCTACCTAGTTAACTAGAACACTAGTAATCACCACTGCTACCTAGTTAAGTAGAACACTAGAAATCCCCACTGCTACTTAGCTAACTAGAACACTAGTAATCCCCACTGCTACCTAGTTGACTAGAACACTAGTAACCCCCACTGCTACCTAGTTAACTAGAACACTAGTAATCCCCACTGCTACCTAGTTAACTAGAACACTAGTAACCCCCACTGCTACCTAGTTAAATAGAACACTAGTAATCCCCACTGCTACCTAATTAACTAGAACACTAGTAATCCCCACTGCTACCTAGTTAACTAGAACACTAGTAATCCCCACTGCTACCTAGTTAACTAGAACACTAGTAATCACCACTGCTACCTAGTTAACTAGAACACTATTAACCCCCACTGCTACCTAGTTAACTAGAACACTAGTAACCCCACTGCTACCTAGTTAACTAGAACACTAGTAATCACCACTGCTACCTAGTTAAGTAGAACACTAGTAATCCCCACTGCTACCTAGCTAACTAGAACACTTGTAATCCCCACTGCTACCTAGTTAACTAGAACACTAGTAATCCCCACTGCTACCTAGTTAACTAGAACACTAGTAACCCCCACTGCTACCTAGTTAACTAGAACACTAGTAATCCCCACTGCTACCTAATTAACTAGAACACTAGTAAGCCCCACTGCTACCTAGTTAACTAGAACACGAGTAATCCCCACTGCTACCTAGTTAACTAGAACACTAGTAATCCCCACTGCTACCTAGTTAACTAGAACACTAGTAATCCCCACTGCTACCGAGTTAACTAGAACACTAGTGGCCCCCACTGCTACCTAGTTAACTAGAACACTAGTAATCCCTACTGCTACCTAGTTAACTAGAACACTAGTAACCCCCACTGCTACCTAGTTAACTAGAATCCTAGTAATCCCGACTGCTACCTAGTTAACTAGAACACTAGTAATCCCCACTGCTACCTAGTTAACTAGAACACTAGTAACCCCCACTGCTACCTAGTTAACTAGAACACAAATTTACATTGTTAGCAGGCTCACAATACAAACTGTGTTAGTTAAGAAAAGTCAAAGCATTAGAACGTGTCACATGTTTTAACAATCAATTACTTAAATTTGCCTTCGATTAGGTTCTGGCCCACTAAGAAATGTGGCTCAGAAAAAAATTGGCCCAAGGCCAAACTTACTTGCCGACCCCTGCTCTAGACTGTAGATGACCATGTCCTACATCTGTGGGGGGGGAGACTTTAATTCTGGCCTTTTGTTCTGTTCCCTGTTTCTAATTTGTAGTAAGTGGACCGTCTCCATGGCATCGTTGTTCTGGATTGTTCCTTGGTGAGGAAACATTGCTTAGAAACACTGGCTGGATCAGACACGGTCACTAATAATAATAATAATAATAATAAATTTAATTTGTATTGCACTTTACATTTGAAACAAACCTCAAAGTGCTACAGTACATAATAAAAAAAAGATAAAGAAAACCATTTGCAAGAATCAAAATGTATAAACAGGTTAAAAAACAAGTTTAAAAACACGTTTTAAAAAGGAGAGGCAGGGTTATTAAAACCGGCTTAAAAAGCTAACCAAATGCTTTGTTAAAATGGTAGGTTTTTAGTGCTCTCTTAAAAGTGTTCACAGGTTGAGGAGCTCTGAGATGGTCTGGGAGTGAGTTCCACAGCCGGGGGGCAGCTGCACAGAAAGCTCGATCTCCCATAGTGCGGAGGTTGGTGCGTCGTTCCTTCAGCTTGTTGGTATTTCCCGAGCGGAGGCTGCGGGTGGCGGTTTGTGGTTCGATCAATTCCTTGAGGTAGGGGGGGGCATTTCCGTGGATACACTGGTGTGTTAACAGGGTGATTTTGAATTCTGTCCGGGAGGAGATGGGAAGCCAGTGCAGTGATTTGAGAATGGGGGTGATGTGCTCGTATTTGCGCACTCTCGTCAGGATCCTAGCAGCGCTGTTCTGTACGTATTGGAGCTTTTGAAGGCTCTTGCTAGGGATCCCGACGAGAAGTGCGTTACAGTAGTCCAACCTGGAGGAGACAAAGGCGTGGACCAACTTTTCGGCGTCAGGAAGAGTGAGGGTGGGGCGGAGTTTAGCTATATTTCTAAGGTGGAAGAAGGATGTTTTGCAGAGGTGTTTGATGTGGGTCTCATAGTTGAGGCAGGGGTCCATTTTGACGCCCAGGTTGGTGACAACTGATGAGAGGGGAAGGTCCTGGTCGGAGAAGGTGATGCTTGTTATGGGGGATGATTTAACTTGGTGTGGGGTGCCGATGAGAATGGCCTCGGTTTTGGAGCTGTTGAGTTGTAGAAAGTTTTGTTTCATCCACGCCTTTATCTCCTCCAGGCAGATGGTGATTGTGGATGAAGGTGATGGTGACGGGGATGACAGTGGGACTGCAGAGCGGGGGGGACAGGGGGGGTCCATTTTTATGTAGAGCTGTGTGTCATCAGCATAGCAATGGAATGATAGTCCATGCCTGCTGATGACACGGCCGAGGGGGAGCATATACAGGGTGAATAGGGTGGGGCCAAGCACGGATCCTTGGGGTACACCACAAGTGACGGGTTGGGTGGGGGAATGAGCACCTCCCATGGAGACACACTCAGTCCTTCCGGTCAGCTAGGACCGGAACCAGTCCAGGGAGGTGTCACAGAGTCCGATGGTGGAGTGGAGACGATTGAGGAGGATGGTGTGATCAACAGTGTCAAAAGCTGCAGTGAGGTCCAGGAGGATGAGGAGGGAGGGGGAGCCATTGTCAGAAGCAGTGAGGATGTCGTTGGTGACCCTGACCAGTGCTGTTTCAGTACTGTGAGCGGAGCGGAAACCAGACTGGAATTTTTCGGAGATGTTGTTGTTGTTGAGGTGGTGTTGCAGTTGGGTGGCGACAATTTTTTCCAACACTTTGGAGAGGAATGGTAGGTTAGAGATGGGCCTGTAATTTGCGAGAACGTCCGGGTCTAAGGTGGGTTTTTTGAGGAGGGGAGTGATAATGGCCGTTTTTAGAGCTGATGGAACGTGACCGGACTGTAGAGAATGGTTTATTGCTTTGGTGATCAGGGGGCTTATGGCTTGGATGTGTAATTTGACCAGGGCTGTGGGAAAGGGGTCCAGGGTGCATGTGGAAGGCTTCATTGGGCGGATGGTGTCCTCAACCTCTTGCTGCGTGGTGGGAGAAAAGCAGCAGAGAGGCTGGGAGGCCCCAGACTGTGGGATGGCAGTTGGAGCAGATGGAGTGGGGGGGCCGGAGAGGGAGGAACGGATAGTGTCAACTTTGGTTTTGAAGAAGACCATGAAGTTGTTGCACTGTTCTGCAGTGATGGCTCTGTTTGAGGGGGGTTGAGGTTTTAGGAAGTGATTTATGGTTGAGAAAAGCTGTTTTGAGTTGCCGGGACTGTTATTGATGATGTTTGAGTAGAAGTTGGACTGAGCGTCTCTGAGGGACTTAGTGTAGGCCTTTTGGTGTTCCCTGTAGGCCATTTTATGAACCGTGAGCCCTGAGGTCTTGAGCCGCCGTTCCAGGACACGCCCAGCAGCCTTCATTTTCCGCAGCTCGCTGGTGAACCATGGAGCTGAGCGTGAGAATGTGACTGTTCTTGATTTTATTGGGGCGTGAATGTCAAGGAGCCTGCTCAGGGATTGGTTGTAGTAGTCCACCGATTCATTTGCTGATGAATGGGTTGCAGAGGCGAGATGATGGAGGTCCAAGGTCAAGGTGTCCGGGTTGATGTGTTTGAAGTTTCTGAAGTGGATTTCACGCTTGGGTTTGGTGTGGGAGGGTGGAAATGGCAGTTCCATGGAAATTACCTTGTGGTCGGACACGCCCATTTCGTAAACTAGTATGTTACTAACCGGGGCTGAGTCAGTGATAACTAGGTCTAATGTGTGCCCCTTTATGTGTGTGGGGACATGGATGTGTTGTGAGAGGTTAAGGCAGTCCAGTAGTTGCAAAAACTCAGATGCAAAAGGGGAGGAGGGGTTGTCTACGTGGATGTTCACGTCACCGAGAATTAGGATGTTGGGGGATGTAGTGCAGAGTGATGTGAGGAGGTCGTGTATTTCCAAGATGAAAACTGAATTTGGTTTCAGTTTGGGTGGGCGGTAGATGAGTAGTATTGTAAGATTGAAAGGTGGTGTGTAGATGATGTTCTACAGTGTGTCCTTGTCTCAGTGTTGCAGGCTCGGGGGACAGAAGTGTTGCATAAACAAAAAAAGTGAGCATTCAAGAGCACTGCAGTGTGTTACCTCCTGCGGGTAAGAAGTTATCATGGCTAAGTTTCAACCCAACAACAAGGAGATCCATATGCAGTATATTGTTTCTAGGAACAGACGCCTGTATCGTACCAAAGAGCAGTTTAGAGGCAACATCCAAACACTGGCAGTTCCTTCAGCCAGGGATGGCCCTTGGTTACCCAACACATCTATCTGGCTACCTATAGTGTACTTTCTCTCTCTCTTTCGCTCTCTCTGTATCATTCTTCTCTCTGTCTCTCTCTCACACCATCTCTCTCTCCGACCCCTTACTCCCCCCTCTCTCTCTCTCCCCCTCTCTCTCACCACGTGCACGCACACGCAGACACACACACACGCGCGCACACACGCACACACGCACACACACGCACACACACACATCTAGACACACACACTCATCTACAAAATACTAAACACAAAAGATAAATCTTATTAATTAGACACACAAACAAGCTGTCTGTGTGTGTGTGGGTTGGGGGGGGGTGGAGGTGTGTGTATGTGTGTGAGTGGAGGTGTGTTTGTGTGTGGGGGGGGTTGTGTGGAGGTGTGTGTGTGTGGTGTGTGTGTGTGTGTGTGTGTGTGTGTGTGTGTGTGTGTGTGTGTGTGTGTGTGTGTGTGTGTGTGTGTGTGTGTGTGTGTGTGTGTGTGTGTGTGTGTGTGTGTGTGTGTGTGTGTGTGTGTGCGTGTGCGGGTGACGTAAAGCACTTTAAAAAATCAATAGCTGACGTCGAAATAAGCTGCGAAGTTCAAAGCCCGTCCGACGCCATCCGTGATCACATGTCATGTGCCACGTGTTAAATATAAATTGTGTAATATGAGGAAGTTTATGATTTGAAATATCAAACCCTGACGCGACCGGGACGAGTATAGGTTTCACAGTTTTAAAGCACGGTCGGAATAAGGGGACATTTAGTAAGGAGGCCAATGATACGTGTATTATATATGCATATTGAGCATTATCGTTATCATTATCGTCCCTTGGACAGCTTCATTCAAACAAACATCAGCTCTCGAATTGCTACACGCCCCTCTCTCTCTCTCTCTCTCTCTCTCTATGTATTATCTATGCATATTGAGCATTATCGTTATCATTATCGTCCCTTGGACAGCTTCATTCAATCATTCAAACAAACATCAGCTCTCATAAAGAAGACGAATCGCTACTCGCCATCCTTCTGAGAGCGTCTTTTTGTTATTATTGCGTATACAATTATAACCCGCTGTAACCTCCTGTAATATATATCCTATTAGATTTCATCATTCATGTAATTAGGTGCCCCGTAATGTGGCACACATAGCAAAAGTTGAAAGTGACCTTGCGGAAATACTGTAAAGAAGCGGGACGTCTCACTACATATATATATATATATATATATATATATATATATATATATATATATATATATATATATATATATATATACACAAACAGTGAATACCGACCTCGTCGGACTGCGGAGGGGTCGTCTGCCTCTGGTTCGGCTGCTCCTTGGTCGCCGTCATCTTAAACAACTCCTTGAATTTGAAAACTTCGCGTCTTTGAATCGCGATACGATCCGTTTGGAAGAAGCACGAAAAATCAACAAGCGGAGAGGAGGCGGACAGCGGCGGAAGGGGCGGTTTGGTCAACTGCGGAATCTTAAACAGGAGGGATCCGTCACGGCTCACACACTGAGAGGGTTTAGACGGACCGACGGGAAGACAGCGAGAGAGAGAGAGAGAGAGAGAGAGAGAGAGAGAGAGAGAGAGAGAGAGAGAGAGAGAGAGAGAGAGAGAGAGAGAGAGAGAGAGAGAGAGAGAGAGAGAGAGAGAGAGAGAGAGAGAGAGAGAGAGAGAGAGGGGGGGGGGGAGAAAGAGAGATGGTGAGAGAGAGGGGGAGAGAGAGAGAAACATCACGAACTGATGCGTGTGTGTGTGTGTGTGTGTGTGTGTGTGTGTGTGTGTGTGTGTGTGTGTGTGTGTGTGTGTGTGTGTGTGTGTGTGTGTGTGTGTGTGTGTGTGTGTGTGTGTGTGTGTGTGTGTGTGTGTGTGTGTGTGTGTGTGTGTGTGTGTGTGTGTGTGTGTGTGTGTGTGTGTGTGTGTGTGTGTGTGTGTGTGTATGTGTGTGTGTCAAAACTGGTGGGACTAAATCTCTCTCCACTGTACCGGTGCTACACGAGGACACGGAGCATTCTGCCGCGTGTCGGTATCGCGTGAGAATGTTTATTCACCGGTAATCATCTGGAAGCGCGAGACGCGTTCAAGGGACCACGAGGAGCTGGAGCGGGCGCTGTCCACGGTGCTGAAAGCCAGGAACGGCGCGCCGTGCATTCATCTTCATTAGTAAACACAGTAGCAGCTGTGTGTGTGTGATTGTTATATATTAATACTATTTTTTCCCGAGAAGATCGCACGTAACATCTCGTGAAGCCTGCAGTCGCTTCGGCGCGACCATGGCTACAACTAATCCCGACGTAAGAAACACCTGTGCAGAACGCCCACACGCTGGTTGTAATTGCATGGATATAAAGTCAATAATAAAAGTTCTGCTATTGCCTTGTTCTGATGAAGTACTCAAAGGGTGGGCGACCACCGCCGGTGGAAGCAAGCAGCGGTTTATCAAACCTGCAGTGCAGCCTCACCACAGAATATGTTTTTCTTGGCTCCGTGGCTTCCACTTGATGAAACAACCGGCCATTGAAGCTTTTATCAACCGTCCCCAGACAAAGAAGGCCAGTGGAGAGAGTATGAGGTCTGCGGGCGGATATAATCAGCGCGTCCGTCAGACAGAGATCAACGCTTTACGCCCGCGTTTAACATTTGGACATTACAATATTAGATGTTCTCTTTCCTTCCTCTCCGGTCATTAAACCAGGTGGGCTGGGGCCATTCAGGGAAAAGGCTCTTCACTTAAACCTCCCTACACCCCACAACACAACACAACCACACACCACACAACACAACACAACACATTACCCCATACCACAACACAACACAACACCACACACCACAACACAACACCACACACCACACACCACAACACCACAACACAACAGCACAACAACACAACACACCACAACACCACAACAACAGAACAACAGAACACACCACAACACAACACCACACAACACAACACAACAACACAACAACACAACAACACAACACCACAACACCAAAACACCCAACCGCAATTACACCACACAACACAACACCACACAACACAACACAACACAACGCCACACACCAACACAACACAACACAACACAACACAACACAACACCACACACCAACACCACACAACACAACACCACACACCAACACAACACAACACAACACCACACACCAACACAACACAACACAACACAACACAACACAACACCACACCACACACCAACACCACACAACACAACACAACACAACACAACACCACACACCAACACAACACAACACAACACAACACAACACAACACAACACAACACAACACAACACCACACACCAACACAACACAACACCACACAACACAACACAACATCACACAACAGCTCTTACACAAACAAACACAATCACACACACAATTAAAGACTGGAAGACACACACACAAATATACACACACACACACACACACACACACACACACACACACACACACACACACATACATACACAATCACACACAGTTCAGAAATAACTCTCTTAAACAGATAATGGCTGCATAACAAACACCTAACTGTGTTTTGATGAATAGGCGAGGCCTCCACCGCCCTTCAGGTTAAAGCTCCGCCCCTCTCCAGATGACAGCCACAGCTGTTTCATCAAAAGCAAACCTGCCTCCCAAATCGATTTCAATTATTTTCTATTGGAGTTCTAGGCACAGCACCGCTAGCATGCTAACACGCTAGCCCCTTTAACACTAATGCAACCAAATTGGAAGAAATGCAATTAGTTATTATCTCAGGCATGAGAAAGCCAAACACATGATCAAAGTAATTGGAAGCGAGATAACATTTTGAAGAATAATGTAGTAAATTAAGTTCAGGACCAAAGGCTATTGCTGCCTTCACCATTATAGTAACCTTGGTTTCCATCTAAAATTATTACAATTCCATCAGGTTTCAATCGTGATTTGATAGGAAGGCTATAGGCAGGACTGATGGAAATACACCGGTTAACGCTTTTTTCAGCTATTTAATAAGCCTTTAAAAAAAATTGATAATATCATCAATTATAATGCATTCATGCATGAATAACATTCAAATAATGTGTAGAGAATGTTCATCTAAAACATTACCATCATCTTCTTCTTCATCATCAAGATTCCTCATCATCCTCCATCACCACCATCATCATCCTTATCATCCTTATCATCATCATCATCATCAATCCCTCATCATCGTCATCATCCATCATCTTCATCATCATCATCATCATCATCATCACCATCTTCAAGATTCAGCATCATCCTTATCATCATCATCATCATCATCATCATCATCATCATCTTCATCATCATCCATCATCATCCATCATCATCCTCATCATCATCATCATCATCATCTTCATCATTATCCATCAACATCAACCTCATCATCATCATCCATCATCACCATCTTCATCATCATCCATTATCATCCATCATCATCCATCATCATCCTCATCATTATCATCCATCATCACCATCATCATCCATCATCATCCATCATCCATCATCAGCTTCATCATCATCCATCATCATCATCATCATCATCCATCTTCATCATCACCATCATTATCAATCTTCATCATTACCATCATCCTCATCTTTATCATCATCATCATCCCCATAATCACCCATCATCGTAATCCATCATCACAAAGTTCAAACCCCTTTAGTTCCATAAGACTATACTGTGCAGATCGTGGATAGTGGATAGTTTAGCTCAGAGACCTTGACCAGAGGTGGGCTGAGATTTCTCCTGCTGGGAGGATCACACACATGTACTGTACAGAACAGGAGGGACCTCCTGTCCAGCTGCTCTCTGTTTATCAGCGCTCAGAAGCTACCGCTCGCTGGTTACGTGTTTTCAATTGCCCCATCCTGTGACTTCCCGATTGTGTGAAACCTTCGGCCGACCGTGGGAAATTCAATTGCTGATCGGAGATTATTGGCAGCAGAACACACAGAACATTTAAACTTTATTTCAAATTGAATTCAACTTTAACATGCCACCCAGGGCAGGGTGTTGACATTAAGGATGGCAGCTTCCTCATACATTGCACTCGGAGAGAAATAGTTGGGACGGAGACGATGAACTGTTTAGCCCTTGGTCATGTGGTTTATTTAGCTCTGCACCACTGCTACTTCCTTTCGCTCAGCCGAGCTAACGTAGAACACACACACACACACACACACACACACACACACACACACACACACACACACACACACACACACACACCATCTGAACATGTGCATCAGGTGAACACCCCCTCATTAACATACGATGCAAGCCTGCGTCCTTACTTAGCGTGTAACGCTTCAGTGCCTCACCGTGGTACAATAATAACACTGCATCCCTTTGTGAACTTGGGTACAGAATAGACATACTCTATATATATAACAACTGAGGACATATGTAGACATAGACCAGACCGGTCCCCAGAGGGTTCCAAGTCTCCTCAGCGGTCTGAAAGGTCTCCTCAGCAGTCTAGGGACCTTGAGTCCTTGTGACAGGGGCTTTAAGGACATGGCGGCTTTAAGCACTCCCCTGAGTTATGCCAGAGAAGCACCATGAAGAGGCGTTCCAAGGTTCACTTCAGGAAACGCTCCACTTACACCCGCCGCTGATTTTAGTGCCTACTTAAACTTTAGTTGCGGCATTGTTTTGGAGAAAATAGTATGGTTATATATATATGGTTTGTTTTTATTGCACTGAACATACTGCAATTGAGCCATTTAGCAAGGTAGCCATTGTGCATAGTAGCAGTTTATCATAGTTAACCATTTAACATTGTAGACTTTTAGCATAGCAGCTATTTAGCATAGTAGCCATTTGGAGTAGCAGCAATTTAGCATAGTAGCTATTTAGCATAGCAGCAGGTAACACAGTAACAACAGCTCTAACACAGCTCTCTCAGGTACGAGGCCGGGAAGAGGCCAGCTTGTGTTTTAGGCAGTGCCTTCAAAAGGCCAAGGACGACCATGTTATAGCTAAGTAGTGGTTGGGAGGTGCTGAGGGCTCTGAGTCATGCTACACATATTAGCATAACAATTATAGATAGATAAATACAGAGAAGTAAGCAAATAGAGAGAGGTAGAGAGTGAGGGTGAGGTAGACAGATATATATATATATATATATGTGTAGAGAGAGAGAGAGAGAGAGAGAGAGAGACGGAACCATCATTTTCTTTAAACATGGGTGACTTATTCAGTCCTATTTAAACTGTGTGTTGACTCATTGGACGCTTGGATGCTCGCTTGGATGGATTTGTGGCCAGAGGTGACAAAGAGTCACAGAGGTTACCGATGGGGTCGTAGCATCACACCTCAAAAGGGCCAAACATGAGCACGTTCCGCCCGGGTGTCACCTCGGACCACCGATAATTAGCCATAATTACTCATTTGTCCCGGAAACCAATGCTGATCCTAACCCTTCCCACTTAAGACAGAAGCCAGCTGTTAGTGCGTGTTGAGGGGCTGGCGAGGGAACGTCAGACAGTTGGATTTGCAGGGTCACATGTTCTTTAAATCCTCTTGCAGCATTTACTGAATTATTCCATACTGTTCCCAAACGTCAAGCAAACTCTGGCAGATGACAATCCTGATGAAGGCAGTGTGTGTTTGTTTCTCTATGTTGTGTTTCACAGTGTGATTATGCGGCTTTATCTTTACCTGGACCCTGCTTCACGCTACCTTAAATCTACCTTAAGTCAATGTTCTCAACATAAGTTTTATTTGGTTGTTGAGGAACTAGAGAGGCACAAATATGCAAGTTAAGGGTCAGTTTGTCCCATACTAGTCAATTGATTCAATGTCGTAAGTCAGGAACTCCAACCCAAGGTGTGAACGTCTGAAAAATAAAGTTTAAAAATAATAATCATCTGGAAGTTTCAAAAGAAAGCACTGGGCAACATGGTTTATTATGAATACTCACAGATAACAACCAAACACAAAAGCTCCTTGATACCTAAAAACAAGCTCACTTATAATGGATTGAGTATGCTGTAAGACATCTGCTACATGTTGATTGACACTGAACAACATTTTGGATGTTTTAAAATCCTCGCTGATTATGAGTGTTTGAGAATCCAGATGTTCCTCTCTGTTCCATAACATGTGTTACCGGGCTTCCTACTACAAAACTGCACAAATGACACAAATCACAAATTCATTCCCTATTTCATTACTCATTCACATGATGTGGGCCACTAAAATCTGTTTGGAGCATAGTGATGATCTCCTTCTAGATCTAGTCAGTGCTGGCTGAGGATTCATCTCTTGGAAGACTTCAAACAGACGGACTGGGGGTTGAGGTTTGAGTCCCACCTTATATAATTATACTAAAGTCTGATTAGTGAGACCAAACTGGCACTGATGTAAAAGCATTTTGAACTTCCTCCTCCTCCTCGCCCTACCCCTCCTCCTTCTCCTCCTCCTCCTGCTCTTCCTCCTCCTCATCCTCCTCCTCCCTCTCCTCCTCCACAAAATCGAATAAGCTGTAAAGGGAGAGGAGTGTACGCGTATATGATGATGATGATGATGATGATG
Organism: Muraenolepis orangiensis; assembly: GCA_027704905.1. Taxonomy (NCBI): domain Eukaryota; kingdom Metazoa; phylum Chordata; class Actinopteri; order Gadiformes; family Muraenolepididae; genus Muraenolepis; species Muraenolepis orangiensis. Next base: position 14,427,963 of record CM051015.1, on the reverse strand, counting down.
TGGTCAGGAGTGAGTCTGAGTATGGGTGTGTGGTATGGTGTGGTGTTGTGGTGTGTGTGTGTGTGTGTGTGTGTGTGTGTGTGTGTGTGTGTGTGTGTGTGTGTGTGTGTGTGTGTGTGTGTGTGTGTGTGTGTGTGTGTGTGTGTGTGTGTGTGTGTGTGTGTGTGTGTGTGTGTGTGTGTGTGTGTGTGTGTGTGTGCAAAAATGCATTTGACAGTTAGGTCATGCTGCTTGGTAAAGGTAAAGGGAGCGAGAGAGAGAGAGAGAGAGAGAGAGAGAGAGAGAGAGAGAGAGAGAGAGAGAGAGAGAGAGAGAGAGAGAGAGAGAGAGAGAGAGAGAGAGAGCGCCCGTGGGGAGTGTTTTGCTGTACTTTTGCAGTATTTATGACCCGGGTGAGTTCGACCTCCACCGGTGCTATACTGCCTCAACACCCCCACCATGAAACCTTCATGACTCTGCCGGCCTCCACACACCACACTGTAACACGCCAATACACTTACATAGTACACACCAATACACTGATATAGTACACACACCTGTACACACCAATACACTTACATAGTCTAATACACACACCTGTACACAACAATACACTTACATAGTCTAATACACACACCTGTACACAACAATACACTTACATAGTCTAATACACACACCTGTACACACCAATACACTTACATAGTCGAATACACACACCTGTACACAACAATACACTTACATAGTCTAATACACACACCTGTACACAACAATACACTTACATAGTCTAATACACACACCTGTACACACCAATACATTTACATAGTACACACACCTGTACACACCAATACACTAACATTGTCTAATACACACACACGTATACACACCAATATACTGACATAGTACACACACCTGTACACACCAATACATTCACAATACACACAACCGGTTGTGTACACATATTTCTATTGTCGTTTGTGAATTGAAAAGTAAAAAGAATATTAAAAAAAATGTTGTTACATAGACAGAGAAACGATTACTGATGTTTTTTCTTATTCATATTAAGCATAATTTCGCTGTCACTGGATTCCAAGCATTAAAGTAATGATGTTTGATGGGCAATGGGAGAGGCTATTGACCACCATTAGACCAGGAACGCCATCCGAGGTCTGAGTCCAACATCTCAACCTGTCAGTTGGATCTGGGGAGGTTTGTTGACAAACAACAGAAACTGTTTACAGCACAGATTAATAAAATAAATACTGAAGCAATAGGCTAGACACAACACACAACAGACACTCAAACTTCTTGTTGGTCAACTGTGATTTCATGAATAATAAGATAACTGTCTCAAGGGGGTAGTTTTGGTAGGACCCAGAACGCAGACCAACAGTGACGCGATAATGTGAAGCTTTATTTGCAACTGACACAACAGAGAGTGATCAGGGACAGGCCAGGGGTCTGGATACCGGGAGGTCGATCAGCGGAGTACCGACAGGGAGTAGACAGGCGAGTGGTGCGGGACAGGAGAGGGGTCTGGATACCGGGAGGTCGATCAGCGGAGTACCGACAGGGAGTAGACAGGCGAGTGGTGCGGGACGGGAGAGGAGTCTGGATACCGGGAGGTCGGAGTAGCGACAGGTATTAGACCGGCGAGTAACGCGGGACAGGCGAGGGGTCTGGACATAGTCAACTTTTAAACTACTTATATCTGTGGACAAGTAGACATTTCGGGCCAAACCTCTGAGTTGAACTGCAGAAGGAGCACATGTTGTACGGTTCAAGACGGTGGGTGTCAGGGAGCCTTGACATGGCCTTACTGTAAGACCAACGCTTCTTCATGGAGCGTGAACAGGGCATGGGGGGGCCCAGACCCACTCTTAAGAACAAAGGGCCCCCAGACCCACCCTTAAGGACAAGGGGCCCCAGACCCACCCTTAAGGACAAGGGGCCCCAGACCCTCTCTTAAGGTCGAAGAGCCCCAGACCCAGGACAGGGGTCTGGGACAAGGGGCCCCAGACCTACCCTTAAGGACAAGGAGGCCCAAGACCCACCCTTAAGGACGAGGGGCCCTAGACCCACCGTTAAGGACGAGGGACCCGCAGACCCACCCTTAAGGACGAGGGGCCTTAGACCCACCCTTAAGGACAAGGGACCCGCAGACCCACCCTTAAGGACGAGGGACCCCTCATCAGAACAAGTGATGTTTTGATCCCGGATGGGTCTCCGTGAAGACCGAGCTCACAATCTAAAAAGGCCTGGTTTTTAAATCCAATTTCCAAGCCTTTTATCTGGCTTTAATGAGACAGACCGCCGAGCGCTTGGATTAGCATTTTATTACTTCTTGAATTAATTTGAAGGCGAGCAGGGATTTAATGCCGGGGTGAAACCAGCAGGATGTTTGTCTGAAACACGCAGCAGGCCGATGCTCCATAGACACAATCAATACAGGGAAGTCTACCAGGTCCATTTAAAATGTGGTTTTAAGCGGTAAGTAGTATGCTAATTTATTCACAAGCAACCAGGGGTGTTCGTTGGAGAGGTGGTGGGTGGAGTCTGACAAATAAATACAGTTTGAATGTTGAAAATTATTTAAAGTAACAAACATGAAGAAAAGTCACCCACACAAGTGCAGAATAAACCGTCCTGATATCGGAATATGTTTAGTCACATTCTGGGTTTAACCAGTGTGGAAATATACATGACATATACGTATATATATTCAGAGTATATATATATATATATATATATGCTATAATGCTAGCTGATAATGAATAATATTCAAAGTCGTTTTATGAAGACACCCTTTACATTTCCTCTGAACTACGGATCCCAGCATGGGGCCTTGTGTTCTGTAGCTTGATCGCTGCACATTGGCTCTTTGCGACCTGTAGAGCTGACCCTTTTTCCACTAACAATGCACACACACACCACTGTCCAGGAAATAACAAATAGCCATTATCCATACACATCACAAAAGCAGAGCAAACTACAGACAAAATAAATAAGCAACATTATTTCAAAATCAACAGAGCCTCTGGGTGTGTTTTCTAGGAAGGGAGCTTAAAATCTTTGTCGCTCTGTTCCGTGATCAAAGCCATGTGTCCAATTGTGTTGTCGCCAGGCGGCTGGCCCTCGACCTCCTCAACACTCCCTCAAAACAGTCCCTTCCAGAGCTCGGAGTGTGTGAGGCAGCAGCGCTTTGGCTGTTGGAACAAAGAAAGCTTTAGAAAAGACCCGGTGGCATTCTTGAGTTTTTCCCTTTACTTTATGTTTATACATTTTTTTACACTGGGGCCAATTTGCCATCCACACGACAGAAGGGAAGCTATGGTTGGAGCTGGCTTGGTTTTCTTGCGTTTCTCTGAAATGTTAGCCGATGACTTTGGGGCAACGGCGGAGGAGGCGGAGGTTTCCTTCTCAGTGAAAATATACCACTCTGGTTTAAAACATGTCAAGTAATTGGATATCTATGCTAATGTGAATAGCATGGTGCTTTTACTGAGGATCAAGTTAATGCACCATGAATATGGGAAGAAAACAATAATTATATCATGAAATACATTGATATGGCAGAATTACTGCTGTGATTCCAGCATCACACCACTCTCCTCTCCATTTCGCACTCACGTAACACAACATTATTTTCATTGGAGCAATATCCTAATTAAGACGCCTACGGGTTATTGAACTCATTTTGCCTCCAACTCTGTCTGTACTACCCTCCGCAGTAACAATCCGTGTGTGGCAAAACAATTACTTTGTTATTCTACAGTGCGAGAGAGTTTGATTGTCCATCCATCCATCTTCCCCCGCTTATCCGTCGGGTCGCGGAGGTAGCAGCTTCAGCAGGGGACTCCAAACTTCCCTCTCCCTGGCAACATCGACTAGCTCTGACTGGGGGATCCTGAGGTGTTCCCAGGCCAGTGTGGAGATGTAATCACCCCACATGTACCTCGGTCTGCCCCGTGGTCTCTTCCCAGTTGGATGTGCCTGGAAAACCTCCCTCGGGAGGCGACCAGGAAGCATCCTTACTAGATGCCCGAACCACCTCAACTGGCTCCTTTCTACGCGAAAGAGCAGCGGCTCTACTCCGAGTCTCTCACGAGTGACTGAGCTTCTCACCCTGTCCCTCAGGGAGATACCAGCCACCCTCCTGAGGAAACTCATTTTGGCAGGTTGTATTCGCGATCACGTCCTTTCGGTCATTACCCATTGTTCATGGCCATAGGTGAGGGTAGGAACGAAGTCTTCGAGTTTGATTGTATTGAACTCAAAACTCAAAACTCAAAACTGTAGTGCAGAGCATGATAAGGATACAAAGTATTGATTAGGGACACACCGGACAAATATTGGACCTGATACTGGACCTTATACTGGACCTGATACTGAACCTTAACTGGACCCGATACTGGACCTAATACTGGACCACCACTGAGCCAACCACCATAAAACTCCTAAAGTAAACTCTAAAATTAAGGTCTGCTATCTAGAAAAGCAGTGTTCTATGTGTTCAACTCATTAAGCAGACCTCTCTCAGTAACCAAAGGGGCACCATTCAAGAGTTCCCACCACAGCCCTGGCTCTTTGCATAAAGTCGCAAACGTCATGGCATTTAACGATAAGTTGCAAGACACATGCAGACATGTGGTGTGAACAATCACCAGGACCGTGGATGACCTCCAGTCAGGGAAGGAATAAAAACAAACTTTTCAGTCTTCAAGTCGCAGGAGACGTGAAGGATCAGTGGAGATCGATCATCTGGAGAAAGTAGACGGCAAACTCATGAATTATTTAAGCAGCGTTTCTTCTGGGCTTGTGTGTGTGTTTGTGTGTGGGAGAGGATGCCTTCTGCCATCCAAACCCACACTAAACCCACACTGTCCTGAAGTCCCATTCAGTGACACCAAACATCCCGGGAAATCAGTGTCTCCACCGGCTCTTATTGAACATCTGTATTCTTCACTGTACGTCATTGTGCATAAATGTCTCTCCCAAATTACATGATATTATAATATTAATGTCCAGGAGTATAAATCCTTGAATAAGATGCCCTGGCTGCTACTTTCTCCTTAATTACCGGTACTATAAAAATAAAACTTAGTTGCTTTGAATAAAGGTGTCTGCTAAATACTTAAGAGACTTGGGGTGGACCTTCTAACTCAGGGCTCCTACAATACAAATCAATATCCCACCCAGGGGAAGGGGTGGCCCCATCCTGTCAGGATCAATTACTAGATGCCAAGAAGGTGTGTCCAGCACACTGTCCTCCAAACACACAGATGTAGGGATGTAGCAAGGGTTTTCACCCACTTACTCTTACCCACCTTATCTTTAGAATGACTTGGAAAATATGGCCGGTACAAATGACTATGCACAAACCCTGCGTGATGTGTAGATGATTGCTGCTGATAAGCTTGCTCATGATGACCAAGATGGCGGTGTGTAAACATCGCGACGCCCAGCAGTTTTTGCAAGTTAGCGGTAATATACCTCACAATTCTTAGTCTGTTCACACAGAACAGTCTTGCTTTTATCACGTACAGCCGACACAATCTTTTTGGAATTGGATTACATCAATCTGGAAACTTAATCGGCGATCTACAACTCCACGCGGAAACTCCGGTGAATTTCACCACAGCACGGCCGGCTGACCGGACTCATCGCCCGCAGAGAAAACGTAAACACAGGAGAGGAAGCCGCGGAGGGCTATGTGCTAAGCTAAGAGCTAACCCACATCGTCCGTCGCTATCCAGTGTTTTTTACTTGCCAACGTACGATCTCTGGCAAACAAAATTGATGAACTGCAGCACAAAATCATGGCTTAACAGCGGAATCGCCGACTCACTGTACACAGAGCAGAGGGATCAGCTGAGGGCTCCGGAAAAACCAGGGGCGGAGGTTTGTGCATATATCAACAAGGCTTGGTGCACAGACACTACCACCATTGAGAGCCACTGCTCTGCTAACGTGGAATACCTAATGGTTAAATGTAGACCCTTTTACCAACCCAGGGAAATTACAGCCACCATTATAACTGCGGCTTACATACCTCCAGATGCTTACGCTAAACTAGCTATGAACTTTACTCTGCTATTAACCAACAGCAGAACTCCCACCCAGAGGCAGCCTTTATTATGGCAGGTAATTTCAATCATGCCAACTTAAAGACTGTGCTCCCCAAATTCCACCAGCATGTTACCTGCTCTACAAAAGGAAAGAGAACATTAGACCATGTTTACACTAACAAGGCTGATTCTTACAAAGCCGCCCCCCTCCCCCACCTTGGGCAGAGTGATCATGTCTCTTTGTTCATGCTGCCTAAATGCATGCCACTCATCAAGTGTGTGAAGCCCACCGTTAGGACAGTCAAAGTGTGGCTTGAGGGGGCAGACTCTGAGTTGCAGAACCGGTTTCTACACAAAGATTAGAGCCTGTTTGCCTCCCAGTCTACCCTGGACTCCCACACCGACATCGACTCCTACGCCTCCCTTTTGGATTACACACATCAACTCCAGCATTGACACTGTCACCACCCTCACAGATCACAACATTCCCCAACCAGAAACTGTGGATGAACAGAGTGGTCTACACTGACTCATCCCACCCTGACGAGCACAATAATTGTTATGCTCGCTACGACCGGAACAACCCCGAACTGCCAACCAAGGCTACTCTCCCTGCTGACCACCAACCCCTCACCCTATCCTCCACAGACTGAGCAGAACAAATGAGCTGATCCTGATGGCATCCCCGGTTGCGTGCTCAGGAACTGCGCTGAGCAGCTGACCAAGGTCCTTACTGACATTTTCAACATGTCACTAGCTCAGGCAGTTGTCCAAGTGTGCTTTAAAACCACCTCCATTGTGCCAGGGCCAAAACACTCCTCTGCAGCGAGCCTCAACAACTTCCGCCCTGTTGCACTCACCCCCATCATCATGAAGTGCTTCAAGAGGCTGGTCCTGGCTCACCTCAAATCTAGCCTCTCACCCTCACTGATGAATACCAATTTGCCTACCGTGAGAACAGGAGCACGGAGGACGCCATTTCCCCTTTTTTTTTTTTTGCTCTTCACTTCGCTCTCTCCCACCTGGATGAGAGCAACACCCACGTGAGAAGGCTGTTCATCGACTTCAGAATTTAATACAATCATCCCCTCCAAACTCATCTTCAAACTTGGTGACCTCATGAAAACCAAGGAGCTCATCCTGGACTTCAGGAAGACCAGAGCTGGCGCACACATCCTCATCAACGGAGCGGAGGTCGAGCGTGTCTCCTGCTTCAAATTCCTGGGGTCCACATCTCTGAGGACCTCTCCTGGTCCCTCAATGCTGCCTCACTGGTAAAGAAGGCTCACCAGTGTCTCTTCTTCCTAAGGAGACTCAAATTCTGGTGAACTCCGGGAGGCGCTCAAGCAGGCTGAGGAACAGTTTCTTCCCCTCAGCTGTCATCTCTCTGAACTCTGCACCACGATGACAGCCCCCCCCCTGCTGCCCAACCCCAACTGCCCCCCCCTGCTGCCGCCCCCCTGCTGCCCCCCCCCCCCTTGCTGATCCCCTGCTGCCGCCCCCCTGCTGCCCCCCCCTGTCCCCCACCTCTGCTCAATATATCCTATGACAATATACATCATGGCCACGTCAGGGCCTTAAGGTATTCAGAGAAGACCCTGGAACTAATTTATTGTATTAATAAAAATTAATACAATTTAATCAAATTTAATAACATTTTAACTAAATGAATAAATGAGAATCGTATTTGTGTTGTTGATCTGTTATATTACAGTGTTGCGTTGATTTTTTGTCTTTCTCGGTCCATGCACGACGCATTCGAGTGGTTTTGTGTTGCAACCAATCAGATATTTTTCTGGGTTGCTGGGAAGAATATCCTTCAACCAAAGTATTCCCGAATGCTTTGGCCCTCAGACTGAATGAGAGCATACGTTTGGATTGACAATTTGATCAACCAATCATATAGTGATTTGTAGCCAATTGGCGTATTCTTTTAGATTTCCCCACTGGTCCATAGTGCGCTAGAAGGTGTAGTTCACTGGCTCGAGACAGAGGATCTAGCGTAGTGCAACGTTATTTTTTTTCTACGTAGGTTTTTTACGTCGAAATGGCAACAGGTGAATATGATGTTGTTGCGGAATTGTTGTTAGTACCCTTTTCAAGACGACCATTCTGTGAAAAGATTGACATTATAAAAAAGTTTTAACGATCCCCATCACCACTGCATCTGTGGAAAGGACATTTCTGCCCTCAAATGGATAAAAACATATGCGAGGAACAGGACAATCCCGACTCACTGCATTAGCTTCCATAGCTATTGAAAAGCAACTTATTTTGGATCATCAAAGCAGTGATCAGCTTCATGACCGGGTTATCGAAACATCATCCAGAAGGACAGGAGAATGGATTTGGTCTTTAAGTGAACATCATTGGTGAGTGAGACTCATTTGTCTTTGCTTGTTTTGGCACAGTGTTGCATCTCGTTGAGCTGGTTGTTACATTTTGTTTCCACACACTTGTTGAATGATTAGTTAATGGCTGTCTTGAGTTTGTTAAGCATTGTTGTGCATTTAAATTGAGAGTTTTGACTTGATCTTTCTTTGCATCGCTGAACGTGAAAAGACTTAACGTAACTAAGAGTTACAAATCCGCGATCAATAATCACCAAATTTCTCAGGCATATGTCTTGTCATTAGCACTCACCTGTCACAATATCTCAACTTAAATCCTACCATTATGGACGTTATGTGACATTAAGTCTTTTCCTCTCTATTGAGCCAGTAAGGAAAAGTCTTCACACAGCTTTATGAGAGGAAAACACTTAATGTAACATAACTTCCGTAATAGTAGGATTTAGGTTTTGATATTTTGACAGGTGAAAGTGCTAATGACAAGACATGTGCCAGAGACATTTGGTGATTATTGATCGCTGTTTTGGAACTTTAAGAGAAGGTCCAGTTGTGATTGACATGGTTTGCCACTGATATTTATTGATAACATACCTGTAAATGTGTACATTTTTACTGTACCTGCCATATATATTTTAATTATAATCATCAACTGTTGATAGAACTGCATATCCCTGCTCACTACCTGCTGTATATACATTTATAGATATGTATCCTGTTTTTCCTAATTGCATACCCCTGATCACTACCTGTTAAATACTTATACTACCTACTTACCTGTGTATATATATATTTACCTATTATTATGCCCATATCTCACACATACTCTATAAGTAATCTTATAACAGTTTTTATACCTAGTAGACTGTCTTTAACATTTGCTGCAACATCTAACCACTCTGGTTAGATGCTAAATTATTTTCGCTGAACTGTACTTGTGCTGTGCAATGACAATAAATTTGAATCTAATCTAATAAGGTGAGTGTTTTCATAAAGATGTGAATTCAATCATCAATAATTAGGTTTTCCCTGCAAACGAAAAGTATGTCTCCACACACACACAGCAAATACACAGCAGGCAGACAAACAGCACAAGCACATGTCAACAGACTACAGCCAAAATGTGTGCGCTTTAGGACGAGATCTTACACACCAGAGAACCTTCATAAATGTTTGAAAACAGGAAGTGGTCATGAACCTCCTCTCACCACATCCTCCTGGCATCCTCGCAGAGTGTCTCTCATTACACTATGCATATCAATTTCCTGAACATTTCTGCAATACATCTGATGATCTTCATGGATCCCACTCAGCCGACGGGAGGCTATCATGAACCGCTTTGTCTAGCGTTCACTCTGACTGACTTCCCTTTAGAAGGCTTTCATCTGGTTATGGATGCATATATTATTATTATTAGTTCTCTGTCAATGTTTGCCTAAAGATATGCACACACACACACACTACTATTTGTTCTTTTGTTTCCCTTTCAAAGGACTGAGTCTTAACTCTCAAAGTAAAGACCACTTATGACAGAACATTATGGGCCTGGCCGGAGACAGATATGAGGTCACTGAGGCCCAAATCAAATAAAACCTCTGTAATTATAAAAACTAAATAATGTCCCTCCCCAATCCTCCACTATCTTTCAGAATGACGCGCGCACACACACACACTCACTCACTCACTCACACACACACACACAGCTATCTGTGCATGGATCTGTTAGAGTAGAAGTTAAAATAAATGAGAAAAAGCAAAGAAGATTATCTACAAGTACAATTTAGTAGTCACTCAATGAAGGGATAGCTTGCTAGCTATCAAACTAGCAGGTCAACACTCTTTTGGGGTCTACCAGATAATATGACAGGGTGTTGTAATTCCTATATAGTGTTAAAAAGCGTCCATGTATTGTCCATGTAATTTATTTATTATACAGATAACCATTTGATTTGGCCTTCAGAATAAACTGTTAAAATAGATAAAGCAACATTGTGCTGTTCAATATAATGAATTGCCAACCAAGCGAGGTCAATATTCTTGATATTTGTAATGTAATTCAAAGAGCATTTTAAGATTCCTACTTTTGATGTGAATTCAAGCTTGTGCCCATATTTATATACATAGAGAATATTATATTAATATTCTATCATAATGAAATATAAATGACCGGCTGTGTTCCCACGCCTCCTCCAACCCGCAGCCCCCCCCCCCCCCCCCCCTGCTACACAGTATAGCTGTATAGGCGGTAGTATAGCTCAGGAGGTAGAGCGGTCGCCTCACAACCGGAAGGTTGCTGGTTCGATCCCCGCCGCCTCCTCCTAGCAAAAGCTGTCGAGGTGTCCTTGAGCAAGACACCTGCTCCCGACGTGCTGGCTGTCTCTTTGCATGTCTGACTCCGCCGTTGGTGGTTGAATGTGTGTGTGAATGTGAGACTTGATATGTAAAGCGCTTTGAGTAACCATTGGTTAGAAAAGCACTATATAAATGTTCATTTACCATTTACACCCAGACGGCTGAAACGTTTGGGGCAGCTGACATTTAATAAATACCTGTGACGCTCTGGGGGGGGAACTATCACTGAGATGATCGCATACAGCACATATCCTGAAGCAGCCCGCTGTGTGTGTGTGTGTGTGCATATGCACACGCATCAATAAACAGAAGCATTTGCAGGCTTAGTGTATGGAAAAGTCACTCACATTTAATACATATACGGTATAAATCTATGTACAATATCTGGTTGCTGGAACGTAGAGCAACATTGTTATCGAACACAGACGTAGTCACGTGACTTGACTCTCAGAGACTCAGAGAACGTGTATACTTAAACTACTACTACTCATAATCTGATGATTACAGCTGGATGGGATTGAAGCATTTATCATTTCTGTGGAGATTAGGATCCCCCCCCCCTGTCTGACGGCTCTTTCCAAGGATCCCTGCAGATAGAAATGACCACACAGCTCTTCCATTATGTTGCATGTTATTATTGGAGACGGACACGTGGAGGCAGGGAAGCAGAATGACGGAGCGGTGGTCTGAACGGAGGTTAAAGAACCCGGCCCACCAGCTTAGTATCGGGGAGGCGTCGTGTGTCACGGCGAGGCGACCAAGACAGAGAGGCAGACAAATACACACCTGAGGCGTCAGAAAGGCCCCGTGGGAGATATGTTGAAGGATGTGGTCGGTGAACCCATCCGCTCTCCACCCACCGGGGCCTCTGTCTGTCCGTTCCTCTGTCCTCTCATCACTCATCTTTATGAACACCCTAAACGTCTCTTTATTACGCTTCAGAATATAAGCGTCTGTTGATCCTATTTTGGTGTGGTCAGGTCTGGACACGACAGCCTGCGGTGAACTGCTTCCCGGCTGATCAGTGAAACAGGAGGAAACACTTTATTGTTGATGATCCGATTGAAAAGCTGTCATATCAATAGACTGCCACTAGCTTGACAGAGACCTGGTCACAGTGCACACGTTTAATGCCAGACTGTGTTGCCAGATAAATCTGTTCAAGCAGGATCCACACACACACAGCAAATACACAGCAGGCAGACAAACAGCACAAGCACATGTCAACAGACTACAGCCAAAATGTGTGCGCACACATATACACACACACACACACACACACACACACATGCAAAGTTACACAAACACACACACATACACACACACACACACACAAACACACAGACATTCACACAGACACACACATACAAATCTACACAAACACACACAGACACTGTCAATAACAATGCAGTGTTTATGTGGCTTTAGGACGAGATCTTACACACCAGAGAACCTTCATAAATGTTTGAAAACAGGAAGTGGTCATGAACCTCCTCTCACCACATCCTCCTGGCATCCTCGCAGAGTGTCTCTCATTACATTATGCATATCAATTTCCTGAACATTTCTGCAATACATCTGATGATCTTCATGGATCCCACTCAGCCGACGGGAGGCTATCATGAACCGCTTTGTCTAGCGTTCACTCTGACTGACTTCCCTTTAGAAGGCTTTCATCTGGTTACGGATGCATATATTATTATTATTAGTTCTCTGTCAATGTTTGCCTAAAGATATGCACACACACACACACACACACCCCCACACCCACACACACACACACACACACACATATACACATATATACACACACACACCAACACACCCACCCACACACCCACACACGCACCAACGCACCCCCCCCCCCCACACACACACATACACACACACACACACACACACACACACCAACTCATCCACACACCCACACACACACACACACACCAACGCACCCCCCCCCCCACACACACACACAGCCACAGTCCTTTCTTTACCCAGAATCCATTGCAGCTTCTACCCCCCCCCATGCACACACACACACACACACATTGACAGTTTGAACTGCAAACTTTAACAACACGATCAATGGTTACTGCGACAGACAGTTTATAGACACATTAAAACTCCCGGCGGTTAATAAACCAAACGTTCTCACAGGTATGAATGGAGGGGAACCGGTTCTTTATTGAAGGGTCTGTATTGAACTGGTTCTATATTAAAAGGTATGTATTAAACCAGAGAGCTGAAGGAAGCCGCTTGTCCTGGCTCCTGATTCACTTTTATACCGTCCCCCTGACAGTTGGAGTTAAGGAGGACATTTTGAATAGAGGGCACCTGCTGGCTAGACTTCTGGTACCCGTGGACCTGGAGGACCCTCCTACTATAGGGCCCTCCTACTATAGGACCCTCCCACTATAGGACCCTCCTACTATAGGGCCCTCCTACCCTGGAGGACTCTCCTACTATAGGGCCCTCCTACTATAGGGACCTCCTACTATAGGGCCCTCCTACTATAGGGCCCTCCTACTATAGGACCCTCCTACTATAGGACCCTTCTACCCTAAAGGACCCTCCCACTATAGGACCCTCCTACTATAGGGCCCTCCTACTATAGGACCCTCCCACTATAGGACCCTCCTACTATAGGACCCTTCTACCCTGGATGATCCTCCTACTTTAGGGTCCTCCTACCCTGGAGGACCCTCCTACTATAGTTGCCCTCCTACTATAGGGCCCTCCTACTGTAGGACCCTCCTACTATAGGCCCCTCCTACTAAAGGGCCCTTCTACTATAGGACCCTCCTATAGGACCCTCCTAAAAAACAAACTGTAAAAACAAACTGTATCACAACTACCTACCTCTCTATAGTTTACATATTTATTACTAAGATACCTGTTTACTGTACCTGCAATATATATTTAAATCTGTTGATAAAACTGCTACTACTTCTGTATATACATATACATTTATACTTGCCATACATTTATATATGCTCACTTATATATACAGACATTCACACAGACACACACATACACATCTACACAAACACACACACACACACACACATACAAAGTTACACAGCATATTCACACACGCACACGCACACACACACACACACACACACACACACACACACACACACACACACACACACACACACACACACACACACAGACACACACACACACACACACAGGCATACAACACTGACAATGCTGTCAATAACAATGCAGTGTTTATGTGGCTTTAGGACGAGATCTTACACACCAGAGAACCTTCATAAATGTTTGAAAACAGGAAGTGGTCACGAACCTCCTCTCACCACATCCTCCTGGCATCCTCGCAGAGTGTACATTACGCATATCAATCATTACACTAAGCATATCAATTTCCTGAACACTTCTGCAATACATCTGATGATCTTCATGGATCCCACTCAGCCGGACGGGAGGCTATCATGAACCGCTTTGTCTAGCGTTCACTCTTATTGACTTCCCTTTAGAAGGCTTTCATCTGGTTATGGACGCATATATTATTATTATTAGTTCTCTGTCAACGTTTGCCTGAAGATATGCACACAAACACACACACACACACACACACACACACACACACACACACACACACACACACATATACACATATATACACACACACACCAACCACCCTATAGTACTGTAAACTGTAAATTATTATATTACCATGCACTTTAGTGTGCATGGTAAGTGAATACAGTTCGTGGCTGGGGTGGGCATTGTCTTTTATGATGAGTTTGGCCTTGGCTACGCACCGCTGGTTGTATATATCCAGGAGGGAGGGGAGCTCACCTCCAACGATATACTGGGCCGTCCGCACCACCCTTTGAAGCGCTCTGCACTTGAGTGCGGTGCAGTTCCCGTACCAGGCGGTGATACACCCTGGAAGAACACTCTCGATGGTGCCTGTATAGAATGTTCTCAGGATGCGGGGGCCCATGCTGAATTTCCTCAGACGCCTGAGGAAATACAGGCGTTGTTGGGCCCTTTTCACCACGTGTGTGGTGTGCGTGGACCATGTGAGGTCCTCGGAAATGTGCACGCCGAGGAACTTGAAGCTGCTGACCCTCTCTACTGCAACACTGTCGATGGAGATAGGGCTGTGCTCTCCTTTCTTCTTCCTGTAGTTCACGATCAGCTCCTTGGTCTTCTTGACGTTGAGGGTGAGGCTGTTAGCACCACTGCTCCAGCGATCCAACCTACTCCCTGTAGGCTGTCTCGTCGCCGGCGATCAGGCCCATCATTTACATTTACATTTACATTTACATTCCATCACTGTCGTGTCATCAGCAAACTTGATGATGACGTTGGAGCTGTGCATAGCCATGCAGTCGTGGGTGTAGAGGAGAGGAGAGGGCTCAGCACGCATCCCTGGGGGGCTCCCGTGAGGGTCAGTGGCTCTGAGATGGTGCTGCCCATCCTCACCACCTGGCGGTGGTCCGACAGGAGGTCCAGTATCCAGCTGCACGTGAATGGGGTCACGCCTAGACCTCTAAGCTTGGTGTCGAGCTTGGCAGGAACTATCGTGTTGAATGCTGAGCTGTAGTCCACACACATAACAGTTATTTCCCTCCAGGTGGGAAAGGGCGGTGTGGAGGGCCATGGCAATTGCGTTGTCCGTGGATCTGTTTTGACGATATGCAAATTGCCATGGGTCCAGCGGGGCAGGTAACACGGAGCAAATAAAGTCCTTGACCAACCTCTCGAAGCATTTGCTGACAATCGAGGTGAGGGCTACAGGTCTATAGTCATTCAGGTGTCACAAGTGTATAGTTTGGTGGGACCCAGAATGCAGAGCAAGACACAGTGGAGCTATAACGTGAAGCTTTATTATAGCACACAGATAACAGAGAGTGATCAGGGACAGGCCAGGGGTCTGGAAACCGGGAAGTCGGATCAGCATAGTACCGGCAGGGAGTAGACAGGCGCGTGGTCCGGGGCGGGTGAGGAGTCTGGATACCGGGAGGTCGAGAAGCGGAGTACCGACAGGTAGTAGACCGGCGAGTAGTCCGGGACAGTAGAGGAGTCTGGATACCGGGAGGTCAAAGTAGCGACAGGTACTAGACAGGCGAGTACTCCAGGACGGGCGAGGAGTCTGGATACCGGGAGGTCAATCCGCGGAGTACCGGCAGGTAGTAGACCGGCGAGTAGTCCGGGACGGGCGAGGGGTCTGGATACCGGGAGGTCGGAGTAGCGACAGGTAGGAAAACAGGTAATTATAATTACCGGGGAGCTCGTATAGACCGGAGAGTAACGCGAGACAGGTGAGGGGTCTGGATACTGGGCGGTCGGAGTAGCGACAGGTATTAGACCGGCGAGTGACGCGGGACAGGCGATGAATCTGGGTACCGGGACATCGGCGTAGCGATTCCATCCAGAATGTACAAAGTACAACGTAGCATGCACAAAGTACGACCTAGCCTCGAAGTGACGGGACGGCAGGGTATATGTACCCCCACAGGTGACGTGATTGACATAATTACCATCGGCAATTGCCGGCAGGTGTGTGTGTGCGCCGCCAAAGCACACGGCTTGGCCACACCCCCTGTCAACCACCGTAACCGTGACAGAAGGCATGTTACCTTGGGTTGTTTAGGGACAGGCACGATGGTGGACATCTTGAAGGCGGGAACAACAGCCTGGGACAGGGAGAGGTTGAAGATGTCTGCAAAGACTCCTGCCAACTGGTCTGCGCATGCTCTGAGAACGCGGCCCGGGATGTCGTCAGGGCCTGCCACCTTACGGATGTTCAAGCGCTTGAAGGTGCGGCGCACATCCACCTCCGAGATGTTCAGCAGGCTGGTCTCCTCAGGCGGCGCTGGCTTCGGCGGGCTGCCATTCACGTCGAACCGAGCAAAAAAAGTATTTAGCTCTCCTGGGAGGGAGGTAGAGGAGTTCTCTACACAACTGGTTCTCCCTCTGAAGTTCGTTATCGTCTGTAGCCCCTGCCACATACCCCTCTCGTTGTGGCTCTTGAATTTCTTCTCCACAGTGACATTGGTCTTACGGAGATCGTAGCGGGCTCTTGTATATTTCTCCATATTCCCGGAGCCAAAGGCGGCGTTACGTGCGTGTAGGGCAGCGCCCTCCGACTTGGTCGGAACAACGTCATCTATGCAGTTCTTGATGAACCCGGTGACCGACGACGCGTACTCGTTGATGTTATTGTCCGAGGCAACGTGGAACATGTGCCAGTCAGCACGATCAAAACAATCCTGCAGCATAGAGTCCACTTGGTCCGACCAGCATTGAACCTCCCTCACAGCGATTGGTTGCTAATTCAGTCTCTGCCTTTAGGCGGGGAGTAGCTGGATAGAGTGGTGGTCTGATTTGCCGAACGGTGGGCGGAGGAGGGCCTTGTAGCCATCACGGAAGGGAGTGTAGCAGTGGTCGAGGATCCGCTCACCCCGTGTGTTGCTCGTTATGTGTTGGTAGAACTTCGGGAGAACCTTCTTCAGGTTCGCCTTGTTGAAGTCCCCCGCCACAATGAGAGCAGCCTCAGGGTGTGCCAACTCCTTGGTTCGCTGATAGCCCCATGCAGTTCCTTCAGCGCTGTGTCCGGCTTGTGGGGGAATGTAAACAGCAGTCACGGTTACCGCTGTAAACTCCCGAGGTAGCCAGTATGGACGGCACATAAGCATCAGGTACTCCAAGTCCGGGGAACAGAAAGACTTGAGGGGATGTACATGACTTTGGTTGCACCAAGATCTGTTTATCATGAGACATACCCCCCCTCCGCGATCTTTACCGGAGAGAGCCTTTGTTCTGTCCGGCTCGATAGCTGCTCTGACATCCATGTCTCCGTAAGGCAGATGATACAGTTGTCCTTAGTTTCCCGGTGGAACTGAATACGAGCCGGTAGCTCGCTTAACTAATTGTCCAGAGACTGTACATTAGCCAGTAGAATGGTGGGTAGTGGGGGGCGATCGGATTCTCCCTCGCTTCTTCCGGCGAGGCTTGCGTGTAATCATGCCGAAGATGGTCGGAGATAATCCAGCTGTGACTTCGGGTGGGACGTCCGAGTCGAAAGAATGAAAAATACTATAGGGCCCCCCTACTATAGGGCCCTCCTACTATAGGGCCATCCTACTATAGGACCCTCCTACTATAGGACCCTCCTACCCTGGATGACCCTCCAATTTTAGGGCCCTCCTACCCTGGAGGACCCTCCTACTTTAGGGCCCTCCTACCAAAGCACCCTCCAACCCTGGAGGACCCTCCTACTATAGGGCCCCCCTACTATAGGGCCCTCTTACTATAGGACCCTCCTACGACTTAATGATGCACCTGCACTGCTCTGCTTACAACCATGCCGGTTTATATTGTCTATATATAGACTCCGTAGCAAACCTACGTTATGTTAACACAGAGCTTAAGTTATTAGTATTAGTCACTTTTAGAACAAATGCTAAAAGTGAATCGTCCAAAAAAACATCTGCCAACAAAGTTTTTAATGTTCAGAAAGTTTGCTAAAGTTTAAGAAGTTAAAGAAGCAAAACCCATGAGACGGCGGTTTCCACATTGGAGTCTAGGCCAACAGACGATAGGTTGTCTCTGAAAGTGCCAGGAAAATTACTGATTTCGGACAAGAACTTCTGATACGACTTCCGATAGATTAGATCAGCTAGCTTAATTCATCTTTATAGTATAATCCAACATCTTACATTAAGTTATATTCTTTCTAACGGAAGTGACGGCGAGTTCGAGTATCGAAATAATCAAAGTGACGTTTACATC
Organism: Muraenolepis orangiensis; assembly: GCA_027704905.1. Classification (NCBI taxonomy): domain Eukaryota; kingdom Metazoa; phylum Chordata; class Actinopteri; order Gadiformes; family Muraenolepididae; genus Muraenolepis; species Muraenolepis orangiensis. Next base: position 14,409,446 of record CM051015.1, on the reverse strand, counting down.
AATTTAAGCCACTTTATCACGCAGATAGAGAGACACAGTGGAGCCTAACACAAACACACAGACAGACACAGCAGGGGAACTCTTCAAATGTCTGAACAACAGCTCTTCACCAAACTGCTGTCTTTCTCCCCCTGGAAGGAGAGGAGTTCACAAAGGATCCCCATGGGAAGGCTACAGAGAGACTAGGATGCCAGCAGTGCCTCTGTTATTAGAAGTATCACCTGGAATACAAAATGCAAATCCTGATGAAGGTGCCTTTGACCGGCCTTCTGCTATCTCTGGAGAATAGAGCACCTGACATTTAACTAATGATCCTATCATGCACACGCAAACGAGGCCACTGGAGGTTTTAGCACACACACACACACACACCCACACACACACACACACACACACACACACACACACACACACACACACACACACACACACACACACACACACACACACACACACACACACACACACACACACACACACAAGCACAAGTGCATACAGTACAAACGTACATACAGAAGCCCACACATGTGTATAATTCAAAGCTTTGTGGACCCCGGCCAGACCCCGGTCCTCTAATGAAGAATGTGAGCTGCTCTCGGCTGGCCAAACAAACACCAGTTCTGACGCCTAAGAAATTAGTTCCACAAGATGTATGGTTTGTTTTGGCCCTGACCTTTCCAGACCTTTGTGGAGGACATGGAGAAAGCTAGCCCCTGAATTCATCTTTTGGATTAATTTGTTTCTACCCTTTTGCGCTCATGCCATTCTCCACACAACGTGAGGGGGAGGAATGAGAGGCCGGTCTTTTGGTCCTTTTTAGAAGGGGGGGCTGGTCTCTGCAAGTCTCTTCAGCTGAGAAAGACCACGATACGCCATATTAGACAAACTACCCTCAGCTTCGGTGAATGTTACGCTACTGGCACACAAACACACACACACACACACATTTACTTACACACACACTCACATGCATGTCATGTCATGCCTTTTATATAAATAAATGCTGCCTTTAAGATAAAAGATGAAGCCCTTAATGATGACTCAACAGGCCTGTATTGAGATGTTTAGGAGGCAGGTTCACTGAACCCTGATTTCCATAGTGCTAGTAAGTTCTCCCTGTCTTCCAGCAGAAGCAGAAAACTGGGCTAAATGACCTGAGTTGGTTAAATACTGAAGGCAGCCTGAGGTTTCACATGCATATTCGACTTACACATAAGCTACGACAGACAGTAGGCCGTGATAGTAACAGCTCATGGTGAGTGTGTGTCTACATTTTTCCTGTGCTTGTATTGATGTGCCTCAATTAGAAAGAGAGAAAGAGAGAGAGAGCGATGGAAAGGCAAAGAGAGAAATTCAAATAGTTGGAACACAAGTAATTATAAAACAATTACTTTGAACAACTGTTTTTTTCCTCCACATCAACACAGAGCCTTTGATCCACCCCGTCAATCTCTTCCCTGAGTGGTACCACACACAACACAACCTGTATCCAATTGTCGTCGTGGTGATATCCCATCCCCGCATCCCTGCTCCCAGCAAACGGTTGACACTCACATTATGAAATACATCCCTGCTTGCCAGCATTTTTTCTTGTACCTTTAAGTATTTGCATGATTGCAAAGTCATCAGATCTCTGACAGGCGTGATTGGTATCCTGGCCTGGGCGTGGAATTCATGTATAACCCGTGAATATTGACACGGTACCGACGGATTAGCACATACAAACATTATGTTCCATGCATTGCTGTCGGCAACGGCTGGCGGAACTCTTGAAAAATAACCAGATGTCAGACATCTGATCAACCAAGATCAACCGTTACTCTTTTAGTTGCAGCAGCCCGTTGGGACGCTTCATGAGGAACCCGATCCACCTTGTACGAAACCCTGGCCCTCAGGAGAATAAGGACCATGCTGCATTTGTAGAGTGTTTACCAAGAAGCATAATAGCTATAGAAAGGTGCACTGCAACACCATGTGCATTGTCACTGAAGGCCATCTCCATCCAAAAGGACCGTAACCACCCTGGGCACCATCTCTTCTCCCACTACGGTCCGGTCGCCGGTTCCGCAGCATCCGTACAAGGACTACCAGGTTCAAGGACAACTTTTATCCACAGGCAGTGCGCCTACTGAACTGCTAGGAGTGCTGCCACTATCATAACATTGTCATTAACATTACAGTGTCATACTTTGCTGGACTTTCTGGACTCATTACAGCATCTGCACTGTTCTGCACTGAACTGCACTGTATGTATGATGCTGCTGCACTACTGGCCCTTTAAAATGCCTTTTAAATGCTTTTTGTACAATTCAACACATATCATCCATCAGTCACATTATTGTTCTTTTTATTGTTGTTGTTTTTGTGTACAGTATTTTTATAGTAGTGTTTTAGAAAAGTCATATTGCGGGAGGGAATGGGGAGTTGTACTTGTTGCATATGGCAAATAAAAAATCTTGAATCTTGAATCTTGAATCACTGCACGTATCACACTTCTCTGTTACTTTGGATCATAGCTTGGGTCTATTTTAACTTGCTGCTCATTTTGTTGTTTCAGCGTCAGTTTTTAAACCCAATAAATCCTGCCAACCAACCTTCAAACCGCACTCAGTCCATCTGTGGAGGTAAATGTCAGCGTTGTTCATTTCTAGGCAATAACATCCAAAAGCTCAAAGTTGAGAAGAAACTTACAACTGCAGCTTTATATGACCAATCGTTATGAAGTGAAATACTAAACAAAATAATGTGGTTGAGGAGGAATGAGATCACGCCGTTGAATAAAACACACGATTCTAAATGAAATAAAAGTAACAATATAACTGGTCACGTCGACCGGGAGACAAGGAGACCACAAACATCCAAGCAGAAGAAGATTGCTTCAACTTCTTCCACATTACCTCAACAACAATAACAGCAACAGCAGCCAGGAAGGCAATATCCCCATCTGCCATATTCATATATATTCATATCTGTCACAGATATGGGGGGGAGGTTGATGGTGGTGGCGGTGAAGAAGAAATATTTCCCCCTCCATATACCTGTGTTTGGGCGTATACGATGGCTTTGCAGGGGCCAGGTGAAACATGAGGACTGTCAGCATTGCAGACAGAAGCGTTTATTGTGATAGAGAGCAGCAGTGGGTCTGACACCCTGCTAAACACCCTCCCCCCCCCCCCCATGCCACCATAACACAGACAGAGGGGCCGACCGACAGAGGGACCGACCGACAGGGCCCGCCATCGCCTCGGTGACCGCACCACATATTTCCACGCTATATTTTTAGCTTGGTATTAATGTTGTCAGCCCCATGGAGCAGTGGTCTGGGTGAGGTGGAGCCTTTATATTTCAGTCATTGTGTTCTAGTATTTAGGACTTGATTGTAACCTGCCGGCTACAGCGCGTGTTACGTAACATAAGACAGAGAGACTGCTGAAGGTAGGCGTGTTAAAACAAATGGGTACGAATCAGAACTAATGTGCAAGAATGTTTATTGTACTTACAACTTGATCACCATTAGGGAACAAAGGGGATTGTGAACAGTGCCAAAGAAAATAACTTATATATAAATAAAGTCCTAGCTACCTAACCACACACTATTTACTAAACAAAAGACATGGGGGGGGGGCACCCGTTCCTAGCCTAATTGTTATATGCTGATAATAACCATACTCAGACACTGAGTTAGAACTTGCGACTGTCTTTACTGAAGGCTTAGTCAGAACAGCTTTATGGCAATACAGCATACACAGCACTAATGTTTATAACAAGAGGTGCGGCTAAGTGATGCAGAGTAGACCCATGGGGACCCTTTATCCCTCCGGCGTGAAAACAAAACAATTTCACTACACCGAGTATAGTTTACAAGTTAACCAACAACAGCGTAACATAACAAAACAATTTCACTACACCGAGTATAGTTAACAAGTTCACCACGAACAGCATAACACACATGTATCCTGATCCTGATTCTATAGTTTTGTTATTCTTTAGATTCGTTATTCTTTAGTTAAAGGTTCCAATCTTTTTCAGGTCGTGAGGTGACCCACCTGATAAACAAATTGTCTAAGTAAAAAGATTGAATGCATGTTGGCACAAGTTAATATTTTCATCCCTCAAACCACTTGGTCTCCTGCTGTGACCCCCTCACAGGTCGCAAACCACGCTTTGAGAACCTGGCGGTTTTTCCATTCCATGTTGAGGTCAAGAAAAGGTGTGAAGGATAATTCATAGTGACTAAGAGACAACCGCGGTGCCAAGAGAATTATGTAGCCTAGCTTGATCCGCTACCGAGCGATGCCAGGGCAGGTGTTCTAGATGTCTAGATGCTGGTGAAACAACAATGTTCCCAAGATAGACGACACAAATCGGAAATACTCCTCGCTGTGCACAACCCGATGAAGAAATATGGCAAATAAAGTAACATTTTTCACTAAGGTTGGTATTGAAATTAAAAAAAGGAAAATATGCAACCAGTCACAACAGTGAAAGGAAATGGTTATCACATTGAGAATGTTTGGTCATATTTATGAATCCCAGTTAGTGGGATTGTTTACGTGACAGTTTCCTCCGCCATAGAAGATGGGAAGAAGTCATATTAAAAATAGATAAAAATAGATAAAAATAGAATAAAAATAGAATAAAGTTAAAAATGCAATTTCTAAAATGCAAAATATCGGCAAAGAAAAGAGCAATATGTATATATAAATCAATGTAATAAAATATACATTGTTATATGCTATACGCCCTTGTTCAGCAGCCTGATGGCCTGACTGTGGAAGCTATCTCTAAGCCTATTTGTACGGCACTTGATATTGCGGTATCGCCTGCCTGACGGCAACAGTGAGTACAGTACGTGGCTGGGGTGGGCAATGTCTTTTATGATTCGTTTGGCCTTGGCCACGCACCGCTGGTTGTATATATCCAGGAGGGAGGGGAGCTCACCTCCAACGATATACTGGGCCGTCCGCACCACCCTTTGAAGCGCTATGTGCTCGAGTGCGGTGCAGTTCCCGTACCAGGCGGTGATACACCCTGTAAGAACACTCTCGATGGTGCCGTTATCGAATGTTCTCAGGATGCGGGGGCCCATCCTGTAGGCTGTCTCGTCGTCGCCGGCGATCAGGCCCATCACTGTCGTGTCGTCAGCAAACTTGACGATAACGTTGGAGCTGTGCATAGCCATGCAGTCGTGGGTGTAGAGGGAGTAGAGGAGAGGGCTCAGCACGCATCCCTGGGGGGCTCCCGTGTTGAGGGTCAGTGGCTCTGATGTGGTGCTGCCCATCCTCACCACCTGGCGGCAGTCCGACAGGAGGTCCAGTATCCAGCTGCACGTGGATGGTGGCACGCCTAGACCTCTAAGCCTGGTGTCGAGCTTGGCAGGAACTATCGTGTTGAACGCTGAGCTGTAGTCCACAAACAGCATTCGTACATAACAGTTATTTCCCTCCAGGTGGGAAAGGGCAGTGTGGAGGGCCATGGCAATTGCGTCGTCCGTGGATCTATTTTGACGATATGAAAATTGCCATGGGTCCAGCGTGGCAGGTAACACGGAGCAAATAAAGTCCTTGACCAACCACTCGAAGCATTTGTTTACAATCGAGGTGAGGGCTACAGGTCTATAGTCATTCAGGCATGTTAGCTTGGGTTGTTTAGGGACAGGCACGATGGTGGACATCTTGAAGACCGCGGGGACAACAGCCTGGGACAGGGAGAGGTTGAAGATGTCTGCAAAGACTCCTGCCAACTGGTCTGCGCATGCTCTGAGGACGCGGCCCGGGATGTCGTCGGGGCCTGCCGCCTTACGGATGTTCAGCCGCTTGGAGGTGCGGCGTACATCCGCCTCCGAGATGCTCAGCAGGCTGGTCTCCTCAGGCGGCGCTGGCTTCGGCGGGCTGCCATTTACGTCGAACCGAGCAAAAAAAGTATTTAGCTCTCCTGGGAGGGAGGTAGAGGAGTTCTCTACACAACTGGTTCTCCCTCTGAAGTTCATTATCGTCTGCAGCCCCTGCCACATACCCCTCGCATCGTGGCTCTTGAATTTATCTTCCACTCTGTCCTCCATACTCCCGCTTGGCAGTGACGATGGTCTTACGGAGGTCGTAACGGGCTCTCGTATATTCCTCCATATTCCCGGAGCTAAAGGCGTGTAGGGCAGCGCGAACATCGCCGTTAATCCACGGTTTCTGGTTCGGATATATCCGAACCGACTTGGTCGGAACAACGTCATCTATGCACTTCTTGATGAACCCGGTGACTGACGACGCGTACTCGTTGATGTTATTGTCCGAGGCAACGCGGAACATGTCCCAGTCAGCGCAATCAAAACAATCCTGCAGCATAGAGTCCGATTGGTCCGACCAGCATTGGACCTCCCTCACAGTGATCGGTTGCTGCTTCAGTCTCTGCCTATAGGCGGGGAGCAGCTGGATAGAGTGGTGGTCTGATTTGCCGAATGGGGGGCGGAGGAGGGCCTTGTAGCCATCATGGAAGGGGGTGTAGCAGTGGTCGAGGATCCGCTCACCCCGTGTGTTGCTCGTTATGTGTTGGTAGAACTTCGGGAGAAAGTTCTTCAGGTTTGCCTTGTTGAAGTCCCCTGCCACAATGAGAGCAGCCTCGGGGTGTGCTGACTCCTGTTCGCTGATAGCCCCGTACAGTTCCTTCAGCGCTGTGTCCGTGTTGGCTTGTGGGGGAATGTAAACAGCGGTCACGGTTACCACTGTAAACTCCCGAGGTAGCCAGTGTGGACGGCACATAAGCATCAGGTACTCCAGGTCCGGGGAACAGAAAGACTTGAGGGGATGTACATGACTTTGGTTGCACCAAGATCTATTTATCATGAGACATACCCCCCTCCGCGATCTTTACCGGAGAGAGCCTTTGTTCTGTCCGCCCGGTGGACGGAAAATCCCGTCGGCTCGATAGCTGCGTCGGTAACCCCCTCCGACATCCATGTCTCCGTAAGGCAGATGATACAATTGTCCTTCGTTTCCCGGTTGAATTGAATACGAGCCTGTAGCTCGCTTAACTTATTGTCCAGAGACTGTACATTAGCCAGTAGAATAGTGGGGTAGTGGGGGGCGATCGGATCGACATCTCAGCCTGACTAGCATGCCGGCTTGCTTCCCTCGCTTCCTCCGGCGACGCTTGCGTGTAATCGTACCCAAGATGGTCGGAGATAATCCAGCTGTGATTTCGGGCGGGATGTCCGAGTCAAAAGAATGAAAAAACTCCAGTAGGCGGCGAGCAACTGTCGATCTGATCTCCCGAAGTGTGCAAAAGTTATAAATGAACGTGCTGCTAACTTCCTGAACTAAAATAGTTGCGATAAAAAGAATAAATAACAAAAAACGGTGTCGTCGTGCGGGAGCTCGTGACACGGCAGCCATCTCGTACGGCGCCATACTCCACACATGTGCATAGTGAAGGAGTGTAAAAAATTTCAAAAATGTCTAAAATTTCAAAAAAATAAAAAATGTATGTAATCTATAACAACCGATTAACACTAATACCGTTTTCACTGGGCTAAAATACGGTATTCGTGGCACTGCAAAACTAGTTTTGCTTCGCTTTTGCTTTCACACTAGCAAGTAATGCGCATTCACTACCCAACTAGTGCGCAATAACTAATCCACCTTGGGTATGTGGTTTCAATCCCGAAGTAATTAGTTTGGGTGCAAAGCAATAAAAGGTTTCGCTTCCTGTGTGTGTGTGGACAGAATCTTTAATGTGCTTTACTTTCACTTTCCCGCGAAGTCTCGCGCTTGCGCCTTCTACATATCCGGAATACTCTCCCCGTGCATTTACCTACCTGTGGGCCTTGTAATCGGTCCACCAATTGATGTTGAACAAGCAAATACATGAAAAACCTCATCATTATGTTTAGACCCTGAGCCTTGCCATTCTCAATCGGTGTCTCCTCCTTATAAACGCTCTTCTTCTATCAGATCGCTGAGGAATCCGTGCCATTTCTTGTTGGAATTCGTTCATTGAGTTACTACTACTACATATTCATCTTGTCAATATGAATACTTGTGAACTGCTGTATTTATATGTTTGCGTACCCCAGTGCTATGCTATTGTCTGCTTCAACTAATGTACACCTTGTACATCGCTTTGGATAAAAGCGTCTGCCAAATGCCCTAAATGTAAATGTAAATGTAAATGTAGTGTTTGTTATTGGTATCCATATTGAATAGACTGAAAATTCCCGGATGTTACGTGACCTCTCGTTCATGGGACCATGTGGTAAAGCAAACTGTGACAAAACTTACCAGTCTCCTAATTTAATGCGCATTCGCTTCTCTATCGTGTGTGGACGAAAACCTGGTATCGAGTGCGCAGGGAATCGCTAATTCAAAGACAGTGTGAACATAAGTGCATTCGATGCGCACTAACTAATACGGTATCGACACCCATATTAACTAATACGGGACTAGAGACTGGCGAACAGCCTGGTATTGAGTGGAGGTGATTTTATGTAGTTGACTATTTTTATCGCCGTCTCAAGAACACTTTTAAGCTCTGGGTCGAACGTTTTACTCGCAAGAGCTTCCCTGTGGATAATACAGTGGGTAAAGTTAACGTGGGGCGGCACTTGGAAGACTCTTGCTTTTAGTCCTTTCTTTTTCCCCAGCATTGCTCCAGCACCATCTGTACACACACACCGATGCACTCATCCCAAGACAGTCCCTCTTCTTTTGGTTTGTTGTCACGTTTGGTGAAAACGTCCTCGCCTGTGCACTTCACCTCCAGCGGGGTGCAAAACCCCATGTCCTCGTTAAGTTTTCCATCTAAACTGCATCTGATGAAAACAAGCAGTGGGGCAGAGTTTGATACATCTGTCGATACGTCTAACTACAAAGCATGATTCCCTTTCTTCACTCTGTCAATCAGCTGACACTTTATGTCCTGGGCCATGTCTGTGATGCGCCGGGATATGGTCCCGTCAGACAGCGGCACGGTCCTACACATAGCGATAGCAGCAGGTTTATTTAGGGTTTCCCGATTGTGTGTGGCTTTTTTGCCTGTGCAATTAAATATGCCACCTCCTATGATGCCTTTTGGGCTTTGGTAGGGATTGTTGTTTTGTTAGTTATGACTTTCTTTTGGCCTTGCAATTCTCTCTCCTTTCGGCGAAAAAAAATTGCTGGTTTGGTAGCAATAGAGGGGTGCTTTTTTTTTCAACTGTCTGAGCATTTTTACAGGCTTTAAGCTCTCATGTGCAAGCACCTGAGTGCACACTACACATTGAGGATGTTGTGCTTCATCGATAACTATGCTATGAATCCGTACTGGATGCATTCCTCTCGATACTTGCGACACTTGGAGGAAGGCTGGTCTGACTGCTTATGGACCCCCTTGTCTCTTCCTCCTCCTCCTCTTCCCGTGCAAGAAGTCGATGGCCTTTTTGATGGCGGTTCTCCGCTCTCCTCCGCCGCCTTCTCCACTGGCCTGTCTGCCTTGTCTCTAGTTGGTATTAACCAACCGTTTCATTTTGAAAAATAATAATCTTAGGCTTGAAGTCTAGTGTATTAATAAGAGCTGTTCAGAAGAAATCTACTGGTGCACAGTTGATGTGTGTTTATGTCTGTGATATTTATTGTGGCGCTGTAAAGTGACCTTTCAGCTGCAAATGTCGTGAATCTGTCAGAATCAGAATTCCTTTATTAAAACAGATAACATATATGTGTTAATATAAACACATATATTAAACAGACTTACATAATAAAAATGACTATGCACACGTTATTATTAATAATAATAATAATAATAATAATAATAATAATAATAATAATAATAATAATAATAATAATACAAATAATAATAAAAACATTTTTTATAAAAAATATATGTATGCAATATATTTTTTTTAAACCTCAGGGGTCACATCAAGAGGATTCTGAAATCGTCTCGCGACCCCTGAGGATACAACAGGTCCGGTTTTGGTCAGGTACAGGTCGTACCTACAGGTACAGGTACAGGTACAGGTACAGGTCTGGTCGGGTCACAAGAGCCACATTGGTACAGCTGGATGTTCTACTCTGTCCCTTCTCACCCTCTTCCTGGGGCGTGCACAAAGCTCTTTATTTGACAAACTGAAGAAAAAGGTTCTGATTATGATCCTATCGAAACGGACTGAATACAATCTGGATCTGGCATCCTGAAGAAATCGTTTACAGCCTCTGACAACAATTATAAACCCTGCCACCGCCAGGGCCAACAAATTGTTGTCTTCAACACGGCGATGGCTTGGTGGATAGCAGGTATTGTGGTTTGGAAACCTCACGGTGCCTCATGAAGCCCTGACACCACGCTGAGAAACCACCTAGATAAGCCACTCGCCCCGGACACAGACAGCTGTCCGGCCAAGCCGAGCGAGGACAGTCCCTCATTGCACATCATCACGGGAGATCGGAAGTAACCACAGGAGATTCTTTAATGTGTTGTGAAGGAAACGCTGGTACAGCTTTGAGAGACCAACACATTAGTGTCAATACTGGTGAAATTCAATGATTCCTGAAATCTTGTTAAATGTCTTATTCGACACAATCCATTATCCAACTTGCATAAGCCTGAGATGTGTAGCAGTAGCATTTACATGAAGAGGAAGCATTACAATTAACAACTGTTGTTCCATGTTTTAACAATATTAGGTAGGTAGGGAGTTAGTAAGAGTTAGTCACTACTTCCAACACAACAAAAGAAAGATTATAAATAAATTAAAAAAAAAAAAATGTATGTTTGGCCGTGTGTGTACTTCTCGTTTTGTCGGCTTTGTACCAACATTCAACTTTTTTTTAGGAAAGTTAGATAATGTTTAGGGATAACGAAGGTGTGTTCTCCAATGGTCTTAACGTTGGTCTAACTGTCGGTCCAACTGCCGGTCTTATTGCCAGTCTAACTGTCGGACTTACTGTCGGTCTAACTGACGGTCTTACTGTCGGTTTAACTGACGGTCTCACTGTCGGTCTAACAGTATCTTCTAGTTCGCTGGATTTAAACACTCAGAGTGTGTGTGTGTGTGTGTGCGTGTGTGTGTGTGTGTGTGTGTGTGTGTGTGTGTGTGTGTGTGTGCGTGCGTTTGCGCATGTGTGTGTGTTCGTACGTGCGCGTGTGCGTGCGCGCATGTGTGTGTGTTTGTGTGTCCTATCAGGGAAACGGCTTTCATTGCTAATGCATGAGGCAGACGACAGACAATGGCAGGTTCTTACTGCACACTGGAGCTCTTTTGTTAAAAAATAGATCCCTTAATTACAGCCACTGTCTGGCCAGCCCGCCTATCAAGACAAACAGCTTCAGGGTGACTGTTGTTTTCCTGTAGCGCCACCAGACCCAGGCTGGCACTGCAGCACTTCTTCTTGGGCTATAAATCATAAAGAGTCAGCCATATGCATGGAGAAAATATGTTGCCCTCCTTGCAAGAATCACAATAAAACATGCATTGCTTTCTCTCAATATTTTAAACAGCTTTAAAGTGAGGCGGCAGCAGTTTGTAACTAAAGAGACTCAGTGTGTGTGTGTGTGTGTGTGTGTGTGTGTGTGTGTGTGTGTGTGTGTGTGTGTGTGTGTGTGTGTGTGTACCTGTGTACCTGTGTACGTGTGTGTGTGTGTGTGTGTGTGTGTGTGTGTGTGTGTGTGTGTGTGTGTGTGTGTGTGTGTGTGTGTGTGTGTGTGTGTGTGTGTGTGTGTGTGTGTGTACCTGTGTACCTGTGTACGTGTGTGTGTGTACGAGTCTGTTTGTGAAGTGGCAGCAGTTTGTAACAAAAATGACCTTGTAACTGTGTGTGCATGTACTTGTGTGTGACTGGATGTGTCAGTGGGTTTGCCAGTCTGTGTATTGCGTGTGTTTGTGTGTCTCTGTGCCTGTGTGCCTGTGTGTCTGTGTGTCTGTGTGTCATGGGTTTCTGTGTGTCATTTGTGCTCCTGTGTATGCATGTTTGCGTGACTTTGTGTATGCATGCCTGTGTGTATGCTACCGGGTGCATATGTGTACATGTACATGCATGTATGTGTGTCCATGCTTGTACAGCATGTGTATTGTGTGTGTGTGTGTGTGTGTGTGTGTTTAGTTGGCCGGTGTGGCAGTGTGCTTGTGCAGCCATGTTCCTCTATTTGTATTATAAATGTGCGAGCGCTGAGAGGTTACCGTGAGCACCGTGCAGGACCGTGAGAGACCCGGCCAAAACAATTCTGCTGACCTCAACAAAGCCACAGAACACGTCGTCGAGTCACTCCTCCCTCCACAGACACAGCAGTGATTTCAGGTTCAATGTGGTGTTTACATCATGTGGGACCAAACTTAATTACCACCTTTCCAGTGGGAGAACAACGTGTTCATGTCAACCCCTCAGAGTGGGATCTATGGGAACTTTCTGACAACTGGTTATACCTCTGAGCAAGCGGAAACAAAAGCACAGGTAGTACAGAGGTCTTATCCATCTATCTATCCACTCATCTGTCCAACTATCCATCTAAGCATGTTGTTTATTCATCCATTCATCCATCAATCCATCTAGATATAGACCGACACAGATCTATTCTTCCATCAAGCTATCTCTCCATCTAACTTAGATTCATCCATCTACGTTCTCCCACATGCAGCACCATGCCCAATAGAAGGAGTCTCATAAGAACAGGGCGATAAATACCTGACCTCCAGCGGGCCCTCGCTCACCTCCCTCCACCGTAGCTCTGTATTCCAGTCGGCCTTATTGAATGAATAATGTCCACTCCCCAGGAAATCAATATCAATTTTTGCTCAATTTCACCATAATACAGTTGTATTCCCCAATGCAGTGACCCCTACCAGGCCTTAGTCAACAATGATCTATGACAAGCTGTACAAAAGGAAGGAAAAGAGAGAGAGAAGGAGCTCAGGAGAGGAAAGAGACGGGCTCTCTGTTGTTCTGAGTCCACATCTCTGACCTTGGGCGGCAGGGAATTAAAGTACGGTGGGTTGACTTCATCCCACTGAAGGGTTCAGCTGACATCTAAGCTCGTCAGGATACTTTAACCTTTAAGACACTGTAAGGGCATCCACACAGACAACTGGTGCCAGTCTGTGTCTCTGGGTCCAGAAGGCGCAAGAATAAACACTAGGGGTTTCGCCAACTAATCGACTAGTCGACTAGTCGACTACCTTTACCGCTAGTTGGCGCTGTAGGCCCTAGTCAACTAGTCGTGAACAAAATGGAGGGAAACGAGGTGCTGCAAAATGCTCCAAAACACGTCCGACATTCATATGTATGGCAGTACTTCAACGAAGATGTAACCAACTCCACAGTGAAGTGTCAGTTGTGTACAGCTGTACTGAAGTACAACAAAAATATCTGCTATGCGCAACCATCTGAAGATGAAACACCCGCTGCCGACAGCTAGCACTAGCAGTAATGCTAGCACCAGTGAGCAACGGACCGGCGTCAGCACTGGACAAGAAAAAACGGGTCAACAGTGATGCGGATGATGAGCTACGGGATTACTGCCAGCGGACACCGCATATCCCCACAATGGATAACCCACTGGAGTGGTGGGCAGAAAACACGCACCGCTTCCCCCGTTTAGCCAAGCTTTCGAGGAGCTACCTGGCTATTCCAGCCACAAGCACCCCGAGTGAGAGGGTTTTTTCCTGGCAGGCAACACTGTCACCCGACAGCGGTCAAGCTTCCTTCCCTCACATGTTGATGCGTTGGTGTTCCTCAACGCAAACCAAATATCTGGAAAGGTGGACGTTATCGTGGAGGACAGCGAGTAAAGTGTTGCGCAATGCGCTGTTGCGCGAGTTTTTTGCTGTAGATTTTGGTGAGTCCAGTTACTGTTTGTTATTTACTAAGTCCAGTTACTGTTTGTTATTTACTCAGCCATGTAACACAAATTAAAATGCAGTGTGTAATGTAACTGTATGAGTTCCAATATAAAATACAGTTTTACATCTCTCTTTGTGTGTCTTTATTATGACGTAACGACTAGTCGACTGCTATTTTGAAAAACGTGTCGACTAGTAAATATTGGTTGTTGTGAAACCCTTAATAAACACACACATGCTCATGTGTAACACACACACACACACACACACACACACACACACACAGCTCAGGAGGTAGAGCAGGTCGCCTGGGAAACTGGAAAGTCACTGATTCCATTCCCGGCTAGCTAAGTGTGAGGCGTCCCTAAGCAAGGCACTTAAATTAACACATGATAGGTTGGGTGTTCAGAATACAGCCAGAAAACAGGAGTTTAGCCTTCCTCATTCCGGTCACACGTATTTGAATTGAAGAACGCCACTGGCATTAAACAAAGCTGATTGGACGCACTTGGAGAGGTCCGCATCAAGCGGGGCAAAACCAAAAGTGTTTGAACTTTGAGGGCAACGTGAAAGCAAGAACAATATGAGTGGGCGAGGCTAGCCTCGACACGAGGTCGGGCTTCAACACTCAACTTCATAGACGACAAACACTCTTCATCCTGTGACCACTTCACCCTAACTGCTCCCGACCATGCTGGCTGTTTTCTTGCCTGGTTGACACCGTCATTCATCGCAGTACGAATGTGAATGAGTGGCCACATGGAGAGAGAACACATGGAGAACACTATATATGTATATATACTATAGGTACACTCCAGTGGTGAAGCGTCAGGGCCTTCAAGGTATTCAGAGAAGACCCTGGAACCCTCAGATGAAAAAAAATTAAATTAAATGAATTGTATTAATAAAATGTAATCAAATTGAAATATAATGAATTAATGAGAATCGTATCTGTGTTGTTGATCTGTTATATAACAGTGTTACGTTGATTTGTTTGTCTTTCTCAGTCTACGCATTTTGAGTGGTTTTGTGTTAGAAAAAAAATGCAACCAATCAGATATTTGGGGGAAGAATATCCTTCAACCAACGTACTCGCAAATGCCTTGGCCCTTAAACTGAATGAGAGCATACGTTTGGATTGACAATTTGATCAACCAATCATATATTGGTTTGTAGCCAATGGGCGTATTATTTCAGATTTCCACACAGTTCCATAGTACGCTAGAAGGTCCCGTTAGTTCTGCTACGTTGGTTTTTTTCTCTGTAGGTTTTTTACGTCGAAATGGTGAAGATGATGTTGATGTTGTTGCGGAATTGTTGTTAGTACCCTTTTCAAGACGACCATTCAGTGAAAAGATTGACATTATAAAAAGGTTTTAACGATCCCTAACGACCACTGCATCTGTGGAAAGGACATGGCCCGCCCTCAAACGGATAAAACATATGCGAGGAACAGAACAGGACAATCCCAACTCACTGCATTAGCTTCCATAGCTATTGAAAGGCAACTCCTTTCGGATCTGAAAAGCAGTGATCAGCTTTTATGACCGGGTTATCGAAACATTCATCAAGGACAGGAGAGTGGATTTAGTCTTTAAGTGAACATCATTGGTGAGTGAGACTAATTTGTCTTTGCTCGTTTTGCCGCAGTGTTGCATCTCATTGAGCTGGTTGCATTTTGTGGCTGTCTTGAGTTTGTTAAGCATTGTTGTGCATTTAAATTGAGAGTTTTGACTTGATCTTTCTTTGCATTGGTAATTGTCCTAGCTGAGTGGAGGAGGCCCTAATGGTGTGTGACGATGTAGCGAGCTACAGTACAGTACCAGTACAGTCATTCATCGATAGCCTGTGTGTGGTGGTGCTGTGTTGTGCTGTTACTTCACTACATGGACAGTGCTTTGCCAACTATGGTGAACTTGGAAATTGGCTGCAACAATCTTATCTGCCTAAATGAGATAACGCATAAAGTGACTGCCTCCGTGATGTCCCTCTGACTAGAACAACCAAATTTTCAGTTGGGGGGGGTGGTGGTGCTCTTCAGAAGGTCCAGTTGTTATAGACAAGGTTCGCCGCTGATACACTCTCACAGAAACACGCCACTTCACAGATCACAGGCGTTGGTCTGCGAGCGATGCAAACACAGCCCTGCCGTCCTCCAGCATGACCCATCATTTCAGAGGAGCGAGGTAAGGAATGGTCAGGATGCTATCTCTACATTCCAAGGACCTACCGCAGTCTAATGGATCAAAGCAGTCCTTTGAACACCCCCATCTTACACATCAGAGGAAGGAGGCACTCTGAATGGAGACTTGTTTGCAGTGGTGATGGAGTATGGTACTATATACTATATGAGAGATCTTTAGCTGACTATGTCAGTCTCTCTCTCTCTCTCTCTCTCTCTCTCTCTTTGTATATATATATACAGTATATCTATATAGATATATATAGATATACATATATACATATATATTTATATATATACTGTATATCTGAGTTCTCTTCCTCTGCCCTTCTATCTCCCTCACTCTCAGAATAGCTCATCCTGTATGTCTGTATTGCTCTCTGTCTTTCTCTTCTTCTTCTCATAATACATGCAAATATACAACAGAATTCTGCACACACACACACATGTATGTGTATTTATATATTGTTTATATGCACAACCGCACAGACTTACAGACATATAAACACACAGATATACATAAACACACACACACACACACACACACACACACACACACACACACACACACACACACACACACACACACACACACACACACACACACACACACACACACACACACACACACACACACACACACACACACACACACACACACACACACACACCATGTGCTTTGCCAGACATGCAATATCGGAGGTTTTGGTACCGACGGTACCGATTGTGTCTTTCCAATGCATTTGAATCACCGCTGGCCAATCAGTAAGCTACTTATTTTTCACCACCTCAACGCTGGCCAATCAACAAGCTATTTCATGCAATCCACACTATCTATGTAATTCACTATAGCCAGTACTGTGAATGACCAGGGCGGGAGGGGAGCAGAGAATCACAAGCCATCCAATGCAACGTCTAGAGACCCATTCTATGAATAGTTTAAAATAGGATTCTTTATCTGTCAGGAAACAGCATCAGGTCTTATAGAAAAACATTTACAGAAGGAAAGAAAAAAATTATTACATTTTTTGGCCACTGGAATAATGCAACGTCTTTCAAGGATACAGCTTTCTTTTTGCTCCTTTTCTCCTGGTGTTGGACAAACGTCCTAAAGAATGTGGCAACACAGGAGGAATAGATCATTGAGTCCATCGGGGATCATCTGTTTAAAGCTGACTCATTGGTAAATACATTTGAGTGAGTGCTATTCTGAAGACCCAGACATCTGGACCTGGTCTAATGTTCTCTGTGTGAACCATACAGTAATAGGTGAGTGCTTTTAACCAGACCTCAACTTATCCCATCTTACAAAGTAACTCTGAGTGTTTCACACCACAGGGACGCTGGCTGCTCAGTCAACCATCCAACATGGCATGACAACAGTCCAGCTGACCTACACAATATTATAAATTCACGTTTCACCCCACCTTCTCAGTATGCAGGAAGAAGGAAGAAGCCCACTGGAGACCGGGACCTACACCTCCACACATCCTCAGATCAATTCCCCTGCTGGCCCCGAACCTTCCTCCAGACTGTACCTCAGATCCACTCTTCCCTGAGAATATATCACGGCCGAGGGGGTAAACAGCGGTAAATTAGGTAAACACATCTACAGTCATCCATCAGCTGTGACTGACAGGCGTAACGTGAGAGAGAGAGAGAGAGAGAGAGAGAGAGACTGCCAGGAGCAGCCTTCCATAGTGATGAGAGGGGGAGGAAGTTCAGATTTCACATTAAAAGGAAGTGGAGGCTCAGTGCGATAGGGAGCAGCTCAGCTTGGACACCATGGAGCAACGTGATGAGGTAACACGCTATGTGACGAGGTAACACGCTACTTGACAAGGTAACAAGCTACGTGATGAGGTAACACACTACCTGACAATGTAACACACTACGTGACAAGGTAACACACTACCTGACGAGGTAACAAGCTACGTGACGAGGTAAAACACTACGTGAAGAGGTAACACGCTACATTCCGAGGTAACATGCTACCTGACGAGGTAACACCCTACGTGACGAGGTTACACGCTACGTGACGAGGTAACACGCTACGTGACGAGGTTAAATGCTACGTGACGAGGTAACACGCTACGTGATGAGGTAACACACTACCTGACAAGGTAACATGCTACATGACAAGGTAACACACTACCTGACAAGGTAACAAGCTACGTGACGAGGTAACACGCTACGTGAAGAGGTAACAAGCTCCGAGACGAGGTAACACACTATCTGACAAGGTAACACGCTACCAAAAGAGGTAACACGCTACCTGACAAGGTTACACGCTTCCTGGCGAGGTTAGACACTTCCTGACGAGGTACCATGCTACGTGACGAGGTAACACACTACGTGATGAGGTTAGATGCTACGTGACGAGGAAACACACTACGTGACGAGGTAATGCGCTACGTGACGAGGTAACACACTACGTGACGAGGTAACACACTACGTGACGAGGTTGCACGCTACGTGACGAGTTAACACGCTACATGACGAGATAACACGCTACGTGACAAGGTTACACGCTACATGATAGGGTGTACGTGTGTTTGTACGGAGGATACTCAAACAAATGGAAGATCCCCATAGCCCCCACCCACTATGTGATTGGCAATTGCCAGTCTTTATCGGGTGATTCGGATTCCGGTACACGGCGATAGGCCTAAAACCCCCGATCGGAGCATCCCTATTCACAAAGCATATTTGTAGCAGACGACGCTGCCACCAGCCATTAAACTGGCTACTTGAGGGGTCCTCCAGAAGACAAGGACACAGGTTGATGAGGAATCCGGTTTACTGCAAGAGTTGGCTAGGTGGGGCTGCTTAAACCAGCCACCAACCACACACACACTCAACAAAATTATTATGAGGATAATAATAAAAAAGGTTCCTTTTAAAGGAATTATAGTCAAGCATGCACATAGCAATCACACAATCATAAGAACATCCTTTAATAAGAACTGCTAAATCAAAACAGTGAGCCTACTTGAGAGACCACTTCTGAATAAAAGCTATTCCTTAGTCATATATCTCAAAAATAAATCCCATGAAAAGGAACATGAGGCCAAAAAGAAAAATAGTGACCTGCGTTACAACTCAGTTTTATAATTTTCTCTGCATGACGTCATGTGGGCACACGGTTTACATAATTGCACTGTAATCATAACTCCCTCATCATAACACACACACACGCACACACACACACACACACACACGGCAACATGGATGCACAAAAACAAATAATATATGGATAAATGTCGAATGAAATAAGCATATGGATCATATATATATATACACTGCATTCATATAACGCTTTTTACCAAATCACTTTTCAATGCATGTCTCACGTTCACACATTCATCCACCGACGGTGGTGTCAGCCATGACAGGAGACAGACGGCTTGTCAGGAGCAGTTAGGGTTGGGTGTCTTGCTCAGGGACACCTGGAGGTCAACAGGAGAGGGATGCTGAATGTGGATCAACCCTGGCCCCGCTATAGTAGGTACCCTGCTGGTTCATCGCACAGGTTGTGTGTGTGTGTGTGTGTGTGTGTGTGTGTGTCAAGTCAAGTCAAGTCAAGTTTATTGTCACTTCACAGTTTACAGTTTAGTATAAAGCAGTGATGTGAAATTCTTGTGTGCAATACCCGACGACAGACAGCAGTTATAAAATAAGATAAAATAAAAATAGATAAAAAATAGAATAAAAAATAGAATAAAGAATATAAAATTAAAATAAAAAATGCAATTTATAAAATGCAAAAATCAGCACAGAAAAGAGCAATATATATATATAAATCAATGTAATAAAATATACATTGTTATATGTTATACGCCCTTGTTCAGCAGCCTGATGGCCTGACTGTGGAAGCTATCTCTAAGCCTATTTGTACGACACTTGATACTGCGGTATCGCCTGCCTGACGGTAATAGTGAGTAAAGTTCGTGGCTGGGGTGGGCAATGTCTTTTATAATTATTTTGGCCTTGGCCACGCACCGCTGGTTGTAAATGTCCAGGAGGGAGGGGAGCTCACCTCCAACGATATACTGGGCCGTCCGCACCACCCTTTGAAGCGCTCTGAGTGCCGTGCAGTTCCCGTACCAGGCGGTGATACACCCTGTCAGAACACTCTCGATGGTGCCGTTGTAGAATGTTCTCAGGATGCGGGGGCCCATGCTGAATTTCTTCAGCATGTGTGTGTGTGTGTGTGTGTGTGTGTGTGTGTGTGTGTGTGTGTGTGTGTGTGTGTGTGTGTGTGTGTGTGTGTGTGTGTGTGTGTGTGTGTGTGTGTGTGTGTGTGTGTGTGTGTGTGTGTGTGTGTGTGTGTGTGTGTGTGTGTGTGTGTGTGTGTGTGTGTGGTGCGTGCGTGCGTGCGTGCGTGCGTGCGTGCGTGCGTGCGTGCGTGCGTGCGTGCGTGTGTGTGTGTGTGTGCCAGCCAAATAAATAAACAAAGCAGGAATAAGAAACCTTGAGCAGGAAATAAATATTTCCCCAAACTAAGCGAGAATCAGTGAGTTTTCAAAAATACAAAATACAAAGATTTTACAAGAAAAAAACAAAACCAAATAATGGATAATTTTGAGTTAATTGAGTTGATTAATTAGGAGGTCACACAGAGAGAGAGAACAATGCTAAAAAATTACCTCAATTAAAAAGAGAAGAAAGCATGGAACCCTAATACAAAATAGAACATAAGGAATCCAGCTCAAAGTATTCATGAGCACCGACTGAATGACATTTGAGACATGTGAATCAATTATTTAGACAATATTTAATAAATACCTTTCATTAGAATTGCAAAATTACTTTGAAAGAAAGGTGAGATCATTGACTTTCATGTTCACATTTGCAGCCAAGCACCAGACGCCTGCATATTCCTTGCATCCATTGCAACCCAAATTAAAGATACACATTTTGCAATGCATGGAATATTATATTTTAAGTGGTTGGCTCTGTGCTCATTGGAGCATACAAGCTGGAAGAAAGACAAACCAGAGAAGAGAGTACAAACCAAAAGTAGAACATTTAACGGAAGACCACACAACATGGTGTATGTTATAATAAGTTATAATAAGGGTAGCACATACTTTAAAAGGTTATATCTACAAAAGGCTCCATGGGGCAGCATCGTAGTGGTTAGTGTATAAGGTGAATTACCCCTATCTTCTTATTAAGGACCACATTTGCGTCAGACAAAAGCATCATAAGCTATATGACTAAATGACAAATATTTATACAAAACAACCCAGAAGGTAAAGGCTACTGC
>CM051015.1:14365691-14385691 GCA_027704905.1 Muraenolepis orangiensis | reverse complement strand
GGAAGTGCCTTGGGGGAGAAGAAAAGCTGCCAGCCTCAAATCATCCTTTTTTTGCCTTTTGTCATCACTTGACTCGGATTGCCGCTGCTATTACATAGAAGAAGAAAAAGCTCCACTCCGGGTCTCTATGAACAGAAAACCTGATGGTGTTCTGAATTAAAGCGAGCTCCGAACCAGCCCTCAACATGTGATGCATGTCTCCCATCCCAGAGAAGCCTCCCCCTTGTGCTTCACACCAGACAGTCAACATGCCAGAATTCCCTCCTGCAGTGTGGTGAGAGATGGGTTGTTCAGGTGACACCGAGCAAAACTATTTGAGCTTTACTTGGTGAATATGTTCATTGATCCATCATCAATGAACAGATCCCCATTTGTGATCAGTTTCAGATTTGTTGTCTAGCTGCAAGGTGAAATATATCCACCATGTCCACTAACTAAATGAACGCATATAGTTTCCCTCTTGCTTTAAGGTATATTTTGACCCTCCATTCAAGATTGAAAGATGTTAATGCACATGGCCATTGGTTTATGGAATCCCTGGGGCATATGATGCCTAGAATGATGCACATGTAATTAGGTGCATAATGCACCTAATTACAAAATTTACATCACTGTGTGTCGCTGTCCACTTCTGAACAATATTAGTCATTTGCCGTGCAGAAAGACAATGTAAAGAACATGCAGAACTTCAGTGAATCTAAAGGCCCAGCCTATAGCCTCTCTACTCCTGCAAAAACGTGTAGGCCTCAGGACTGAAGTGGTGACAGGGAACCTAGAAGGACCCTCTCTTGTTTCCTCTGTCTCTAGAGGAACAGCCCTCAGCTGAAGCCCCTCTCCTTCTTAATTAGCACCTCTTTGTGCTGGTTCCCTCTGTGCTGAAACTCCACTCTGAGACTTGACCACAGCCACAAAAGAAGCTCCTCAGTGTCGAGCAGGGAAGCAAAGTGCGTTGTGTGAGACTTCAATGGCCTCTGGATGAGTTACTAGCGTGACCTTTGGCTCTTTGAAGGAGCTTGTGTAAAAGGCAGTCAAGGAAAAAAACAAAGAAAGAGAACAATACAAAAACGTGTCACACTTAAGGACGGTTTGGAGACACGTGAATTGTTGGAGTGCAACCCAATCAGAGTCCATCAAGGATACAGGACTTGTTCTCAATCGCTAAAGAAGAGCACACAGATAAGCACTGTCACTTTTCATTGTTTCATTGTCTGCTTTAAGAAAAACATTGACAACCATATCCTTTTAAAGCCACAAATTGTCTTAGTCACGGTTCCATAGTGTATTAAAACAACACGTCTCCTGAGAAGGGTTAGTATGTCAACTGAAATCAAATCACTGATTCATGTCAAATTTGTAGACAAATTAACCAGTTCATTTTGAAGCAATTCTTATTTAAAGGCCGTCACTTTGACCGTCTGAAATGAACAAACACAGCTGGAGCAAAGCATACTCGTCAAATCACACCAAGCGTACAGCCAGCATCTGGCGTCATCCTTGGACAGAATGCATAATGTGCAGCCAGCCAATGCAAAATAGACTTGGATTTACACTACGTTCACATTGTTAGAGACCATTTTAAATGTTTTTCTCCAAACGCCTGCGTGATCACTGTGCAGTGGCAGTGACTACAGACATCACACAAGCAGCTCTGAACACCCTGCATAGTCCACCCATTCAGTGCAACACTGCCCCCTACTGGCTCCCTGATGAATGGCAGAGTAAGATGGGGGTGGTTGGTGGTGGTGGGAGGGGCCTGGCTGGTTGTGTCAAATCTCAGTGTTTTCTTATGTTGTCCAATGTCTCACTAAGTCTGTCAGCCAATCTCTCTCTCTCTCTCTCCTCTCTCTCCTCTCTCTCCTCTCTCTCTCTCTCTCTCTCTCTCTCTCTCTGTCAGTCAGCCTTGTCCCATTCAGTCACTCAATTGCTCGCCCCTCTCGGTCTGCCAGTCTCTCGCTTACTCTAGCTCACTCCATCCCTCTCGGCTTATTTGCACAATCCATCACAATGCGACTCTCCAGCTTTACTGCCACTCTGACTGTCAAGGAGTTGCTTAGCGTCCCTCAACACTTATTTCTAAGCATATTTTCCAGGGAAAAACTTTCCTTTTCATGACTCAAAAAACACCTCTGCTACCTATTTATTTGTATTATTTTTGTGAAATTTGCCCTGAGGTCTCCCACTCAGTATATTTTCTGTCTCTTCGCCTTAAGTAATTAATGTGGTCTCTCTCTCTCCCATCTTCTCTCTTCCCCTCTTTCTCTTAAGTTCCTTTCAATTCCCTCTCTCTCAACCTGTCCATCTCTACTCTCTCTCTCTCTCTCTCTCTCTCTCTCTCTCTCTCTCTCTCTCTCTCTCTCTCTCTCTCTCTCTCTCTCTCTCTCTCTCTCTCTCTCTCTCTCTGATTCCATCTCTCTCCACCTTCCTCTTCTAATCTCTGGGCTGCTCCCCATGGACTCACAGCTCCATCCGCACCGTAGCCATAAACCTTGGCATTCAAACCCCGGCTCATGAATTTTAATACGGTGCACAAGTGGACTAGCAGGCAGAAAGCTCCACCACCACCAACTCCACCTCCACCTCCAACACCACCTCCACGCCCACCACCTCCACCAACTCCACTACCTCCAACACCACCACCACCACCACCTCCAACACCACCACCTCCTCCATCACCACAACCACCTCCAACACCAACGCCACCACCACCCCACCATCACCTTCACCACCACCATCACCTCCACCACCACCATCACCACCACCTCCTCCATCACCACCTCCACCACCACCATCGCCCCACCTCCAACACCACCACCTCTACCACCACCACCACCACCCCCCCACCACCACCACCACCATCACCACCTCCACCATCGCCCCACCTCCAACGCCACCACCTCTACCACCACCACCCACCCGCCACCTCCAACACCAACACCACCACCTCCACCTCCAACACCACCACCTCCACCATCACCTCTACCTTCACCTTCACCATCACCTCCCCCACCCCTACCACCACCACCATCACCACTACCACCACCACCTACAACACCTCAACCTCCAACACCATCACCACCACTGGCGGCAATGTGGGGTGATGATAAACAGGCTATATGGTAAGCACTTTCTCAGGGTGCCCAGGGAACCGGCTTATCGAGCCTGCTTGGACCCTATCTACACTCGGGCCAAGGTCGGAGTGATGCCTGGCTGAGCCGCCGCTCGTTGAGGTCCATATCCGGTCAGCAGGCGAGGAAAGTATCATGAAATATGAACCTCCTATGAAACATGGAATCATTGGACCGCCACTCTCCTCTCTCTCTCTCTCAGTTTCTCTCAGGCTGCAGCAACACAATAACCAACTCTGAACTGGGAAGGATGTTATAAATTAAGTATGATTGCTTTATAAGGATGTTATCTTGCAACATGGAGATGAGTTAGGTTGAATGATACGATTAGCTGTGATCCAGAGGATAGGGCGTAGGCGCTGGTGGCGAGATATCAGTATAATATCGGTATGTGAAATGAGACTTTATAGTGTTAAATCATGTTATATATTCTATTCATCGTATCCATCTACTGTGATGTGGTTTCTCAACGATCCGTTTGGAGAGTTATGCCAAGTTATTAATATCTTGATATTTGTCGTATTACAAATTATGCAAATAATGTAATATTTTGTCAATATCGTCCACCTACGTCCATCTACCTCGTTTGCTGTACCTCTGGAGAATACACACAGAAGTTAAACAGAGAAGGAAAACAGGACCAGCCACCATATTTATTTATAGCCTATTCATAATTGTAAATACATGTTTTGCAATTAAAATAAGCTTCTAAAATTCCTTTTTAGTGACAATTGTTAGTGACTAGTTAGTTATACATATAAAAAAGTTAGTTATACTGTAAAATATAAGAGACCCCCCCCCCCCCCAAAATGTCATGGGGTCTCGGATCCCCGTGTTTCACACCCTGGTTCCAGCCCAGCCCTAACTGAGTCCTGGTGATAGAGGTAGACTACATTAAGAGGACAGGTCCCAGGTCTTCAGTTTGAAGATAAGGCAGAATGTTGGCTAGCCACCAACCTTTGTTATATATCTATTATATATCATTCTTTTATTCATTACGTGTCTCCTCCGGGTCAAATAATCCTGTTGGTGACCAAATCTTTCCAATGTGCAAATTGAAACCTTTGAGCTTCAACCTGCATGTTAAAACCAGCAGTTTAATGTTGCATCCATGCCTGCCACTTCAGTATGCAATACAATATTTGAAGATCTCAGAGGGGTTTCAAAGCAATTTTCTATTGCTTTTAAAATGTTCTGTTTATTGAAATACTATGCCTGGATATGGTCTTTTATTTACCTTTTTATCCAGCCCAAGTACATTTTAATTACTGCTTCCCGTTCCCCCGGCTGTCTTTGATGCGCATGTTTGTCTGCATAACTGATGGAGCAGCACTGGTCTGACATGTCTGGACGCCTCTGAAATACCTTATCCTCTGAAAAACAGTTCCTCCACAGCCTGGGAGGAACAACACCTCTTCAGAGAGCAGTGCAGCACCGCAGAACTGTGTAGGTGGGAGGGATTAAGGCATACAGACACACCGGCAGATGGAGTAAGACAATTAAAGTAATGCACAGAGACACTCCACGCTAACAGGCGTTTTAATCTATCCTGGAAGTCTACTTCCGTACCATTTACAAGGCTCATTTACATGAGCCTTGAAGCAGAAATGCACTAAGTCTCTTTGTCTAACTGGAGGGGATATACAAAATGACATAGCACAGTGTCACAGATGTTTTAACAACTCTCTCTCCCTCTCAATACATATATATATATATATATATATATATATATATATATATATATATATATAGGCTGGCTATCAAGCAGTGGTGAAGCGTCAGGGCCTTCAAGGTATTCAGAGAAGGGTTAGGGTTAGACTGAATGAGAGCGTACGTTTGGATTGACAATTTGATCAAGTTCAGTTATCACAGTTATTTAATATATCTTTTTTATGTGAGATGTGTAACTCGAGCTACGATCACAATCCAATTAATACTTTTGAAATATTGGTAATTAACAGTTGGACCAGAAATCTGCATTAGGTTGGGCTCTAGAAGACAATTGATCAGGAGATCGCTCGAAAAAGTTGCAACAATGTTAAATCAGCAAAATTGGGAATCTGTGTGAAAATACAATAGAACAAAATAAGCGAATGTCCCTCCAATGCAGTCAAGATATAAACTTAGTTCAGTTCAGTTCCTTGTCATGTGTTCCCAAGCCCAGTTCCTTCATCTAATAGGCCTGATGATACAACCCGGGCAGTATAGTGGTAACGTTGGAGATCTCGTGAATTTGAAATGTTAGCTGTATCCAAAGGGAATTCATCCAATCCTCCAGCAGGGGGTGATGGAGCTCAGTTTGTAGTTCATCACAATCCAGCATATGCAGAATCGTTGAACGGTTGTTAAGACCGATCAATATAGAAGAATATGAATTAAAAAAAGCAATCCGCACACTGCAGCGTAAAAAAACCTATCATTAATGCTGAACAGTATCTTGTTCTTGTTAATAACATTCATTCTGTTATCGCAGTCAACACAAATTAAATGATGTACTAAAAGTTATTTTTGTACTCTGTACAAATTCAAATAGACGTAAAACCCTGACAGTAGTCATACAAAAAAAAATCTGTGTGAGGTATTACATACTACACAAACAGTACAAATAGTAGTCATATCTAACACATTATTTATCTCACTACTGCATTTTGAATCAGAGTTTGGCTAATACAGACAGCTAATTAACATTTTCAATTAGTTACACTCACCGCACAACCTCTTGAATTTCGTTTAGAAAAAAGAAGAAAAAGTCATTCACCAACAAAAAGGCTTTTAGTGACTATCAGTTGCAAATACTAATTATAAACTCTTTGAAATTTAAAACAAACTCTGAAATTGTACGTTTCACTATGTAACTTTTAATCGCAGCAGCTGAGGTAAAAGGACTGATCTGCTCCAGCCAGCCACGATATAGTGACAAACTAGAGGCAGTGGCATCTAGGAGAAAGGAGTATAACACTACTGTACATTTTAGAAAGGTAATATATATATATACATATACATATACATATACATATATATACATACATACACACACACACACACACACACACACACACACACACACACACACACACACACACACACACACACACCACACACACACACACACACACACACACACACACAGTGAACGAAATAACTATTGATCCCGTCGATTTGTAAGTTGCCCACTACACAGACATGAACAGTCTATAATGAATGGTAGGTTATTAACAGTGAGAAACAATTATCAAAACAAATCGAGAAATGTACATCATATAAAAGTTCTAAATTGATTTGAGTTTAATTTAGTGAAATAAGTATTTGATCCCCTTGCAACCAACAAGAATTCTGGCTCTGACAGACCAGTTAAATAAGTCCTCTCGCTGTCACAATACAGAGTGTGGGTTGGACCCCGAACGCAGACAACAGACCAGAGAGGGGAGAACAGTTGGTTAAACCCTCCTGGATATATACAATCAGCGGTGTGTAGCCAAGGCCAAACGCATCATAAAAGACAATGCCCACCCCAGCCATGAACTGTATTCACTTTTACCGTCAGGCAGGCGATACCGCAGTATCAAGTGCCGCACAAATAGACTCAGAGATAGCTTCCACAGTCAGGCCACCAGGCTGCTGAACAAGAGCGTATAGCATATAACAATGTATATTTTATTACATTTTTATTTTTTTGCTTATTTTATTCTATTCTGTTTATCTTATTTTTATAACTGCTGTACCTGCTGTCGTCAGGTATTGCACATAAGATTTTCACTCACTGCTGACAATAAACTTGACTTGACTTGACTTGATGAACTCTACACGCCGTGTTTGGAGGAAGAGAAATGCTGACTATAACCCCAAGAACACCATTGCCACTGTCAAGCATGGAGGTGGAAACATTATGCTTTGGGGATGTTTCTCTGCTAAGGGGACAGGACGACTTCACCGCATCGAGGGGAGGATGGACGGGGCCATGTACCGTACAATCTTGGCCGATAACCTCCTTCCCTCAGCCAGGACACTGAAAATGGGTCGTGGATGGGTCTTCCAGCACGACAATGACCCAAAACATACGGCCAAGGTAAGAAAGGAGTGGCTAAAGAAAAAGCACATTAAGGTGATGGAGTGGCCTAGCCCATCTCCGGACCTTAATCCCATAGAAAATCTGTGGAGGGAGCTGAAGCTTCGAGTTGCCAAGCATCATCCTTGAAACCTTAAGGATTTGGAGAGGATCTGCAAAGAGGAGTGGACCAAAATCCCTCCTGAGATGTGCTCAAACCTGGTGACAAACTACAAGAAACGTCTGACCTCTGTGCTGGCCAACAAGGGTTTCTCCACCAAGTACTAAGTCATGTTTTGCAAGGGGATCAAATACTTATTTCATTCAATCAAATGCAATTCAATTTATAACTATTATATGATGTAAATTTCTGGATTTTTTTAGGATATTCTGTCTCTCACTGTTAAAATAAACCTATCAAAATGATAGACCGTTCATTTCTTTGTAAGTGGGCAAACTTAGAAAATCGGCAAGGGATCAAATAAGTATTTCCTACACTGTATATACTGTATATATATATTAGCAGTCTGAGCAGGAGGCAGGGTGTGTGGTTGCGGCCTGTGTCGGATTGGATACGGATGTTTGTTAAGCCGTTTTGTTTATTAACCGTCAGGTGTAAGGGGGAACCAGGTGACACTTGGCTGACAGTGGCTTTCCTGTGGTGACAGTGTGTGTGTGCGTGTGTGTGCGTGTCAATTAAAAGTTTACTGTCTTTTCTCCCAACCCTGTGATGTATGGATTATTCCAGTAGACAGATTTACAAAAGATGTAAAAATAACACACTTTTCAATTTTCACTTTCATACGGTCTCTGAGCATTCAAAACCTCAGCATTAGAATGAGCAGGGTATAGAAACCTTTAGCTTTTAGCTATTCCATATGTATGACATAAGACACATGTATGGTGTATGTGTGTGTGTGTGTGTGTGTGTGTGTGTGTGTGTGTGTGTGTGTGCGTGCGTGCGTGCGTACGTGCGTGCGTGCATGCGCGTGTGTGTGTGTGTGTACATACGTATACGTTGTCCTGAACAAACAATAGAAGCTGTCCTTAATGGCGTGAGGTAAGTGCTCTATATGTATGGGTGTCCCTCAGGGATGGAGGACACAAGGGAAGTGGGTGAGAAGCTGTCCTCCCAGCTGTCCATACTGCTGTGGTCATCAGTGTGATGGATCCAATATATGACTTGATATGTGATAAAGTCTAACAGGAATCCATTCAGAAACCTGACAGAGTTGAGCTCTTGTTGCGGTGGCTGCCAGTTCAGCTGGAGAAGCGTGTTGAACACTTTAATAGCTTTTAGACATGTTTACTGTTGGGCAGCAGAGCAGCGGGCGGCTGACAGGTGAGTGGGAGAGAGGAAAGGCACATGTGGCCTCTGTGGTGAACTCTGAAAGAAGGTTGTGGACCTTGGGCCATTTCCCACTTTCTAACCAAACCAAACACACATCGAACTCAACTGTGGGTTAGAGAAAACACATCACCAGCATCCTCATCACCAGCATCATCATAACCATGATCATCCTCATCACCATCATCACGTATTTGTTTCAACTACTGGAGGGACTGAACTTCTTGACCCATCTGGAAGAGTATATTTGTGTTGCTTATCAGGTTGATACTAACTGTAACAGCTGTAGAGTTTTGCAAGTAAGTTGTACTTTAATCATTAGTTCATTGTTAGCTAAGTGTTGAAGTGTAGTCTGAGTATATTTAGTTACTTACCAGGTTAATACTAACTGTAACTTGTGTTTGTCAGGTTTATCAGGTGATACTATCTGTAACTCGAGTTTGTCAGGTTGATACAAAGTGTAACTAGAGTTTTGCAAGTAAGTTGTGCTTCACTCATTGGTCTATTGTTAGTCAAGTGGTCAGTTAGTGCTTAAGTGTTGTGGCCCATTGAAGGTGGTATCACCCAATCTAGGTCAACTGCTTTGTTAATCGTGTGGGAGGTGCCTGCACTCCTAGCAGACTCTCAGTCATTTAGCAACCACTGTTATTTAGCCACTTCCTGAAAGCGGCAGCTTTGGAGCGGCAGACAAAAAAAGGCAAGGCAGAATAAGGCTACAGTCGACTTTTTCAAGTTCGACTTGAAGGCAAGGCAGAATAAGGCTACAGTCGACTTTTTCAAGTTCGACTTGAAGGCAAGGCAGAATCTTCTCAGATCGGCATCTTATTGTACTGTAATCTACCATGTGTGGCATTGCGGTACACACTTCTTTGCGGAGGTCACACAGACACTGGGTCACATCCAGGCACTGCCGTGATCCCACAAACCTCATTTACCCTACTCTGCCTACCCATGTCGAGCTAGTGGTAACTGGGGGGCTTTGGAATTGCCAGTCGGCAGTGCAGAGAACTGAGTTAATCTCAGGCTATGCATTCTTGCTTGCCCTGAGCTTCCTTGCTCTTACTGAGACATGGATCAGCCCTGAAAACACTGCCTCGCCTGCTGCTTTGTCAGATGTGTATTCTTTTTATTTTTATTTTGGGCTCTGCTCTCGCCTTGTTTGCATCCTACCTGATGGGTCGCTCCTACCAGGTGGCACTAGGAGGGTCTGGGTCGGAACCACGCCGACTGACTACTGGGGTTCCACAAGGATCGGTCCTGGGTCCTCTTCTCTTCTCCCTCTACACAACGTCCCTTGGTGCTGTTATCCACTCCCATGACTTATCCTACCACTGCTGTGCTGGCGACACCCAACTGGTCTTGTCGTTTCCCGCCTCGTACACGCAAGTGGAAACATGCATTGCCGCGTGCTTAGCAGACATCTCAAATTGGATGTCGATGCACCACCTAAAGCTCAACCTGGACAAGACTGAGCTAGTGTTCTTCCCGGCAAAGGGCTGTCCGCACCGAGACCTGGCTGTCACCATTGATGATGCTGTGGTGACACCTACTCGGACCGCAAGGAATCTGGGGTGACCCTGGACGACCAACTGTCGTTCTCGGCAAACATTGCATCGGTGACACGCTCCTGCAGATTCCTCCTCTACAACATCGGGAGGATTCGACCTTTTCTCACTGAAAAGGCTGCGCAGGTGCTCATCCAGGCTCTTGTCATCTCCCGGCTGGACTACTGCAACTCCCTCTATGCTGGTGCCCCGGCATTTGCCATCAGGCCCCTGGAGCTCATTCAGAAAGCTGCAGCTCGCCTGGTGTTCAACCGCCCCAAGTACTCCCACACATCTACCCTCCTTCGGACTGTACACTGGCTACCTGTAGCTGCTCGCATCCAGTTCAAGACCTTGGTGCTAGCCTACAAGGCAGTAAAAGGTACTGCTCCATCCTACCTCCAGGCAATGGTCAAGGCCTACATCCCAACCCGTCCACTTCACTCGGCTTCTTCAGGCCGTCTGCTTGCCCCCTCACTTAAGGGCCCGTGTGGCCGATCTACACGGTCACGGCTCTTCTCCGCCCTGGCCCCAATTTGGTGGAACAAACTCCCCACGGATGTCACGACTGCAGAGTCACTCCCTATCTTCCGCCGCAGGCTGAAACCCCATCTCTTCAGGACACACTTCCCGGATCCTTCCTCGTAGCATCAATTAAGTCAGTCAAAAGTACTTTACATATTATAGATAGGTATATATTGTTCTAGATATTGTTGCATATTGTTTTGCCAACTTATTGTACTTTTTCCCTTACACTTTTACCTGAATTATTGTACTTCTACCTGAGCACTGGTTCAGTTATTGGAGACTTGTTAGAAATTAAATGAACTTTTGACTTCTGGTGACTCTTACCTTCCTTGTAAGTCGCTTTGGATAAAAGTGTCTGCTAAATGACTGTAATGTAATGTAATCATCACCATCATCACCATCATTATCATCACCATCATCACCATCATCATCATCATCATCATCTTCACCATGATCATCACCATCATCACCATTATCACCACCATCACCATCATCACCACCATCATCACCATCATTATCATCACCATCATCATCACCATCATCACCATTATCATCACCATCATCATCACCATCATCATCACCATCATCATCACATCATCATCACCATCACCATCACCATCATCATCATCATCATCATCATCATCATCATCATCCTCATCATCATCACCATCACCATCCTCATCACCACCTCCACCATCATCACCATCATTATCATCATCATCATCATCAGCATCATCACCATGATCATAACCATCATCACCACCATCACAATCATCATCACCACCATCACCATCATCATCACCATCATCATCATCATCACCATCACCACCATCATCACTATCATCATCATCATGATCACCACCAGCACCGTCACCATCATTACCATCATCACCATCATCACCATCATCATCAACACCATCGTCTCCACACACCACACACACACACACCACACACACACACACACACACACACACACACACACACACACACACACACACACACACCACACACACACACACACACACACACACAGGTACACCGCATGCATCCCTGTGTACATTAAGACCTTTACGTACGCAGCTCTCTTTCACACTCAACCCAAAAATGGTTCATCCACTTGGTAACGCACTCTATGCATTGAGCACCACACATACAGAATCACACATACAGAACCACACATACAGAACCACACATACAGAACCACACATACAGAATCACACATACAGAACCACACATACAGAATCACACATACAGAATCACACATACAGAACCACACATACAGAACCACACATACAGAATCACACATACAGAACCATACATACAGAACCACACAGAGAATCACACATAGAGAACCATACATACAGAACCACACATAGAGAACCATACATACAGAACCACACATAGAGAACCATACATACAGAATAATACATACAGAACCACACATACAGAACCACACATACAGAACAAAAATATACAGAACCATACATAAAAATCCACACAAACAGAACCACACATACAGGAACAAACCTAAACTTGGGCTAAACTTCCATCACCTTTCAGCCAAAAGGAAATGAGGTCCGGACCCAGAAGTCATTCCCAGTAAGGGTTGTGTTCCGTGACTTCTGGGTCCGGACCTTATTTCTATTTTATTTCTCATCACTGCCGGGGGTCCGGGAGCTCAGCTTGTGGTTCTCAGTGGGTTCTTTTGGATGAGTGGAGGCAGCGAGCCCCGTATCCTATCAGGGCAGATTAGGTTGGGAGAGTATAGGCTTTGTGGGGAAGTGCATCTCCGGTGTTGTCGTAGCTGCTGCACATTGTGAATCTGCTGTTCAATCTTTGTGGAGCAGAACAGTTCACAGAGTAGATTCTGCTATAGCTTACTCCATAAGACTGCTTAACGGCATCGGGATTCATTGTACGTCGCTAACCTGGAAGAAAAGAAGTCAGTATTGGAGACTTGTTAGAAATTAAATGAACTTTTGACTTCTGGTGACTCTTACCTTCCTTGTAAGTCGCTTTGGATAAAAGTGTCTGCTAAATGACTGTAATGTAATGTAATTATCACCACCATCACCATCATCACCATCATTATCATCACCAACGCTATCCAGCTGTGCTGCCCACTGCAGAAGGCCGGCCAGTAACAACTGCAGGATGATGAATCATAAACAAGAGCTGTGTGTTTTCATTGGGACATTGGATGTCTGTTTTGAATGAGGTTGGTTGGTTAGGAACACTGGTTGTATTACTTGAAATCCAAATGGAACAGAGAGGAGAGAGATTTGTGATTTGCTCCATTCTACCAGTAGGGGGCAGAGTCTAGAACAGGCTGTATGCTCGATGTATGTCCTATGGTGCGACTGGTGGACATGGTGGTGGTGGTGGTGAAGGTGGTGGTGGAGGTGGAGGTGGAGGTGGTGGAGGTGGAGGTGGAGGTGAAGGTGGTGGTGGAGGTGGAGGTAGAGGTAGAGGTAGAGGTGGAGGTGAAGGTGGTGGTGGAGGTGATGGTGGAGGTGGTGGAGGTGGAGGTGGAGGTAGAGGTAGAGGTAGAGGTAGAGGTGGTGGTGGAGGTGGTGGTGGAGGTGGTGGTGGAGTTATAAGATACAAGATACAAGATATGTTAATTGGCCAATTGCAACAGGTACATTGGAATGCTTACTCCCCATTCCCTCCCGCAGTATACATCTCCAAAATACAATGAAAATAAACCTAAAAAGAACAGCAAAGTGACTGATAAATGATATGTAAATGTGTTGAATGTACTTGTAATGTAAATGTAATGTAAATATTTAAAAGCATTTCAAGTGCCAGTAGTGCAGCAGCATCATGAATATAGTGCAGTAACTATGACGAGTCCAGAAAGTCCAGCAAAGTATGTAATGTTAATGACAATGTTATGAAAGTGGCAGCATTCCTAGCAGTTCAGTAGGGGCACTGCCTGTGGATAAAAACTATCCCTAAACCTGATAGTCCTTGTACGGATGCTGCACAACCGGCGACCAGACGGTGGGGGGAGAAGAGATGGTTCCTAGGGTGGTTGCAGTCCTTTATGATGGACATGGCCTTCTTCCGACATCTGGTCCTACAGATCTCCTAAATGCATGGAAGTGCACACCCGATGATCTTCTCTGCCTTTCAACATCGCATCAGCTAGACTACCTCATCTCTGTACTCTGTTGCGTCACCCTCACTTATCAGGCCAATGACTGTGGTGTCGTCTGCAAACTTGGTCTGAAGGTGGTGTTGGGGGTGGTTGGTGTATCGTAGAAATATGAAACATGGTGACACCTGATTGGTTGTAAAATCATACAACATGACAACACAACAATATTAAATAACATTTGATTCATTATTAATCCAAAAAACATTCAAAAAAATACCAGAATACAAAATATAGCTGTAATCAACATGTATATTAAGGTGTGGATGTCTTGATTCCCCAGCAGTGTTCTGTCGGCTTAACTGATTCTACCACTGCATAATGTGACATATCTGGAAATCAGACGGTGTTCTACCTAAGGAACTGCAACAAACCTCAGTGAGGAAATGCCCAAGAGGTCCTTTTAAGCAAGATTCGCTGATTTTCAACAGGCTGTGTATCACTTCAATATGGTTAGTAAGTGTATGCAAATGAACCTTTACTCCATAGTTGCCTGAACCCAGATCTCCCCACTTATTTGGCCTCGTCTTAACCCAACTCTCACTTCAAATCCTTTGGGGTAAGATTCAGCATCTGCACTGAGCTGTGCCCCAGAAACACAGAGAGAGACGACCACTGCAGGCTTTTAACACTCAATCCCGAATGCGGATAGATAAGAGACGAGGTTGAAATGCGGCTAAATTCCCCTTGAACTGAGAACAAAATGCACCGTTAAAGAAAAATGAAAAATAAACAGTCTGCATCATCATTTGACATGATTGGTCAGGGTTTTGCGCTCTCCGTTGGTTGGAAAAATGAATAAATGAATGTAACTTTAACGTAGATGATGTAGCAGAAAGCCGGTATGAAGCAGCACTCTCTTATGATACAAAATCACTGAGCATGACGCTTCTCCTTTCAGTTTGTTGGATGTTTGCCCGGTCCTTTTCCCACAGAGCCTGTAACTAAGGAACAAGGAGCTAGGGGCTGCAGAGACCAACAGTGGCTGCCTGCTCAGGATAGGTACTCATACTGTCTTAAAGGATCCCAGCATCAAGAGTCCTCTAAACTTCTGTCTGGGACATCTTCAAAAGTTGAAAAGTTGCTGCCATTGGACAATCAACATCCTGCAAGGATGCCCCCCCTCCTAGACCATGCACCTCATGACAACACACACACATGGGAGAAATGCCATTGTTTTTGTGAAAACCTTTTTTTCAAGATTCAAGATTCTTTATTTTTGTGTGCAACCAGCACAATGGAATGTTTACTCCCCATTCACTCCTGCAGGAGGAATAACGCAAAACAACAATACTATTAATAACAATAAAGAACAATAAAGTGTCTAAGTAGGGACGATATATACATATACGGCTGTTCCAAAAAGCTTATTTAAAGTGACAGGCATTTTTTTATTTAGCTTGAAGTGGTGATGTCATCATGAGGGTAATTGGTGATTGGTCCGTTGAATCAGTGAAACGCTCAAATGGCCTGTAGTGTTTAGGGGGTTTGACTCCCAGCAGCAAGATACAGGGTTTGATTCCCGATGTCAGCAGCCTATACCTGGCATCCTTGCGCATCCTAATAAACAAGACACAATTTAATCTGATAGTTGCTCGGATAGACTCAACTTGGCTTTCACCGGTTGTCTAAAAGCATTAGGATGACATTCCCATGACCTGGTTTGAACTGCTGTAAGTGTAGAGTCTGTAAGTGTAACACAATGCTAACGGCCCACAGAAACCAGCTCTAATATTCCCCCCCCCCCCCCACCTCAGAATAAACACGTTATTATTTTAGAAAGAGAGCCACTTGCCAACGGAGAGCAGCGGCCACCACGGGAGAGGGTTCAAGGATGGGTGGTCGTCATTTGTTTCTTGTACTTTGCCGGCCATTTGGGAATGTGAGTCATTTGGGTTTGCGAGCAAAACATACTCAAAGGATTTGTATAGCCATGAAGTTAGAACGGTTGAGGTGGACGAAGGGAGAATCCTTGAGAAGAACTGGAGGGAGGGACTCCTCCTTCAAGGGAGTCCAATTCCAAGTATCCAAGTAAGGAGAGGAGGAGGAGGAGATGGAGATGGGCACACAGCAAAACAGCATAAGTAAGGTGTCAAAGGTGGCAAATAAACACTCGGAAATTAACATTTTTTAATTGATTCCAGAAGTATCAATAAAGATCTATTCATATTTATAGTGTGTGTGTGTGTGTGTGTGTGTGTGTGTGTGTGTGTGTGTGTGTGTGTGTGTGTGTGTGTGTGTGTGTGTGTGTGTGTGTGTGTGTGTGTGTGTGTGTGTGTGTGTGTGTGTGTGTGTGCGTGCGCGTGCGTGCGTGCGTGCGTGCGTGCGTGTCTGTGTGTGTATGTGTGTGAGACTCTCATGATAAAACATCCCCTGGGTCTGCGTCCTGCGTTTCACTTTTCTCCGTCCTCCAAACAGTGATTTTATATTCTCACTTTCTCCAGGTCTAAAGTTCACACAGTGATCTAAGTCATTTTAATATTCATATTTGATTTAACTATTCTTAGTGGACCGCTCATATTGCATATAACCCTACATACATGAATATTAACCGATTAAATGCCATGTGTATCTTCAGTGGATTTCCATGGAAACAGAACTTGAGGAGACAGCAGAAAAAAAATGAAAGGGTGATCAGTATCATGTTTTGCATCAGCCATGCCGTTTAGCTTTCAAGTAATCTAGTTACCAGCGCTTCCCAGGCTTTTTGAATGGGTTATGACATTTGCATGTGCCATTTCAAAGGGCGGAGACGAGACCCGATGGCATTAACCATCATAGCGGAACCACGGGAAAGGGCTCTTGAATTGTTATTTGCTTCAAATATAACAAATTAAATATAATATGTATGATTATGATTATGCCGGGATAAGGTCAAATACAATAATTAAATGAAAGAAATAATAATGCATGAATAGAATTGTGTCACTACCTATATGTTGAATAGCTATACTAGGGTTTTATACTGTCAAGGCTATCAGCTAATTCAATTCAAAGAGCACTAAAAGAGTTCAAAAGATGAATGAGTACTTTTGAAACAATTGGAATTTGAAAACATTAGGTTACTGTTAAACTGTAGGCCTATGTGGCCTATATTGTTTATGGTAAATATTTAAACAGATTAAAGTTACTGTTCCATTATATTATATTATATCCAATATATTAATAATATATCTACTTTGTTGGCAGAGTTGCTTCACATTAAGTGTTCTGCTCTGCTGGGTAAATTCAGAAATGCTGATGATTATAATAATTAAGCAGAAGATCCATACTTATGTGATCGCTGCTGTATTTCAACTATATAGTCACTTGGCACACACTTCGCACAAATTCTGCAGGTCGAACCCTAAGCAGTAGACTAGCCTGGCCCCGTTCATTCTGCTCTCTTCTAAATCACTTCCCAATAGGTTTCATAAACACAAACACAAGTACAGCAACGTAAGCATTCTGTCCCTGAGTTGCTGAGCATGAAGCAACCGCGATGCAAATGAGCGGTGGATCTCTTCCCAACAAACAAAACAAATTAGTAGTACTATCTATCACGCGTTTCCTCTGCGAGGCTGCAGGGAACCAGAGATGTACTTTGAGGGGAAGATAAATGAAGATAGGCTGCTGTGCCTCTTATGGGACTGATTCACCAAATCTATCACTCCCGGAGCACCCGATAACAGCCGGCTTCTTAAATAGACTATTGCAATCGGTTCTGGAGGGGAGGTTTCGGAGGGTGTGAGGGTGATGGTGGTGGTGGGGGGGGGTCGGTGTGAGGTGTAAAGGTGTGAGGACGTGTAAAGGTGTGAGGAGGGGGGGGGGGGGGGGAAGTGAAGAGGTGTGAGGAGAGGGCAGGGGGGGAGGTTCCCGTGCAACGAAACAAAAATGGCTCCTTAAAAAAGGTTCCTTAACCTGCTGTGGGTGTTTCAGTGGGAGTTGAGTTACGGCGATGAAGCGCTGAGGGCTCCTCATCAAAACACTGCAACACCACCTCCATCTCCTCTTGCTCCTCCTCCACCTTCACCTCCACTTCCTCCTCGTCCTCCTTCATCTCCTTCTCCTCCTCTCCCTCCTCCTCTAACTTCTCCTCCTTTGGCTGAAGAGCCAGCCCCAAACTACACTCGCACACTATTATTATAGGTATTTGGAGTATGTGTGGATATCTTTTTTGTTCTTATTATTATTTATTTATTTATACTATATATATATATATATTAATTCCGGTAAAGCGTTTGGTACCACTTCACCCATAGAGGGCGCTATAAACACTCAGCACTCTGCCCCGATGGAGGAAAAGGCTTGTGTTTTGCCTCTTGGACCCATAGGGTCTGTTTGGATAGATTTTTCTGTTCAGTGAAAGTTTCAAGAAAAGTAAAAAAAATTCAAATCTTCTTCTAAATAACCATCGGCACAAATACACCAAATTTGGGACAAATGCTCTATGGACATGTCTGATATGTGATTGGCTTGATTAATAATATGAAATTATTAATCAAATGAGCAAAGATTATACTATCAATCACAACTGTGCTTCAGACAGTCCCAGGGCCTAGAACCTTAGTATGGACATAGAGCTTAACAAGAGTGGTAAATGGACATTTATATAGCGCTTTTCTAACCAATGGTTACTCAAAGCGCTTTACAAATCAAGACTCACATTCACCCATTCATTCATTCATTCATTCATTCATTCAACCACATTTA
The DNA here is from genome assembly GCA_027704905.1 of Muraenolepis orangiensis. Taxonomy (NCBI): domain Eukaryota; kingdom Metazoa; phylum Chordata; class Actinopteri; order Gadiformes; family Muraenolepididae; genus Muraenolepis; species Muraenolepis orangiensis. Next base: position 14,367,249 of record CM051015.1, on the reverse strand, counting down.
ACATGGAGCAAGATTTAAATTCTACCATTTTCAACGAACATCTAATTTCATAAACCATTACAGAGCCACCGTTGAATCCAACTTCTCTTGAATGTTTTTATAGTGATAATATATTAGCCTAATATAGGATTTACAAGTATTTATAGTCAAGGATTTGTGACACAATGCCATGCTGTAGGGACTTCTGCAAAGTTATTGTATGAATGTCACTACATTACATTTTAAATCAGTAATTCAATTCATTACTTAATAAAACATGTTATAGAAAATGAAACATTTCATAGAAAATTGGAAACCTCTAAATTAGTTATATTATATATAAGTTATTACCATTATTATTATTATTATTATTATTGAAAATAATAATACAGTTATATTGTTATTTTACTTATTGTCTCTTAGTCCTCCCTCAACGGCAGCTAAAGCTGTGTTTAATGAAATAAACCCATACCTTTTTAAACACCTGATGTGATGAGGAGCAAATACCTGAAGGGTCAATAATTTCTAACCATTTTATGAGGAAAATTAATGAGTTAATGAACATTCAGACAAGAGTCACACTGGATCAATTCAATCCGTCATCGTCGAATATTAACCGACCGCCTCTCAAACACTCTAAACGCAGCACGCTGGCTCTCCCAGATAGAGTCAACAGTTAGAGACCTAACTGCTGTTAGGTCCTAACTGCTCCCATTCTCATGCACGACCACCAGCACAAACACTTCCCCCCGGAAACGCAGCGCTCTGTTCAGCCCTACCAGCCTGCTAGTTCAGACGCCCTGCTGACCGTGAGCAGCACGGCTCAGACCGACTGCTGCTGCTGCTGCGGTTGTTGTTGTTGTTGTTGTTGTTGTTGTCTTGACGATGTCATCTAACTGTTGTAGATTAACTGTTGTAGCTTGACTTTGAACCACATATTTTAAGCACTGTAAATTGATTATCATTGGCCGTGTTTAGCCCTGTGCAACTTTATCACCACACGTCGTCACTTTTGTGTAAACTGATTCAAAATGATTCAATAACAGAATGATAATAATAATAAAGAGACAGTTGCTCAGTTTATGGTAAGTGTCTCTCTGGGGTTCACCAAAAAATCTCTTCCTAATATAATTTGTCAAAATCACTTTTCACAGATTCTGCCGAAGATCATTCAGCATGAATATGCCTGCCATGAATCTAAACGGTAGTGATAAAGCACGTTGGTCTCCAGTCACCACAGTTCCCTGAGCACGAACTAGCAGCTCCATTACCCGATTATAACTTCATTGACAGGTCATGTAATCCAATCCAAGCAAGAAAAAAAGAAATGGTGACGAGCACAGAAAGAATTCTTACGACCTATCACTCCACCCATCACTCCATCCACAACCCATGACTCCACCCATCACTCCACCCATCCATCACTCCACCCACCACCCATCACTCAACCGACCACCCATCACTCCACCCATTACTCCACCCATCACTCCACCCACCCATCACTCCACCCATTACTCCACCCATCACTCCACCCACCCATCACTCCATCCACCATCCATCACTTCACCCACCACCCATC
>CM051015.1:14313191-14363191 GCA_027704905.1 Muraenolepis orangiensis | reverse complement strand
AACGTCCCGTGGGAGCCTACCTTGATGGTCTTGGTGGACTGGCATTTCACTTGATGCGAGACGGAGGCGGTTTGGTGCATCTCGGGACCCTGACGCAGCGCTCCGGAGGAAGAACGAAAAAAACACCCGGGGAAAAGTATAGATAGTATATATATATATATATATATATATATATATAATAATATTATATACGTGCCGTCTCCTCAGGACAACTCCCGGTCCGGACTGCTCGTTGCTGGAGGATTACCTCCCGGTTGGATGTCAGGAGGATGATCGTTAACCGACTCACCGCCTCGCGACACTCTGTGTATGGGGGTGGGGGGGGGGGGGAGTGTATGTGTGTATGTGTGTGTGTGTGTGTGTGTGTGTGTGTGTGTGTGTGTGTGTGTGTGTGTGTGTGTGTGTGTGTGTGTGTGTGTGTGTGTGTGTGTGTGTGTGTGTGTGTGTGTGTGTGTGTGTGTGTGTCAGCAAGGAATGAATGAAAATGACTAGATCTAGTAGTCGTTCACCTTCCAACCAGCTTCTTCTCTCTTCCCCCACATGGTTACCATGCCAACCGGACAAGCATCATCTCAGCAGGGTACCACATCACTGATATCTTCGAAGTTTGACTAACACAAAAAATAACTGAATATGTTACTGATCTTTATGGTCTCATTAGCACGTTAAAATATACAAAAAAGTCCAAACAAAAAAGAAACCCAAATAATGTGGTATATCTATATTATTTACTTTCATCATATACTATCATTTAGAGCTCTGGTAATGCTAACTGTTTCACCATGGCTATGGTGGTAGTATATTGGACACCTGTAAACATGTACAAACATATATCGCATAAACACTAAAGGTTGCCTATTTCACCGCCAACAGGAGAAAACGTTTGCCGGGAGCAGGGTGTCGGACAGCAGGTGGTTCGGCAGCACAAAGGAGAGAGATATGTTTCCTCCTCCCGACTCAGTGGGTAAACGTGTCGCCGTGGCCTTCAGCCGCTGATGAGTTACAGCAGCCGGCCGTCCCCTCCCATTTCATTCCTCCTCTTTTTTTTCTCTTTTGTTATTTCCTTCTTTTGTTTCTGGGGTCTTATTGACGCGGTGTCTTGCTGGGTTCTGACCCGGCATGTGGAGACAGCGTGCCTTTGGATCCATATCAAGGCGGGATGGGGTGATAATTGAATAATTGTTTGTGGCCATCTGCTTGGCTTTTTCCTGCATTGTTATCTGGGACCTTTAACCACTGCACCAAGATTCCTCTACATTCCCTTCTCGGTGTCATGAGATATCTCCCTATAGAGTCGACCAACAGACAATGTTCATTAGTATGCAGCCCTGTCATCCGCAGAGTGTTTGTACTGTACTGTAACCTGCGGGATTCAACTGAAGCTGAGCGATACAAGCCACTGAGGAGTTGGGGATTGATCTCAGCGCATGCCGGATTTGTTAATGGCTCCAACGGGACGATCTATACGACGCACTACGGTTTGAATGAGCCCTCCCTCACCCATGCAGGAACACATCCTGGCTGTAAGACACACTAAGACGTAAGATACACGTAATGACTTCCTGTGCGGCCGCAGCACAGGTCGAGACGGGTTGTCTGTTAATAAGAGCTGTGTTCTGTCCAAAGTGTGTGGGTTGGATTCCCTCTTACTGTGGTGTGAATATCAACCACCGGTGTGCTTTCTCTCATTCAAAAGTTACACATGAACAGGGCGGATGGGTAGTGTGTAGGAGGGTTGGAACACAGCCGTGTTTGTTTTAGAAGTGTACAGAGATGGAGGCATCAGGAGACTTATGTTTGACATATTTAACAACAACTTCCGGCTGCTTCATGGCAGACAAACATGCATAGGTTACAGTATTACATGAGTGAGTGCAGGCCTGTGTGTGTGTCAGTGTGTGTGCATGTGCGTGTGTGTGTGTGTGTGTGTGTGTGTGTGTGTGTGTGTGTGTGTGTGTGTGTGTGTGTGTGTGTGTGTGTGTGTGTGTGTGTGTGTGTGTGCGCGAGTGTGGGCGTATCTGCACAAACCATACTCACATAAATTTTTTCACATGTGTTTGTGCGTGGGCAGTGACAGTGCAGCCCGCCACCAGGAGTGGAAGCTTGAACAGCTGATATGCATGGATGAGCATGTATACTAACTAATAGCTTCTCTCATGGACATATAGAGGCTCAACAAAAGGCTCATTGTGTGGCCAGCGGTCAGCAAGGTTTTACCTGTTTAAAAAGGGTTCTTCTCTTCCTCCAACCAAGAGCCGTTGGAGCATCGAGAGTATATTTAGAAAAGGAATATATATTTAGTTTAATTATTGTTCAGTGAGGAATTCTGCTGTGCTGTTTGTGAAATAGACTTTAACACGACATGATTGTAAATATCAATACAAACGACAACGTACGCAAAAGGCAAATACTTAAAGAGCTTTTCTAAGACCGTTGTTTTTGTTGAACATAGTATAATTAATATCCTTCATAGTGTTTTATAGTATTAAACATATTAATATTCTATCTAATAAATAAATATAAGTTTTGTGAAAAATTGCATAGCCCAACAATGTAAAATCAAAAGTCAATTAGCTTCTTATATTATTCATTGTCTACATACTCTCAACCCCTTACTTTAATTAAGGGGTTGATTAACAATTCATTTTCAGCAGCGTCTTTGTTTAAACGTGACAAGTATAGTGTTGAAACGAGGCAGTTTCTCCCTTTAGCAAGAAGGGATGAAGACCTCCAGAGATACCATTACTGGATTTATCCTGCGGCACAGCCGCTACAGGCTTTCAGGTCTTGCTATTATCACTTCCTCCATATATAACCTTTGAGAACATGCCTTGTGTTGGAAAATCCATTACAGTACGTTCGGCTGATTTTGGTAGATAGCCACATGAAGACGCAGTCAGTGAAAGCGTGCTTGCCCGGAGTGCAGCGCTACGGCAGTAAAAGCATCGGAACACAGGACAGTATGTAGCTCAAGGCTGGCAAGCCTTCCTCATGTATCAGGGTCCTCTATCCACCGTAACCGTGACAATATGCTCTGAATCTCTGGCCTCTATCTGTTTACGCATCTGTCTAGCATGTTCCATCTGCTTTATTCACAACTATTCAAAATCTTGCAATAAACATTGCTACTTGCGGGCTCCTCCCGAAGAAGCAATGTTAATTGCTGGTGGCAGTGTTGTCTGCTACAGTGGTACCTGAACAGGGACCTCACCGACCAGGACAAGGCACAGCCACCTCCCAGCACCAACCCTTTCCCCGCCGGAAGCAACGGCCACTATGGTGGGGCCCAGCAGAGGACAGGGGTGGCGGCACAGCAGCAGCTGGGAGCACCAGCCTGCGGCTAGCCACGCCTGGATCCAGCCCACAAAAGCCCAGGTCCTGCGGCAACCACAGCCAGTGCAGCAACCCAAGGCCCCATGCTCCAGGTAGGAGGTGGGGGGGGAAGATGCCTTGTCGCTCTGGTGGAGGGTAGCCTAACCAGGGGCTGTTGGTGGGGCCCAGCAGAGGACACAGTGGCGGCACAGGAACAGCTGGGAGCTAGTCACCAATGGATCCAGCCCACAACAGCTTAGGTCCTGTGGCAACTCCACCAGCCAGTGCAGCAGCCCAAGGTAGGTTTTGGCTGGGGATTTTCCCCAGCCTCAATTTGGCGTTGGGGGTATGTGGAGTGTGTGTGGTTGGTGGCTGGTTTAAGCAACCTCACCTGGCCAGCTTTGGACTAATTGGCTGGTGAGGCTACACACCTGTGGGTCATTGTTAATCAAGGCCCACAGATTAAAACAGCCACCACCACACACATTCAAGGAGAGACTCTAGCATGTTCCGTCTACTTTGATCACAACTTTTCAAACTCTTGCAATAAACTGGATTCCTCATCAACCTGTGTTCTTATCTTCAGGAGTAGCCTGCAAATAGCCATGTTAATGGCTGGTGGCAGCGTTGTCTGCTACACTGGTCCTCTTTCTTCTTTCTGTATCTGTATCCTCTATCTTCTTTCTGTAACTCGGTCCACTATCTTCCTTCTGTATCTGGTCCTTTATATTCCTTCTGTATCTGGTCCTCTATATTCCTTCTGTATCTGTCCTCTATCTTCCTTCTGTATCTGGTCCTCTATATTCCTTCTGTATCTGGTCCTCTATATAGATTCCTTCTGTATCTGGCCCTCTATATTCCTTCTGTATCTGTCCTCTATATTCCTTCTGTATCTGTCCTCTATCTTCCTCCTGTATCTGGTCCTCTATATTCCTTCTGTATCTGGTCCTCTATATATATTCCTTCTGTATCTGGCCCTCTATCTTCCTTCTGTATCTGGTCCTAAATCTTCCTTCTGTATCTGGTCCTATCTGTATACACTCTGTATCTCATATTCATTTACTTTTAAGACATGATGTGATAACAATTTTGTGAATGTAAATTAACATAAACTAGGGTAAGCAGACGTCCTAAATTTCCCTGTCCCATGTCCTTTTTTTGGGCCCTAAAAAATGCATCCAGCCAGGATTTCTCGCCGCACTTCACCTTCATTTCAGGGGTCAACTTTCTCATGAATTTTTCCCCCCAACACACACACACACACACACACACTCTCTACCCGAACCCCGATGAGATTGAGCAGCTCCTCTACCTGACCTCCTATTGGGTGTCAGCTGAGTGTGAAATGCGGTGTAGCCGGACCACATCACCTATCCCAATCGCTGGCAGGCGGAGTGGTGGTGCTTGTCGTTGTCACAGCGACAACACCGTGACGATAGAGCACTGGGGGTCGCTCTAGCAACATGGCTCCGTCCGGACCTGACAGCCACGAGCCGCCAGCGGAGTGAGACGACAGTACAAGACTGAACAAGAGACCATACAAGGAGGACAACCAGTGGTTTGGGCACCACAGACAATCTAAGGCTCGGTGTGATACAAGATACAAGATACAAGATATGTTTATTGGCTTTTGTACATTGGAATGCTTACTCCCCATTCCCTCCCACAGTTTACATCTCCAAAACAATACCATAAAAAAATACAGATAATATATACAATACAAATTTTAAAAAACAGCAGCAAAGTGACTGTTCAATTATATTTACATGTGTTGAATGTACATGTGTCAGTGCCAGTTGTGCAGCAGCATCATGAATACAGTGCAGTAACTGTGATGAGTCCAGAAAGTCCAGCAAAGTATGTAAGTGTAATGTTAATGACAATTAATGATAGTGGCAGCACTCCTGGCAGTTCAGTAGGCACACTGCCTGCGGATAAAACCTATCCTTAAGCCTGGTAGTCCTTGTGCTGATGCTGCGCAACCGGCGACCAGACGGTAGGGGGAGAAGGGATGGTGCCCAGGGTGGTTGCAGTCCTTTATGATTGTGTGCGTTCCATCAATATGCTCAGCAATGTTTCAGCAAACGTTTATTTTGTTTAGTTTCTATTTTTCAATTACTGTTTGTAGGAGTGACCAATGGCGATCTCTAGACAATTTCTTACTTGTACAATTACAATAATGACAATCAATTCTGATTGTGATTGTGAAGGTCAAAATTCAAAAGTAGAGAGAGCGAGGAGCTAAATCGGTGAAAGCAGCGGGTGCAACGATCGCTTACCATCACTCCACGTGTGTTTTTTCTTATTATAATGACGTTGTTTTGGACACACGTTCCACCACACTTCCAGTGAACACAGGGAGAAGGTCATGAAGCAGCTGGGGCCATTTAGACGTGCAGACAGAGGAAAGTGAAGATCGAAGATTCAAGATGGGCTGTGGGAACACCAAACAGTAAACTATGCTCTCCGTGGTCTGGCATATCCCTCAGGCGATAGGGCGTTAGGGGGGGGGTGAGGGCTTCAAGCAGGCTCATCCTCGTCATCTCAAGAGAGAACCGTCAGAGCATGGACTGCAACGATACAGCCTGTACATACAGCTCTTGTACAGGTTACAGGGAGACCATGCAATGAATACGCTTTGTTGGGTTGATTTGCTTACTTGAATGTTTTCTCTAGAAAACCATCCATCTATCAGAATATCCATCCCACTGTGATCTTTGCTGCTTTCTGTCCCCAAGCTTCCCAAGCACCTGGTCTTTTGGCCACGGGGACCCCCCTGTTATTTCACCCTGACAGACCCCCCCTATCATCGCCGCCATTAGAAGAAGCCAATAGTCCTCACCAGCCTCCTCCTCCTGGACATGGTCCATTCATTAAGAGTCAATCAGGTTCCATTATTACAGTTCCTCCCCCCTCCAACACAAACCCCTCTCTTTGGATAGATTAGCACTTAAAGCCCTGTGTTGGCGTATGTTGGAAATGGGAGGGAAAGATTGGCAATCAGGTTTCGCAATTAGTAAGCAATGCTGCGAGAGTCCCCTGGCATTTGTGCAATCTGAAAAACATTAATACACACACAATTAACACAAGTATACCATTTGAATTATTATTGTTAATTATGATGTGATACCAACTGTTGTCTCTTGCAGGCGACATTCATTCAAATCACGTGAGTGTACACGTAGTATAAAGCTGAGTGTAGAATAGAACAGCATAGAACAGAATAGAAGAGACATTATTTGGTGTATGAAATGAAAGAGGGACAAAAGTTAATTTTAGATGCTTTGTGTGTGTCAAACTACACACAAACAAACCATATAATGCTACAGCACTGCTGTTCACACCACCACCTCAACCACCACCACCACCACCACCACCATCAAAACCACCACCACCACCACCATCACCACCACCCCATCACCACCACTACCCCTACCTCCTCCACCAACACCACCACTACCACCACCATTACCAAGACCACCACCACCACCACCACCACCACAGTGACCACCACCACCACCACAGTGACCACCACCCCCACCACCACCACGACAACCTCCACGACCACAGTGACCACCACCACCACCACCACCACTATGACCACCACCTCCACCACCATCACCACCACCACCTCCACCTCCACCCCCACCACCACCACAGTGACCACCACCACCACCACCACCACAGTGACCACCACCACCACCACCACCACAGTGACCACCACCACCACCACCACCACTATGACCACCACCTCCACCACCATCACCACCACCACCTCCACCTCCACCCCCACCACCACCACAGTGACCACCACCACCACCACCACCACAGTGACCACCACCACCACCACCACCACAGTGACCACCACCACCACCACCACCACTATGACCACCACCTCCACCACCATCACCACCACCACCTCCACCTCCACCCCCACCACCACCACAGTGACCACCACCACCACCACCACCACAGTGACCACCACCCCCACCACCACCATCACCACCACCACGACAACCTCCACGACCACCACCACCACCACTATGACCACCACCTCCACCACCATCACCACCATCACCACCACCACCACCCCACCCCCACCCCCACCACTATCACCACCACCTCAACCACCACCACAAATGCTTCAGCTGGGTGGTGGTGTGCAAGGCAAGATCCTGATTGGAATCCATCAAATATAGGATAGATATCTGAAGATGAAAGAGGGGAAGGAAAATGGAGGGAAAATGTGGGAACGCAAGAAAACTACATAACAAAAGGCGTCTCAGTATTCCTGAGGCACGGAGATAATGGCACTAAGAGAGGTGCAGGTACTCTGCAGCATTAGAGGAGAGAAAATGAGTTGTTTGGATATACAAGCCCAAGATGAAAGCCCCAAACACTTGGGGAGAGGAGCAACCTGCGGCTCCAAATTGTTATTTTCTTCGTGGTTTGTATTATTGAGCTTGTGGCTTTGTGCTGGTTTACAAAACTTACATTACATAACATTTACATCACAATAATTTAGCAGACACTTTTGTCCTTTGTCCCCCCCTCATGCTAACTTAACGACATTCATTCACCACTGCACCATGCATATTAATGAAACAATAACACATATATGAATGACCTGGAGTCAGTGCATAGATGAATGTGTGCTGTGGGATCTGTGTCTGTCATGAATACAAGAGAAAACAGCCAAGAGGACCATATCCTTAATGGACCGAACGCTACTGCCTGCTGAGACCCTCAGATCTGCTGCACTACTGGCTTTTTTAAATGCTATTTAAATGCTTGCACAATTCAACTCATGTTTATATCATCCATCTGTCACTTTATTGTTATTTATATTTTTATAGTGTACAGTATTGTTATAGTATAGTGTTGTATAGTATAAGTATAGTACATAGTATAGTATATAGTGTTCAATTGTAGAAATTCATACTGTGGGAGGAAATGGGGAGTAAGCATTGTGTCAAAATGGTTATTCATCCTGCCTCCACCAGAGTGCAGCAAGTCAAGTCAAGTCAAGTGTATTGTCACTTCACAGTTTACACAAGTATAAGCAATGAGTGAAAATCTTATGTGCAATACCCGACGATAGACAGCAGTTATAAAGCATTAAGCATCAACCCTCATTACTTCTCCCCCACACTTGCAGCACATTATAATCAACCTGCCTATTTAAGCCTACCCCGCACACTCATACTTTGCCAGATTGTTCCTGATGACACAGACTCTCCAGCATTTAAACAGACTGATTCCCGTTGCCAACCCTGCCCACCTCGGACCTTCCCGATCTACTGCATGTCCCTGACTACGCCTCTGACTGTCCCAGCCTGGTTCCCGATCTACTGCATGTCCCTGACTACGCCTCTGACTGTCCCAGCCTGGTTCCCGATCTACTGCATGTCCCTGACTACGCCTCTGACTGTCCCAGCCTGGTTCCCGATCTACTGCATGTCCCTGACGACGCCTCTGCCTGTCCCAGCCTGGTTTGTCTACCCAGCCCGGTTCCTGATCACCTGCCTGTCCCTGACTACGTATCTGCCTGTCCCTGTCTGTGTGGATATTGTAATAAATATCACAAACTGTCCTTGCTGTCCGTGTGCTGCATTTGGGTACTAACCTAAACCGTGATAGAACAATCTGGCCACAATGGACTCAGCGCACATCACCACACCAGAGGACCGCCTCGAGAGGGCTGAGGACGCCATCGATCATCACAGTGGACACCTGTCGGCTTTGACTCAGTCGATTGCGGCACTAGAAAGGACGGTAGGGTTTCTTGTCACGCGGATTCAGCAGTGTGACAAGACCCAGACTCCGCCAGGGGCTTCAGCTGACTCTGCCTCCGCTCTGCCCGCTTCAGTGCCGGCAGCACGGGAAACCGCACCGGATCCCTGTATAGGGACCCCGGAGCGCTATGCCGGAGATTTGAAATTGTTTCTCCTGGCCCTGACTCCTCGTTTGGACTTTCTAAATTGAGTCAGGGTACCCATTCGGTCATGGATTACGCCATAGACTTCCGAACCCGAGCTTGTCTGAGTGTCTGGAACGCGGCCGCGCAGTGTGACATTTTTCTCACAGGTCTGGCGACTACATCAAGGACGAGTTGGTCCCCTTCAATTTACCCGCATCGCTCGACGGACTTATCGAGTTGACGTCGCGGGTGGATCATCGCGCTCTGGCGCCAGAGAGTGTCGTCGGAGATTTCCCGGACACCTGTCGGACCACACCTGGAGGAATCTGAGCCTAAGTAGGTGGCCCGCACCAGCCACCAGACTCGGTCGGTTGGGACAATTTGTCTCTTGATGCCCGTTAAAAGGCAGGGCTCATCATAATGAGGAATATACGGGTGAGCCAAACCTCCAGACTGTTCCCCAATCAGTGGTGGACAAAGTACACAAAACCTGTACTTGAGTAAAAGTAGAGTTACTCTAGGTAAAATATTACTCCAGTAAAAGTAAGTACAAAAGTACTCGCCTTAAAATGTACTTAAGTATCAAAAGTAAAAGTACAGTGTGTCAATTAACAGTCAACATTTCCATTAGAGAGATCTGAGAGGCTGTGAAAATAACAGGATTTGAGAACAGGCAAACTGTTTCTTTACAATGATTTGAAACTTCACATATTTACAAGTTTAGACTTGATAAAACTATAAACAAATCTGATCTTCTTTGCAGGGCATCGATTTAGCAGTGTGTGTCTATGGGTGTGTGTGCGTGCAGGTGTGTCTGTGTGAATATGTACGTGACTACTAATGGATCAGTATGGAACTGATTATCTAAGCAAAGCTGCAGAATCGTTTGTTCAGCTTGAGAAGGAGCTGGTTCTCAAAGTTGTTTGAGTCGATTCTTGCTCTCCTGGGACTGAACATAAGTCCTGCTGTGCTGAAAAGCCTTTCACAAGCAGCTGAAGCAGGTAAAGCAGTATTCACCCTCAAAGACAAGTTGCAAACCGCTGGGAAGGACTTCAGAATGTCTTTGTCATCAACTTTGCAGGCAAGGTAACCATCTAACTGCCTAATACTTTCCTGACCATGAGCAGGCTTCATGCTTGCAAAGAAGTCGTCTTCATCAGAGGCGCTGGAGGCATCACCTTGCAAATTATTGAAGGTCACTTGTTCCAGATGGTCCTTGATGTAGTCCAGACCTGAAATGAAAATTCCATTAGATGCTAAGAATCAATTCAAACCTTTTGCAGTCACACTGATAACCATTTCACCAGATTAGAATGTCAAAAGAACAGTATTGCCCCATGTATTTCCAAAGTGCATTTGAAACTAACCACTAAATGAGGGGGGTCATGAGTTGGATATCTTTTTTGAAATGTTTTGGTTTAGTTCCCTTGAAACTTGGTATGCACTTGTCAAATACAATCCTGTATCACTGAAATAATCGTACCAAGTTTGAGAGTGTTTTCGTCCTTTGTCCAGGATGTTTTGAATTTAGGCACAAGGATTGCAGCAGCAATAAACTCTGGCTCTGTAAGCAAGCAAAATGCCGTAACGAAATTTGAGCCATTGTCTGTATTAGTTCGAACAACCTTATTTTGAATTCCAAATTCGGAATGTATCTCGTTCAATGCACACACCAACACATATAAAGTATGGGAGACGTTGAGCTGCTTGCACACTAGTGCTACTGAGCCCCTCTCCAGACTGATGAGATCTATCCAGTGAGCTATGACGCCGATAAAACCTCTTCTCCTTGCACTCCAACAGTCTGTTGTTGTAGCTAGCTATGAAATCTAACCCTTTCATCACCTCTTTAAGGTTTGTCTTCATATCCATTGCAACGTCGTCCATCTTGCGTCGCAAGGTGGTCCTTTATCTTATTTTTATAACTGCTGTCGTATAACCTGTGTCGTCTGGTATTGCACATAAGATTTTCACTCACTGCTTTATACTTTACGTGTATACTACGTGTAAACTGTGAAGTGACAATAAACTTGACTTTACTTGACTTCAACGTACCAAGGGGTTCCTGCAGCAGAGGTTCTGGTGGACCACCCTGGAGGAGGACACTCGGGAGTTTGTCAACGCCTGTCCAGTTTGCAACCAGCACAAGCCCTCTCATCAGGCTCCTGCTGGTCTCCTGCAACCTTTGCCTGTGCCCCATCGTCCCTGGTCCCACATATCCCTGGATTTCATTACCAGTCTGCCACTGGCTCACGGACACACAGCCATCCTGTTGGTGGTGGATCGCTTCAGCAAGATGGCCCACTTCATTCGCCTGCCTAAACTCCCCTCGGCCAAGGAGACAGCAGAACTGGTCCTGAGTCATGCCTGTCCCTGTGTGGATATTGTAATACATATCACAAACTGTCCTTGGTGTCCTTGTGCTGCATTTGGGTCCCAACCTAATCTGTGACACATTGTACTTGTTGCAGATGGCAAATCTAAATCTTGAATCTGCTGAGACAAGGAGGAGGCAGCAGACAGAGGGAGAAAGGGTCACAGCTGCTTAAGGCATTTGTATTTTTATTATTTGTCCATTATCTTGATGATTATTGATTGAATTGATTATCAACATCAGGATGGATATCAATTGATGATCCATTAACATGCCAAATCAGAACACATTTATATTGTTTATTGCATAATGCCATTGGATATGGATGTTGGATATGACAGATACATATCCAACAATTGAATACTAATGATATATATTCAAATCCACTTACAATTAGCTTCCTCTCAATTCATCGTAACTCAAATATTCTCATCTCAAATGAATGTAAAACAAATCAGAAAATATATAATGCTCACAATATTACAACCTAATTTTCAACTCCGGTAGTTGTCCCAGTGTGCTTTAAAATGACCTTCATTGTGCCAGTGCCAAAACACTCGTCTGCAGCGAGCATCAACGACTTCCACCCTGTGGCACTCGGCCCCCTCCTCATGAAGTGCTTTGAGAGGCTAGTCCTGGCTCACCTCAAATCTGGCCTTTCTGTCAAGGATTAAGTTAGGACCCAAATGCAGCACATGTGACACCAAGGACAGTTTGTGATATTTATTGTAAATATCCACACAGAAAAGGGCAGGCAGAGACGTAGTCGATGTCGAGCAGGTGATCAAGAACAAGGCAGGGCAGACAAACCAGGCGAGGACAGGCATAGGCGTAGTCAGGGACAGGCAGCAGACCGGGAACCAGGCAGGGCAGACGAACCAGGCGAGGACAGGCATAGGCGTAGTCAGGGACAGGCAGCAGACCGGGAACCAGGCAGGGAAGACGAACCAGGCAGGGACAGGCAGAGGCGTAGTTGGGAACAGGCAGCAGATTGGGAACCAGGCAGGGACAGGCGGAGGTGTAGTCGGGGACAGGCAGAAGATCGGGAGACAGACGAGGAGGGCAGGTCCGGGGCAGGCATGGTCGTTAATGAGAATCAGTCCGGGTATACGCTGGATAGTCTGAATCATCGGGAACAATCTGGCAAAGTATGAGGCGGTAGGCTTGAATAGGAAAGTTGATTATAATGTGCTGCAGGTGTGGATGAGAAGTAATGAGGGTTGATGCTGCCCTCTGGCAGGGTGAATACAAATTGTGACACTTTCAGCCTTACTTAATGAACACCAATTTGCCTACCGTGAGAACAGGCACGAAGGATGCCATCTCCTCTGCCCTTCACTTTGATCTCTCCCACCTGGATGAGAGCAACACCCACGTGAGAATGCTGTTTATGGACTTCAGTTCAGCATTCAACACCATCATCTCCTCCAAACTCATCTTCAAAAGTGGTGACCTTATGGAAACCAAGAATTTTGACATGAACCCCTCTGTCTGTAACTGGTTATTGGACTTCCTCATCAACAGACCTTAGACTGTCAGGTTAGACAATCTCACCTCCTCCACACTCACCCTGAACACCGGCGTCCCGCAGGGCTGTGTGCTGAGCCCCCTCCTCTATTCCCTCTTCACCCACGACTGCACTCCTGTACATGGTACAAACACCATAATCAAGTTTGCAGACAACACAAAGGTGGTGGGCCTCATCAAAAACAACGATGAGGCAGCCTACAGGGAGGAGGTCCAACACCTGATAGCGTGGTGCGCCCTCCATCCTCATCAACGGGGCGGAGTTTGAATGTGTCTCCAGCTTCAAATTCCTGGGGGTCCACATCTTCGAGGAACTCTCTTTGACCCTTAACACTGCCTCACTGGTCTAGAATGCTCACCAGCATCTCTTCTTCCTGAGGAAGAATTCTCAGATTCTGGTGAACATTTACCGGTGTGCACTTTGAAAGCATACTCACCAACTGCATCACAGTGTGGTACAGCAACATCACTGTCTCTGATGGGAAAGTACACATTTTGGATTACCCCTCCCTGCAATCAAGACTACCCAACACAAACGGTGTCTGAGGAAGGCACGTCATCACCCCAACCATGGACTGTTTTCCCTCCTCTCCTCCGGGAGGCGCCACAGGAACCTTTTTTCCAAGTCAAGCAGCATCTTCCCCTCAGCTGTCATCTCTCTGAACCAGCCCCCCACTTTACTGTAACATTTGCACTCTGGCTAGATGCAAAATTATTTTTGCTGTACTGTACTTGTGCAATGACAAGACATTTGAATCTTATCTAATCTAATTGTAATATTGAGGACGATTCTGTAGCACACATATGGTGACCACATTATAGTACTGTAGGGTTACAAGATACAAGATTTTTTTTTGCCATTTGAACATTGCCAAGTACATTGGAATGCTTGCTCCCCATTCCCTCCCGCAGTAAACATCTCAAAAAAATACATAAAATATATACAATAAAAAATAAAAATGAACAAAAAAAGGACAGAAAAAAGACAGGACAGCAAAGTGACTTATAGATGGTGTTACGTGGGGTCATGCATATACGCCGGGGAAAAGCCAGTGAGGTCGTGGTGTAAATAGGCAGCTAATTAGGACAGTTCCAGACGCAGCCACTTGAGGTTAACGATGACCACCAACACCTGGGGAAAAAGCATTAGGAGAGGGAGACAGAAAGGAAAACAAAACACAACACAAACAGTAACGAGAAACGGATCATACGATGTACGTAACAGATGGTATGAATATCTGTTGAATGTGCAAAAGGATTTAGTGCACACCCGATGATGTTCTCTGCCATCCTCACGACCCTCTGGAAGGATTTATTGTCCCGTGCAGTGGTGTTGCCATACCACACAGTGACGCCACTCATCAGGACGCTCTCTACGGTGTCACGGTAGAAGTTCACTAGCCACCGTTGGCCTATTACGCTTTTTCTGAGGCACCGCAGAGCATAGAGGCGCTGGTGTGCCTTCTTCAGCATGACCTCCGTGTTGCGGGTCATTGCCAGGTCATCGGAAATCTCTAGCCCAAGGAAACGGAAGCAACTGACAACTTCCAACGGTGTCCCGTCCAGGCTGATGGTGGAGTGGGTGCCCCGGTGGCTCCTGAAGTCCACGATGAGCTCCTTAGTCTTGCTGACATTCAGTCACACCATCACATCTAGATGGACTACCTCATCTCTGTACTCTGTTTCATCGCCCTCGCTTATCAAGCCGATGACTGTGGTGTCATCTGCAAACTTGATAATGCGATTACTGCTGTGCGTGGCAGTACAGTCATGTGTGTACAGCGAGTACAGCCGGTTGGGGGGTGGAGGGTCTGTTGGTTGGGGGGTGGAGGGTCTAGGGTCCCTAGCTCCCTGACAGGTAATTAGTGAGAAAACAGACAAGGAGATGGAGAAGTCCGGAGAGAGAGAGAGAGAGAGAGCTGAGCCACAGAGTTTCCTTTTTTTTTTCTCCCCCTCTTGGAGAGGGCCCCAGGCCCTGCCAGCACACGAGGGAGCCCTCATCCTTCTTCAGATTAATAATCCATAGTGTAATCCATTCTGTTACACAGATCTGAACCGCCGCCGATCCCGTATCGACTTCCTGTGGATGTACAATGCATACTAATGGGAGACAATGGCGATTTCTCCATGGTTACCAATATTATTAAGTTAGCGGTAAAACTAGAGCAAGGAGAACCTGGAGGGGAACCACATACTGTACGTGATGAATGAAGAGCCATCAAGAGACACGCTGGGAGGATTTATGAGATCTAGTTGCTCAATACAAATCTGTAATAAATTATTCAGTACAGACTGAGGATTACAACCAGGCATATATTGTAGCACACTTCCACATTGCATTACACATTACAGGTCTACATGAGTGAGGAGTTCGGTGTGAATGAGTATTCGTAATGTTTGTTTACCTTCATTGCAAAAAAGATCCAACAATATTCCAGACACTTTTTTACTATCAAGCAACAGAAGAGTTGTAAGGCTGCTGGCCCTGATCAAATTCCATCAGAAGCCCTTAAAGCAGATGCAAATACATCAACAGACATGCTCTACGACTTGTTTGGCAGGATTTGGGAACACCCTATGATACACCCTATAAGAAAACTCTCGATGGTGCCGTTATAGAATGTTCTCAGGATGCGGGGCCCATGCTGAATTTCC
Organism: Muraenolepis orangiensis; assembly: GCA_027704905.1. Classification (NCBI taxonomy): domain Eukaryota; kingdom Metazoa; phylum Chordata; class Actinopteri; order Gadiformes; family Muraenolepididae; genus Muraenolepis; species Muraenolepis orangiensis. The sequence continues at coordinate 14,347,403 of CM051015.1, read as the reverse complement.
TCAGACGCCTGAGGAAATACAGGCGTTGTTGGGCCCTTTTCACCACGTGTGTGGTGTGCGTGGACCATGTGAGGTCCTCGGAGATGTGCACGCCAAGGAACTTGAAGCTGCTGACCCTCTCTACTACAACCCCATCGATGGAGATAGGGCTGTGCTCTCCTCTCTGCTTCCTGAAGACCATGATCAGCTCCTTGGTCTTCTTGACGTTGAGGGCGAGGCTGTTCTCCTGGCACCACTGCTCCAGCGATCCGACCTCCTCCCTGTAGGCTGTCTCGTCGTCACTGGCGATCAGGCCCATCACTGTCGTGTCGTCAGCAAACTTGATGATGACGTTGGAGCTGTGCATAGCCATGCAGCCGTGGGTGTAGAGGGAGTAGAGGAGAGGGCTCAGCACGCATCCCTGGGGGGCTCCCGTGTTGAGGGTCAGTGGCTCTGAGGTGGTGCTGCCCATCCTCACCACCTGGCGGCGGTCCGACAGGAGGTCCAGTATCCAGCTGCACGTGGATGGGGGCACGCCTAGACCTCTAAGCTTAGTGTCGAGCTTGGCAGGAACTATCGTGTTAAACGCTGAGCTGTAGTCCACAAACAGCATTTGCACATAACAGTTCTTTCCCTCCAGGTGGGAAAGGGCAGTGTGGAGGGCCTTGACGATATGCAAATTGCCATGGGTCCAGCGTGGCAGGTAACACAGAGCAAATAAAGTCCTTGACCAACCTCTCGAAGCATCTCTCGACAATTGAGGTGAGGGCTACAGGTCTATAGTCATTCAGGCATGTTACCTTGGGTTGTTTACGGACAGGCACGATGGTGGACATCTTGAAGACCACGGGAACAACAGCCTGGGACAGGGAGAGGTTGAAGATGTCTGCAAAGACTCCTGCCAACTGGTCTGCGCATGCTCTGAGGACGCGGCCCGGGATGTCGTCGGGGCCTGCCGCCTTACGGATGTGCACCGCACCTTCATGCGGTTGAACATCCGTAAGGCGGCAGGCCCCGACGACATCCCGGGCCGCGTCCTCAGAGCATGCGCAGACCAGTTGGCATGAGTCTTTGCAGACATCTTCAACCTCTCCCTGTGAGATGTTCATTCGGTTGGTCTCCTCAGGCAGCGCTGGCTTTTGTGGGCTGCCGTTCACGTCGAACCGAGCAAGAAAAGTATTTAGCTCTCCTGGGAGGGAGGTAGAGGAGTTCTCTACACAACTGGTTCTCCCTCTGAAGTTTGTTATCGTCTGTAGCCCCTGCCACATACCCCTCGCATCGTGGCTCTTGAATTTCTCCTCCACTCTGTCCTTGTACTCCTGCTTGGCAGTGACGATGGTCTTTCGGAGGTCGGAGGCTCTCGTATTCCTCCATATTCCCGGAGCCAAAGGCGCCGTTACGCGTGTGTAGGGCAGCGCGAACATCGCCGTTAATCCACGGTTTCTGGTTGAGATATATCCGAACCGACATTGTCGGAACAACGTCATCTATGCACTTCTTGATGAACCTGGTGACCGAGGACGCGTACTCGTTGTTGTCAGTGCACCACGCCACCAGGTGCTGGACCTCGTCCCTGTAGGCTGCCTCATCGTTGTTTTTGATGAGGCCCACCACCGCCGGCAAACTTGATGATGGTGTTTGTAACATACATTTGTACATGAGTGCAGTCGTGGGTGAAGAGGGAGTAGAGGAGAGGGCTCAGCATACAGCCTTATGGAACGGCGATGTTTAGGGTGAGGGTGGAGGAGGTGAGATGGTCTAACCTGACTGACTGGGGTCTGTTGGTTAGTGTCATAACCAAAGGTCTGATGACCAAACAAATTATACCTGGACCGGGCTGTTGTGAAGCCAGCCCGTCCAGTGAGTGCTTCTAAGCACAGGTCCTGGCAGGAAATAGACAAGGCGTTTTCCAAAAGTAAATGATATTTATTACCATGGGGAATCAAACCCACAACAACACAATATAGTATCGCATCCACACACAGTGGCAAACAACGGGCAACCTCCACACTCCACTCTGGTCAGTGGCAATGACACAATGAGGCGCCCGGATGTGTGTCACATGGCAGGCTTTACCCACCCGTCCTATCGAGGCTGATTGTCGACAGCTGCCGCTCATCAGGCAATCAGCGCTCTCTAGAGGAGAGACGGGCGGCACCTGGGAAGGAGAAACAAAAAGGGGCCAATACAACGGTGACACACATCAAATACAAATAACAAATATAACATATACTAACCTGATGTTTACAAATATGATAACAATGATAATGACCCACCCACGTACGTCACAGTTAGGAAGTCTAATAACCAGTTACAAACTGAGGGGTTGGTGTCAAGGTTCTTGGTTTTTATGAGGTCACCAAGTTTGAAGATGAGTTTGGAGGGGATGATGGTGTTAAATGCTGAGCTGAAGTCTATGAACAGCATTCTCACGTGGGTGTTGCTCTCATCCAAGTGGGAGAGAGCAGAGTGAAGAGCTGAGGAAATGGCGTCCTCCATGCTCCTGTTCTCACGCTAGGCAAATTGGTGTTTATCCAGTGAGGGTGACAGGCCAGATTTGAGGTGAGCCAGGACCAGCCTCTCGAAGCACTTCATGATGATGGGGCTGAGTGCAACAGGGCGGAGGTCTGGACTAGACTAGACTGCCTGAGCTAGTGACATGTTGAAAATGTCAGTAAGGACCTCTGTCAGCTGCTCAGCGCAGTTCCTGAGCACGCGACCAGAGATGCCATCAGGACCAGCAGCCTTATGCGCATTTGTTTGGAATCTGTGGAGGATAGGATGAGGGGTTGGTGGTCAATGGGGAGAGTAGCCCTGGTGGGCAGTTATTCCGGTCGTAGCAAGCAAAAAAAGATTGAGTTTGTCAGGGAGGGATGAATCAGTGGTTGGGGGGGAGTTGTTGGAGGGTTCATAATCCATGATGGCCTGGATGCCCTGCCGCATGCGTCGGGGATCGGAGTTGTTGAAGTGGTCTTCAACCCTTCTCTTGTGGTTGAGCTTGGCCAGCTTGATGCCCTTTTCAGATTAGTCCTGGCTAAACAGTAGGCCAGTGCATCGCCCAACCTAAAAGCAGCGTCACGTGCCTTTAGGTCTGTTTGAGGGTGGTGACAGTGTCAATGCTGTCAAGTCAAGTCAAGTTTATTGTCACTTCACAGTTTACACAAGTATAAAGCAGTGATGTGAAAATCTTGTGTGCAATACCCGACGACAGACAGCAGTTATAAAATAAGATAAAAATAGATAAAAATTGAATAAAAATTGAATAAAGTTAAAAATTTGAAATAAAAAATAAAAAATGCAATTTATAAAATGCAAAAATCACCACAGAAAAGAGCAATATGTATATATAAATCAATGTAATGAAATATACATTGTTATATGTTATACGCCCTTGTTCAGCAGCCTGATGGCCTGACTGTGGAAGCTATCTCTAAGCCTATTTGTACGGCACTTGATACTGCGGTATCGCCTGCCTGACGGTAATAGTGAGTACAGTTCGTGGCTGGGGTGGGCAATGTCTTTTATAATTTGTTTGGCCTTGGCCACGCACCGCTGATTGTAAATATCCAGGAGGGAGGGGAGCTCACCTCCAACGATATACTGGGCCGTCCGCACCACCCTTTGAAGCGCTCTGCGCTCGAGTGCAGTGCAGTTCCCGTACCAGGCGGTGATACACCCTGTAAGAACACTCTCGATGGTGCCGTTGTAGAATGTTCTCAGGATGCGGGGGCCCATGCTGAATTTCTTCAGACGCCTGAGAAAATACAGTCGTTGTTGGGCCCTTTTCACCACGTGTGTGGTGTGCGTGGACCATGTGAGGTCCTCGGAGATGTGCACGCCGAGGAACTTGAAGCTGCTGACCCTCTCTACTGCAACGCCGTCGATGGAGATAGGGCTGTGCTCTCCCCTCTGCCTCCTGAAGTCCACGATCAGCTCCTTGGTCTTCTTGGTCTTCTTCTGTGGTTGATGTCATCCAAAACAGAGGAGGCGTAAGAGTCGATGTTGGTGTGGGAGTCTAGGGTAGACTTTGAGGCAAACAGGCTCCAATCCGTGTGTAGAAACCGGTTCTGCAACTTAGAGTCTGCTCCCTCAGGCCACACTTTGACTGTCCTAACGGTGGGCTTCACACGCTTGATGAGTGGCGTGTACTTAGGCAGCATGAACAAAGAGACATGATCACTCTGCCCAAGGTGGGGGAGGGGGACGGCTTTGTAAGCATCAGCCTTGTTGGTGTAAACATGGTCTAATGTTCTCTCTCCTCTTGTGGAGCAGGAGACATGCTGGAAAGATTTGGGGAGCACAGTCTTTAAGTTGGCATGATTGAAATCGCCTGCAATAATAAAGGCTGCCTCTGGGGGGGAGTTCTGCTGTTGGTTTATAGCAGAGTACAGTTCCTTCATAGCTAGCTTAGCGTTAGCATCTGGAGGTATGTAAGCGGCAGTTATAATGGTGGCTGTAATTTCCCTGGGTTGGTAAAATGGTCTACATTTAACCATTAAGTATTCTACGTCGGCAGAGCAGTGGCTCTCGATGGTGGTAGTGTCTGTGCACCAAGCCTTGTTAGTATAAATACACAAACCTCCACCCCTGGTTTTACCGGAGCCCTCAGCTGATCTTTCTGCTCTGTGTAGAGTGAGCCCCGTTAGCTCAATAGCACTGTCGGCTATTCCGCTGTTGTCATGCCATGTTTCTGTGAAAATCATCACGTTGCAATCCTTAATCCGTTTATGGTTGATAATCCACAGTCGCAGTCCATCAATTTTGTTCACCAGAGATCGTACGTTGGCGAGGAAAATGCTGGGTAGCGACGGGCGATGTGGGTTAGCTCTTAGCACGTAGCCCTACCCGGCTGCCTCTCCTGTGTTTACGTTTTCTCTGCGGTCGATGGGTCCGGTCAGCCGGCCGTGCTGGGGTGAGATTCACCGGAGTTTCAGCACGGAGTTGAAGATCGCCAATTAAGTTGCCAGAATGATGTAATCCAATTTCAAAAAGATTGTGTCGGCTGTACGTGATAAAAGCAAGACTGTTCTGTGTGAACTGACTAAGAATTCTTAGGTATTTTACCGCTAATTTGCAAAAGCTGGTCAGACGCTGGGCGTCGCAATGTTTACGTGCCACCATCTTGAAACTCATTGACACCACCTTGGCCAAGCAGGCAGGGATCCCCTTGTTGTCTCTCGACAAACCACTGGATCGGGGTACTAGCCCATCCCTATCCTTTCTGACAATACTTTGTGGAGATGAATGCCTCTGATGAGGGCATCGGGGCTATCCTCTCCCAGAGGTCGGTGGAGGATGAGAAGCTCCATCCCTGCGCCTATTTTTCTCTGCGCTTTAGTCCAGCCGAGAGAAATTATGACATTGGCGACAGGGAACTGCTGGCGGTTCAGGCGGCACTTAACGAATGGCGACACTGGCTGGAGGGGACTCAGCAACCTTTTCTGGTTTGGTCGACCACAAGAATCTCACCTACCTTCATCAAGCGGCTGAATTCCCGTCAGGCACACTGGTCCCTGTTCTTCATTCGTTTCGACTTCTCCCTCACATTTCGCCGGGTTCCCACAATACCAAGGCTGACGCCCTGTCCTGTCTCTTCCCTGAGAGGGCCAGCCCGGTATTAGAGGACACCATCCTGCCCCCAGCCCGGGTATTGGTATGGTCACCTGGGAGATAAAGATGGTGGTGACGACAGCCCAGCGTTACAAACCTGATCTGGGTGGAGGTCCCTCTGGTCGGCTGTTCATTCCAGTGTCCGCCCGCTCCCGAGTGCTCGAGTGGGACCACTCCAACAGACTGGTGGGACACCCTGGCTCAACCCGGACCCTCTCCTACCTCCGCCGTTGGTCCATGGAGACGGACACTCGTGAGTTTGTGGCCGCTTGCCATATCTGCGCTCGCAGTAAGTCCTCCTATCGCCCCCCTGCTGGTCTCCTGTGACCTCTCCCCATCCATAGTTGTCCCTGGTCCAACATCTCCCTTGACTTCGTCACCGGTCTTCCCATGTCCCACGGTAATTCTGTTATTCTCACCATAGTGGACTGTTTTTCCAAGGCGGCCCACTATGTTGCTCTTCCCAAGCTCCCCGGGGCTTTGTGTTTTGTTTTGGATTTCAGCCTTTTTCCCACAGCACATTATACAACACCCCCTTGTTGAAATTACATTTCACACACACGTAAATCGCTTAACACATGGTATTATTACTTTCATAATTGACACACACATAGTTGATAGTTCACACCTCATATCAGTTTATTCCTTGGAGCACCATACATGCAGTTTTCTACCCGAGACAATAAAGACACCTCTCCTTTTTGCTCCGACTCTGTCTATAATACCAAGGGCTTCCGCCAGCTACGATCCGTGTGTGGCACAACAGTATATGTTATATTGGACTACTTAGCATACTGTAGATCAATGTATGTTGTGATAGAAATGAACATTGTGTTGTTCTCACACATCCACACAAACACTTTATATAACATGTAATGTTCTTTGTTTTTTGTTATTTTCTTTCTGTCCTCAAGAACCAGCGTAGCAGACTGTTCAACGTTGATGTATTATTCTAATGAGTACATTATTGATGATTAACACACAAGAGTAAATTCAAATCAAAGCATCAACATGTTGAGACAAATACATATAAACTCACCCAGCTATACTTGAATTGCATTTCTATCACAGCCACATTTATTATCGTTTAAGTATATGAAAGTATGGATGTGTTTATGGATGAGGATGGTGGAAGACACACGTTTATGGATGACAATGTCATGGTTATGGTGGTTGAGAGGGGGCGTGGCCAAGCCGCGGGCTTTGGCGGTGCACACACACACCTGTCGGCAATTGCCAAGACTGATTATGTTAATCACCTCACCTGGGGGTATATATACCGCGCCGTCTCTCGGGCTCGGAACCACCAGGTGCTGGCGTAGCCACGGAGCAGATGTGGAACCAGCCCGGAAAACGATGGGCTCGGAACCACGAGGTAGTGGTGTAGCCACGTAGCAGGCACGGAGCTAGCCTGGGAGCTAGGAAGCTAGAGACACGAGGAGTTTGCCTGGAAACTAGGAGCTAGAGACACGGGGAGCTAGCCTGGAAGCTAGGAGCTGGAGACACGGGGAGCTAGCATGGGAGCTAGGAACTGGAGACACAGGGAGCTAGCCAGGGAGCTAGGAGCTGGAGACATAGAGAGCTAGCCTGGGAGCTAGGAAATGGGGACACGGGGAGCTAGCCTGGGAGCTAGGAACTGGAGACACTGGGAGCTAGCCTGGGAGCTAGGAACTGGAGACACAGGGAGCTAGCCTGGAAGCTAGGAGCTGGTGACACAAGAAGCTAGCCTGGAAGATAGGGACTGGAGACACAGGGAGCTAGCCAGGGAGCTAGGAGCTGGAGACACAAGGAGCTAGCCTGGAAGCTAGGAACTGGAGACACAAGGAGCTAGCCTGGAAGCTAGGAAACTGCAGACACCGGGAGCTAGCCTCGAAGCTAGGAACTGGAGACAAAGGGAGCAAGCCTGGGAGCTAGGAAACTGGAGACACCAGGAGCTAGCCTGGAAGCTAGGAACCGGAGACAAAAGGAGCTAGCCTGGAACTGCCTAGGAACTGGAGACAAAGGGAGCTAGCCTGGGAGCTAGGAACTGGAGACACAGGGAGCTAGCATAACCCGGGTGGTGTCCTGCTCCCTGCTTCTGGGTTCCCAGCTTGGCTAAATTTAGGCTTGACCATTCTGTTAGGACCCAACGAGACCGGCAAGCCAAATGTGCCAGAGAAGCCAGAAGAAGCGACAGGACACCCAAAACAACGAATAATGGCTTTACTGAAAAAATCCAATTAACACAAAAACAACAGGGTATGATTGGATAGGTTACGAGGTACACGGGGAGATGGTCCAGAGGGTGGTACGCGGAGAGGGTCCTTGGGGCGGGAGGGGTTGGGCAAGATGCGATGTAGACGGAGCTGGAGACAAGTAGTACAAGGTACTCGAGCAGGAGGGAGCCATATGGTTCTCAGTGAACTCGCCCCCTGCCGAAGACCGGTCTTTGGCAGATGGTTCCCAACGTTCTCGCCGCGACGTCGGTCCTCGTCCGGATGGTTCTCGGTAAGGTGCGCAATGGTCAAGGCCCGACGTCGGTCTTCGACAGCCTTAACAAGGGTAGATCCCTACCCTGTTCATTGGCCTCAGCCGGCCTGATAACAATGGGCAACACCTGGGATCAATTAAAGCACGGGGGCACAACACTCATCCATCCATCCATCCATCTTCTCCCGCTTATCCGAAATCGGGTCGCGGAGGCAGCAGCTCCAGCAGGGGACTCCAAACTTCCCTCTCCCTGGCAACATCGACTAGCTCTGACTGGGGGATCCCGAGGCGTTCCCAGGCCAGTGTGGAGATGTAATCACCCCACCTGTACCTCGGTCTGCCCCGTGGTCTCTTCCCAGTTGGATGTGCCTGGAAAACCTCCCTCGGGAGGCGACCAGGAAGCATCCTTACTAGATGCCCGAACCACCTCAACTGGCTCCTTTCTACGCGAAGGAGCAGCGGCTCTACTCCGAGTCTCTCACGAGTGACTGAGCTTCTCACCCTATCCCTCAGGGAGATACCAGCCACCCTCCTGAGGAAACTCATTTCGGCCGCTTGTATTCGCGATCTCGTCCTTTCGGTCATTACCCATTGCTCATGGCCATAGGTGAGGGTAGGAACGAAGACTGATCGGTAGATCGAGAGCTTTGCCTTCTGGCTCAGCTCTCTTTTGGTTACAACGGTGCGCCAAAGTGCACCCAATACCGCTCCCGCTGCACCTATTCTCCTGTCAATCTCACGCTCCATCCTCCCCTCACTCGAGAACAAGACCCCGAGATACTTGAACTCCTTCACTTGGGATAAGGACTCCCTCCCTACTTGGAGTAGACAATCCACCGGTTTCCTGCTAAGAACCATGGCCTCAGATTTGGAGGTGCTGATCCTCATCCCAGCCGCTTCACATTCTGCTGCAAACCGATCCAGTGAGTGCTGAAGGTCACATACTGATGACGCAAACAGGACCACATCATCTGCAAACAGCAGCGATTCAATCCTGAGCCCACCATACTGAAACCCCTCCCCTCCATGACTACGCCTTGAAATCCTGTCCATGAAAATCACAAACAGGATGGGTGACAAAGCGCAGCCCTGGCGGAGGCCAACACCCACTGAGAACAGGCCTGACTTTGTACCGAGAATCCGGACACAGCTCTTGCTTTGGGAGTAGAGAGATTGGATGGCCCTCAACAATGACCCCCGCACCCCATACTCCCGCAGCACCCCCCACAGTGTTTCCCGAGGGACCCGATCATATGCCTTCTCCAAATCTACAAAACACATGTAGACCGGATGGGCATACTCCCAAGCCCCCTCCAGGATCCTTGCAAGAGTGAAAAGCTGGTCCGTTGTTCCACGACCAGGGCGGAATCCGCATTGTTCCTCTTCAATCTGAGGTTCGACTATCGGCCGAACCCTCCTTTCCAGCACCTTGGAGTAGACTTTCCCAGGGAGGCTGAGTAATGTGATACCCCTGTAATTGGCACACACCCTCTGGTCACCCTTTTTGAACAGGGGTACCACCACCCCCGTTTGCCACTCCTCAGGCACTGTCCCAGACTTCCACGCAATGTTGAAAAGACGTGTCATCCATGACAGCCCCTCAACACCCAGAGCCTTTAGCATTTCTGGACGGATCTCATCAACCCCTGGGGCTTTGCCACTGCGGAGATGTTTGACTACCGCAGTGACTTCCTCCAGGGAGATTGATGTTTGCCGTCCTTCATCCTCTGTCTCTACCATTGAGGGTGTAGTTGGGTTAAGAAGTTCCTCAAAGTGTTCTTTCCACCGCCCGATCACCTCCTCAGTTGAGGTCACCCTTACTGTACACAGCTTGGATGGACCCACGCTTCCCCCTCCTGAGGCGCCGGATTGTTTGCCAGAAACGCTTTGGTGCCGACTGAAAGTCCTTCTCCATGGCTTCTCCGAATTCCTCCCACACCCGCTGCTTTGCCTACGCTACAGCCGAGGCTGCCGTCCTCTTGGCCTGTCGATACCTCGCAACCGAGTCCGGAGTCTCACAGGCTAACATAGCCCGGAAGGCCTCCTTCTTCAGCCGGACGGCTTCCCTGACCACCTGTGTCCACCACGAAGTCCGAGGGTTGCCGCCCCTTGAGGCACCAATGACCTTGAGGCCACAACTCTCAACCGCAGCTTCGGCAATAGAAGCTTTGAACAATGACCACTCTGGCTCAATGCCCCCAGCCTCCACAGAGATGCCCGAAAAATTCCGCCGGAGGTGTGAGTTGAAGGTCTCCCGGACAGGGGCATCCACCAGACGTTCCCAGTTCACCCGCACTAAACGTTTGGGCTTACCAGGTCTGTCCAGAGGCTTCCCCCGCCATCTTACCCAACTCACCACCAGATGGTGATCGGTTGACAGCTCTGCCCCTCTCTTCACCCGAGTGTCCAAAACATGCGGCCTCAGGCCAGATGATACGATAACAAAATCGATCATTGACCTTCGGCCTAAGGTGCTCTGGTACCATGTACACTTATGAGCATCCTTATGTTTGAACATGGTGTTTGTTATGGCCAATCCATGACTAGCACAGAAATCCAATAACAAAACCCCACTCCGGTTCAGATCAGGTAGGCCGTTCATCCCCAACACGCCCCTCCAAGTTTCCCCATCGTTACCCACGTGTGCGTTGAAGTCTCCCAGGAGGACTATAGAGTCCCCTTCAGGAGCCCCATGCAGGACTCCATCCAGGGTGTGCAAGAAGGCGGGATATTCCGAACTGTTGTTTGGTGCATAGGCACAAACAACAGTCAGAGTTTTCCCTCCCATGACCCTAAGGCGTAGGGAGGCGACCCTCTCGTCCACCGGGGTAAACTCCAACAAAGCGGCACTCAGCCGGGGACTTGTGAGTATCCCCACACCCGCCCGGCGCCTCACACCCTGAGCAACTCCAGAGAAGGAAAGAGTCCAACCCCTATCCAGGAGTTTAGTTCCAGAGCCAGTGCTGTGCGTAGAGGTAAGCCCCACCAGATCTAATTGGTAGCGCTCCACCTCCCGCACCAGCTCAGGCTCCTTCCCCCCCAGAGAAGTGACATTCCACGTCCCCAAAGCCAGTCTCTGTTGGCTGGGTTTGGTCCGTCGATGCCCCCTGCCTTCACTGCCGCCTAACTGGCAGTGCACCCGACCCCAGTGGTTCTTCCCGTAGGTGGTGGGTCCGCGGGAAGGAGAAATGGCCACGTTGCTTTTTCGGGCAATGCCCGACCGGGCTCCGTGGCTAACCCGGCCACCAGGCGCTCGCTTACGGGCCCTCTTTCCAGGCCTAGATCCGGAAAGGGGCCCCGGGCTTCCTCCGGGCAGGGTATCCTCAATTCTAGTTTGTTTGTCCATTGAAGTCTTTGAACCATTCTTAGTCTGGCCCCTCCCCTGAGACCAATCTGCCATGGGAGACCCTACCAGGAGCACTAGGCTCCAGACAACACAGCTCTCAGGTTCACAGGGACACCCAAACCTCTCCACCACGATAAGGTGATGGTTCCCGGAGAGACAACACTCATATCACATTTAATACCTAGACTGTCTTTTAACCTGTAAATGTAAACTGTAAATTATATTACCATGCACTTTACTGCAAAATTTGCACAATGGTTAGATGCTAAATTATTTTCGCTGTACTGTACTTGTGCTGTACAATGACAATAGATTTGAATCTAATCTAATCTAATCTAATGCGTGGGAAGGGTTGCTGTCTCCGAGGCCATGAATAGCGAACCGACATCGGGCTCTGTCTTGAGAAGGTAAGCCTTGAACGCCGCAGTGGAGATCCCCAGCAACGAGACGATGTGGAGATAGCGTACGGCGTCGTCCGTTATCCCGCGGAGGATGAATTGAGCCTTTGTCTGCGCAAACTATGATGTCTCCCAAAACTAAATTTGAAACTCTCATGTACGGTTCAGTCTTGGATACTTCAGTGGGACTTACGTCGGGGGTCAAGAGTGTAGTGCCGAGAGACGGGAGTCGGAGGCGGTGTATTCAAAGTCCAAACGAGACGTTTATTAGACATGGAACAACAAATTACAAAAGGAAGGGAACATAACAACAACAAAAGTCCTGTGCACTGAAGTTGTACACGGTCACTTCAGGGGTCCGCACAGGGACTAACTAACCGTCCAATTAAATGCCTGTAAACGAGGCTGCATAACACACAATACACTATGTTCAATACCCCGGCAACACAATACCCCACCAATTGTTCCGTGGGTGAATTATGTCACTCCACCACAACATGGACATAAAATGGGTGTTGAAAACACGGGGCTTCGCTTATGATTTCTGTCGTTCTTTGTATAGATTTCTAGAATGTGTACGTTAGTATTTAGATACACTTCATATTTACATTTTCAAGAACCCCCTGCGACCCTTCAAAGTGCCCCTAGGGGGACATGTACCTCCATTTGGGAACCCCCGGTGTAAAATAATGGTTGAGTGTGTATTTGTGTAACAGAATAGAAGAGTATGTTAGCCAGTTCCCCATTTCCCATGAAAAATAATAAGAACCGGCAGATTATCCGAGGTGAAACCCGTTATCTGAGATCATCCTTCATGATTTCATCTCACAGCTCCAATTGTGTTTGTTTCAAGCGCACTTTCATGTTGTAGCCAAAGCTGGCGGTTTGAGATAGAGAGCAATTACAAAATTATTATTTTGATTACTTAGCGATTTTACAGAGATAGGCGTTTAAAGCCTATCTCTGTGGAGCTAATATGCTAATTAGTTTGGAATCTGCGACAAGCAGCGAGAGGAGGATAAGATGGTTGTCTTGATCAACGAGGTCAGGAGAAATCGCTATGGATGTGTTATTCCAGTGCTTTGATGCTCTGATTTATTTTAATTGATAGTTATGTAAGGCAGTCTATATCAACAACACAGAAACTTGTATATTTAATTAAAAAATATTATTTAAGCAACACTTCGGGGGCGGAGCACACAACGCACAACTTCACAAATTGACGTGGAGTTCATCTGGGGTCTGGGAGGAGGGGTCAGTATTTAACTCTTTAACGTCACGTCGTAGGAGTTGTCAGATGGCCCAAAATGACATCGCAAGCTTTTGACCATGTCACGGCACGCAGGGTTATATCAAGAACTCTCACACACACACACACACACACACACACACACACACACACACACACACACACACACACACACACACATACATATACACACACACACACACACACACCACACACCACACACACACACACACACACACACACACACACACACACACACACACACACACACACACACACACACATACGCAGTCACTCTCCCTCACAAACACAAACACACACACACACACACACACACACACACACACACACACACACACACACACACACACACACACACTCACTCACTCACTCACTCACTCACTCACTCACTCACTCACTCACTCACTCACTCACTCACACAAACACCCACACACACACACACACACACACACTCACTCACTCACTCACTCACACTCACTCACTCACTCACTCACTCACACTCACTCACTCACTCACTCACTCACTCACTCACTCACTCACTCACTCACTCACTCACTCACTCTCTCACACACACACACACACACACACACATCTTTTGGGCCAATTTTGAGTGGACGACCGCTGCATAATGCATCAAGTGACAGACCCACAACAATGAAAGCAGAGGAATTCAGGTGATGGAGAAAAGAAAAACAGAATAATGAGAGACAATTGCGGTCTACAAAATGGCTGAGGATCGTTACGGCCGAATTGATTTGTCACTTTATTGTTTGACTCGCTCTCATCAGAACTGTGGTTTGTGTTTCTACAATGCAGGGGAAATGATTGGGCTGAATCTTCACATGAGCAGGAAATTACATCACATTAGAGCCTGCCATGAGTCGGGTTTCCATCACCATATTTTGATTCGCATTTTGAAGTATCGCATTAGAGCATTTGATGGAAACGGCCAAATCCAACTTCCTCTGCATAAAAGTTGATAGGCTCGCTTGAGGTGATTTTTGACTGATTCAAATCGAATTTAATTTGCAAAAGCAGAGCTGGAAACAACTTTGCTGAATCAATTCTGATGTAGCGAACTTTGAACTCATGTGACTTACGCTTTCGGCTTCTTCTCAAGCGTTCCTCAAACGGAAACCCGACTTATGTCACCGCCCAAAACGTAGTTTGTTCGCTCCAACTAGTTGATGGAAACACAACTAATTAGCATTTCATTTTTTTGGATATGTGCGAACTTCCAAAAGTTTGCTTAAAATTCACTTCAACTGTTAGATGGAAACCCAGCTACAGTACTGTATTACCGGTATATAACAATCCAGGGTGAACAGAAAATAATGGTCCTTCAATTATTACTTGTATTATTTTTAGTGCTTTCATATTTTATTTGTGTGTCAGTGTGTGTGTGTGTGTGTGTGTGTGTGTGTGTGTGTGTGTGTGTGTGTGTGTGTGTGTGTGTGTGTGTGTGTGTGTGTAACACACATCTTCTGTACATACAGTATACCCAATGTCCCCTCGGGGGCTGAATGAAGAACCCATCTCATCTCATACGCTCATAAAGTTGTCGATACAAGAGGCCCAACATGTATCAAGCCTGACATGCTTGATGTGATTAAACATTGAGTGTTCACTATGCTGAGCTGCTGCAAGTGTGGGTTGTTTCATTGAGGAAAGGGCCTCCTCAGCCACAATGAAAACATCTCATCATTCACCCCAGACCCCCCCAACCCAGCTCCGGCTGGCAGAGACAGCAGATCCCCCCCCCCCCCTCACTAACTTTACTAACTTTCCCGTTGTTCAACTATAGACTCTCTGGAAATACTCCTCCGTGAAGACCCTTTCCCAATCTCCTGTGGATTCCTGGTATTTCCTCGTTGGACAATTTTGCTAGTTTCTTCCTTGTTGGATTTTTCTACTTCGTTTTTTACCCCCTGGATGTTTTTGTGTTTGTTTTTGGACTTCAGCCTTCTCCCCGCAGGACGTTATACAACACCCCCTGTTTGGATTTCCATTTTGTACTCACGTGAGTCGCATTACACATTGTATTATTACTTCTGTAATTTACACACACACATAGTTGATTGTTCACACTTCATAGCATTATTTTCATTGGAGCAATATCCCAATAAAGACGCCTAGGGGTTATTGAACTCATTTTGTCTGTACTACCCCGGGGTTCTGTGTGAGGCATAACAGGACATGCAGTGACGGGTCACATGGTTCATACATTAAAGTGATGGAATGTGGGAAGAAGCTGAGTCCAACATACAGCAGTTCTTGGATAGTAAAAGTGATCTCGGTGGAGTCACGTTGAAACACACTGCATTGTAAGTCACTTTGGATAAAAGTGTCTGCTAAATGACTGTAATGTAATGTCCCTTAAAACAAAAAGTAAGTATGAGAGCACACTGCACCCACCGCTGTTTTCCCAGGAACACAACACATAGTGGAAGCTAAAAGTTATTACGGAAACTGCTAAATAATGCAGTTTAAGGAGCCAAACCCCTGCATTACTATACTATGCTGTCCTATACTATACTGTTGTGTAGAAGTGTATGTGAGGTACTGTATTATACTTTACTATAGTATACTATACTATGCTGTTTGTGTATGTAAGGTACTGAAGTGTATGTAAGGTACTGTATTATACTATAGTATACGATACTATACTTGCTATCCTATACTATCCTTTCCTTTCATATATTATATGATACACGTGTTCCAGCCATTGGAACACTGCAGCTGTCTGTGGGTCGGCCAGAATGAACATATCAATGGACACCACACAGAGTTCTTCTGGTTCCCTCAAGAGGCTCAGTGTCTCGTCTCGTTGGGCCCATCAGTGGGGGTTTGTAAAGATAATATACATTCATTTAAACAATATGTTTGATCCCGTTTTAATTTGCTACTATCTTGACTTGCAAGCGTATCTTTTGAATTGTGCCATGAATTATTCATGGCACAATTCAGTATGATCATACTGTAGGTGTAATTCATGGCACAATTCAGTATGATCATACTGTAGGTGTAATTCATGGCACAATTCAAATGGGGGTCAATAAATGATTTGTCTCTCGAAGTTGAATACTATGAATATTTGTCCCATGGTGGTCGATGTTAAGTGGAGTGCTCTTGGAGTGTTTTAAGTCACGTTTAAGCTCAGGATTAATGTGTTCATTGCCACATTTCCAATGATCTACCTAGCAACACGTAAAACTGTTGAATCTACCTAGCAACTGTTTAAACTGTTGAATCGACCTAGAAACAGTTTAAACTGTTGAATCTACCTAGCAACTGTTTAAACAGTTGAATCTACCTAGAAAACAGTTTAAACTGTTGTAATCTACCTAGCAACAGTGAAACTTTAAAGTCATCTCAAAGTGGGTGTTCTGTGTTTGTCGAGCAGAATGCGTCACAAATCCCCATAGCGTGTTTAATTTGCTCCTGTGTTATTTTTGAAAGCGTACATTACATTACAACAATACATTTTCAAAATGTTAACATTGTTATGCCTCTAACGGTTGAGTTAATACTTTATTTTCCATTCTATTAGGTTCTTAGAAAACCAGAACAGTGAGAATGTCAAATGCGTACCTGACACCTATAGGCCCTTTTATTTTGCTTTATTTCCTCATCAGACACAAATTCTATTATCTGATATTAAAGTTGGTTCATTTTCCTACAAACCTTTTATTTTCTTTCCTACTCCATGTTATAATCCTTTAGCTTGAGTGTTCTGGTAACCTTTAGATCAGCAGTGCTTACAATTACAGCTGAGATGAATGGCACAAACAGACCGTATCACACACACACACACACACACACACACACACACACACACACACACACACACACACACACACACACACACACACACACACACACACATACACACACACACACACACACACACACATACACACACACACACACACACACACACACACACACACACACACACCAGCAGCCTCCCATTCCAACAGTTGCAGATGTCAGTGCCACAGCGGGTCTGCTGGTCTGGTACAGCCAGGGCTGTGAAGCCTTGCTCAAGGACACGGGACAGGCAGGGGCGTCGCAACAGTGTAGGCAAAGTAGGCAATTGCCTGGGGCCCTGAGCTGGAAGGGGGCCACCGAGGACGACGATTATATTTCGCCCCCTGCGCGCTTAATGATGTTCCCGCTTTCCCCCCCGTTGGACTTTGCGATCCCCCCCCCCCCCCCATGTTCGATTGTTGCTCTGTAATCCTAGAAACGCCCCTGGTGACAGGACCGCGTTGCCATTCAAGGACAGTCTGCTGTGTAGCCACCATAAACACCACCAGCATTGGTCGCGATGATGGTGTTTACCATCCATAGTGCCAATGCGTGACCCGGGCCCAGTACTTCGGATGTCATGGCTATTGGCATCATGGCTTGATAAAGATTACATCTTTTCTTAGGGCCCGGAATGATGGGTGCTTTGCGTGGGCCAGGGTCGATGCTCTGACACACGGGCTGGGCTGAGTGAATTTTCTTTATAGATTGGTGTTGATGTGCAGCGGTCATGAGTAATCATCAAGAAAACATAGAGGCTGATTGCTCTCTGATCTTGGAGACCATTGGAGGTCCAATCAGCGCATACACACACACACACACACACACACACACAAACAAACACATACATACACACTTACACACACATACACACACACGCACACACACACACACACTCAATTTCAACACCATGTACAGCAGGAGATGGACGCACACAGCAAAAACGTATTTCCAGACTCACATTCACAACTTTGAATGTACTTCAAGGACTTCAAGATTCAAGATTCTGTATTCTCCATGTGTACCCAGTACAATGGAATACTTACTACCTCAGCATGAATTCTGCACAGCAATAATATTAGCAGTAACAAAAAATAATAAAGAAGTCTAAGATGATCCATGATATGGATGATATATTCATATGGCTGTGGAGTGTGTGTGGTTGGTGGCTGGTTTAAGCAGCCTCACCTGGCCTGAATTAAACTGATTACTCTATGGCTGGTGACGCCGCACACCTATGGGTCCTTGTTAATTAAGGCTCACATTTTCAAATAGCCACCACCACGCACTCGAGGAAGAGAGCTCTAGCATGTACCGTCTGCTCTGTTCACAATGATTCAAACTCTTGTAATAAGACAGATTCCTCATCAACCTGTGTCTTTGTCTTCTGGAGGAGCCCACAAGTAGCCATGTTACTGGCTAGTGGCAGCGTCATCTGCTACAATGGCGATTGTTGCGAAACGCATTTTTAAAGTGACAGTAGTGCAGCACTGTAGTGAGTTGTAGCAGTATCATGAATACAGTGCAGTACAGTGCAGAATAGTGTAGTACAGTGCAGAATAGTGCAGTACAGTGCAGAATAGTGCAGTACGGTGCAGAATAAAGTCCAGTAAAGAAGTATATTGGTGCAAGTCACAGCATACACTGAGGGATAAAAAACAAATATTTTAATCTATGAATAAGACAGTATTTTAAGTATTTAGGTATTTATCTCATACGAAATGAAGCGTTGTTCTACTGGTGGATAGTGATTTAAGTTGATCATTTGAAAGCAACGCTCCTTCTGTCTCTGGTTTCGCTGGGTTTTCGCCTTTCTCTTGAAAGTACGTCCAAGGCCAGAAACCATCTGGGACTCTGACAGAAGCACTACAGTAGCACCACTAAAGTGGACGTGACCAGCATCTCAAATAAAGGACTTTCACAGCACGCAACGCCAGGCTGAAGTCAGGTGCGCTGGTACAAAAACAGATCACTAATACTGTATCACGCTGCAGAACAACAAGGGGTTGAATATGGCTTCTTCATCTCATGCATCTGAAAGATACAGACGCCATCACAGGCTGGCTCCACATGAATCGGGATGATGGTCATAAAAAATGCTAGAAGCAAATCTTCAGAGTTGGACTGAAGGCGTGCGTTTATTGAGACGCACTGATTAATTACAGTCTGTGGTTTGTATGGAGGACCCCCTGCTGTGCAACTGCTGGGGACCATGGAGCGCTGGGTGTCACCACATGGGGAGCGCATGTGTGTGTGTGTGTGTGTGTGTGTGCTTGTATACGTGCCGGTGTGTGTGCGTGTGGGTGAAGAGGAAGTGTTAAAGGGAGGTGCACAGCCGGGGGAGGGGGGGGAGAGGGGGGGGGGGTGCGGAGGGAGGGAGGGGGTGAGGAGGGAGGGGTGTGAGGATGGAGGAGGGTGAGGGGGGTGAGGAGGGAGGAGGAGACATGAAAAATGATGGAAGCTGGAATTCATTTATTCTGATCCCTGAGGCTGGAGTTACCGCACTTAAGAAAAGGTCTCTCTCTCTCTCTGTTTTCCTATACATCTCTCTCTCTCTCTCTCTCTCTCTCTCTCTCTCTCTCTCTCTCTCTCTCTCTCTCTCTCTCTCTCTCTCTCTCTCTCTTTCGTTCTCTCTCATTTATTTTCTCTAAACAAACACAGAACAATGTTATTGTTTTGCGTAATTATTGTTTCTTAGTCTGTCACATCCTTCTGATTTAGAGAAAAAATGTATGATTATTGCTATGAGCACATAAATAGGGGCGACCAATGACAACTGCTGATCTGTTATCTCCAACAGAACCTGCTCAGCAGGTGAAGCAGTTTAGCCGTTTCCATGGTGAAGTGAACCAACGTCGAACCACCGTGAAAACCCGCAATTTACCCTGAGAGACTTCACTAACCCTAGATCTTCACTAACCCTAGATCCTGCTCGTAGTGTAGGCCTCTGGGTTAACCGTGAAGTTACCTCAACTAACCCCACATCCTGATCCTAGAACAGGCCTCTAAGTTAACCCTGAAGTTACTTCACTAACCCCACATCCTGCTCGTAGTACAGGCCTCTGGATTAACCCTTGTGTACCTTCAGGAGGTACACATAGTGCCTCTCTTGCATGATGTTCAGGATGATGGGTGGGGAAGGCATCAATGTCTTTTCTAATAGACTCAATTTTGTGCTCAAAGAATTCCGAGAAGTTGCTAGCAGAGAGTGAGGAGCCGACTGTTCGAGGTTGTTTTTGCATCAGGCTTCTTACAGTGTCAAACAGAAACTTGGGGTTGTTCTTGTTTAAGTTGATAACACTTGAGAAGTAGGCGTTCCTGGAAGTAGTTATTACAGCTTTATAGATGTCATGCCATGCAAGATGAAAGACTTTAAGTTTTGTTGGTCGTCATTTGCGTTCTAGTCTTCTGCAGCTTCGTTTGAGGGTGCGAGTCTCCTCATTGAACCAAGGCGCTGGCCATTTTGTGGTTCGCTTTTTAACAATAAGAGGAGCAGCAGAGTCGATGGCTGCAGATAAGGCAGCGTTAGAGTCTTCAGTAAAACTACCCACAGAGCCACTACAGTCAGAGAGAGGAGCGAGTGAGAAACGTAACTTGGCTGCCATGGATGCAATAGTTGCAGGGGTGATGCGACGGCAGCTATAGGTAGCCTGGTACTCATTGCGGGGGCAAGATACCACCACCTTGAAAGTAAGAAGGAAGTGGTTGGATAAAGCTGAGGTGTAAGGTGAGACAGCCAGGTCTGAGATATCAACACCACGGGCCAAGACGAGATCCAGCATGTTTCCACTGTTGTGGGCAGGGTGCTGGACAAGCTGTTTAAAGCCAAGCGCATCTGTTATAGAAAGAAAAACCTTTGCGAGAGGATCAGACGGGTTATTCACATTTACATTTACATTTACATTTAGGGCATTTGGCAGACGCTTTTATCCAAAGCGACTTACAAGGTGTACATTAGTTGAAGCAGACAATAGCATAACACTGGGGTACGCAAACATATAAATACAGCAGTTCACAAGTATTCATATTGACAAGATGAATAACACAATTTCGTACTGCTAGGTCACCTGCTTAAGTAGCTGTGATAAGAGCGTGTTAACAACATTAAGGACATACACTTGCTAACATATACAACATGCTAAGAGCTATTAATGTCAGGACTTAAGCAAGTTTAGGGGTTTCACAAAGGAGAGTCCAGGTGGACTCTGAACAGGTGGGTCTTGAGTCTCTTGCGGAAGCTGGCGAGGGACTCTGCCGTCCTGACATGAGACGGGAGTTCATTCCACCACTGTGGGGCCAGAGCCGTGAAGAGCTGGGTTTTGGACGAGCGATGTTTGGTTGACCTTAGTGAAGGTCGAACAAGTCGCCTGGCAGAAGTTGAGCGGAGCGCTCTGGCTGGGATGTAGGGTTTGACCAACGCCTGGAGGTAGGCCGGGGCAGTTCCATTGACTGCCCTAAAGGTCAGCACCAGAATCTTGAATTTGATGCGAATTTGATTCACATGAATGTTAAAATTACCAACAAGCAAAACACTGTCCGAATATGTTACAAGGTCAGCGGCAAACTCAGAGAACTCATCCACGAAACGTGTGGGGTATACTATAGCTAAGAAGAATGAATCTACTGCCCTTTCTGCTGTAGTAGGTACTGAGGAGCAGAAAGCAAGAACTTCAAAGGATGAAAAAGCATAGTTATTTGTTCTGCTTCATGGAGAGTTGAGATTGAAATTAAAGCAACTCTACCATTTTTATATATTTCACATAGGCCCAGGATGTCTATCTTATTTTCAACCACTAGATCATGGACCAAGGGCACTTTCGTTGAAAGCAATCTGATATTTACGAATCCTATTCTAAGCTCTTCCAATGTATTAAGGTTTGAGGGAGTTGGATTGCAACTTAGCTCAGTGGAAGAGTTTACAGTAACATTTTTGCAGATTTGCCTTCGCCTGCGGGTTTTACACTTCAGGACAGTGCGGGGCAGCTCCACAATACTGATAGGTGTAGGTGTTCTATAAACCTCCAGTATACTCCAGCAACCTACAGTAACTAGTGTCGGTGTTGGGTGTGTCTAATCTAACTCTGTGTGTGTTCTTACCACATGCCAGCACCATAAGTAACGTCAGCTGGAATGTGTAGTTAAACTTTACGGTTGCCTGCTTTCGCAAGTGGTGCTGCCAACAGGGTGCCCTGGACGGAGCTAATGCTAATGCTAGTGCTAAAGCTACGAGACCGCCTGGCAGGTCTCTTCTCTACACTCTCTGGAGTATCTGTCTTTTCTATGGACTCTATGGTCTTTTCCTTCTCTAGTTGACAGATACGTCTCTCTAGGGGAGCTATATTTTCTACAAGGAAGGCACAGGAGCAGTAGCAACAGGAGTCCATGCTTACCTTGTTTGATGCGACGAACGTGGTGACAAATACAATACAGGACAATATAAAACAGCAATCAGTGTAAATATCACTAAACAACAGTCGGATTATTAGATTAGATTAGATTCAAATGTATTGTCAGTACAGTACAGCGAAAATAATTTGGCATCTAACCAGATTGCACATTTTGCAGTAAAGTGCATGGTAATATATATTTACAGTTTACAGTTGATAAAAGACAGTCTACTAGGTATAAAAACAGTTATACATTACATTACATTACATTACAGTCATTTAGCAGATGCTTTTATCCAAAGCGACTTACAGTAGTGTGTTTCAACAAAGGAAGGTAAGAGAACAACTCGTCACCAGAAGTCTAAAGCATTTAATTAACAAGTCTCCAATAACTGAACTAGTGCTCAGGTAGAAGTACAATAATTCAGGCAAAAGTGTAAGGGAAAAAGTACAATAAGTTGGCAAACAATATGCAACAATATCTAGAACAATATATACATATCTATAATAGGTAATCTACTTTTGGGTTTTCAGCCTGCGGCGGACTTATAGAGTATGTGTGAGATATGTGCATAATAATAGGTATATATATATATAAATATATACAGGTAAATATACAAGTATTTAACAGGTAGTGGGGGTATGCAATTATGAAAAACAGGATAAATATACATAAATGTATATACAGCAGGTAATGAGCAAGGATATGCAATTCTATCAACAGTTATTAAAACATATATGGCAGGTACAGTAAAAATGTACACATTTACTGGTATGTTATCAATAAATATGTAAACTATAGGTAGAGGTAAGTAATTGTGATTACAGTGCAAGGCAGTCGAAGACATTTATGGTGATGTATTATTATTATAAGATATATTGAGCAGAGGTGGGGGGCAGGGGGGGGGCAGCAGGGGGGGCAGCAGGGGGGGGGGGCTCTCATCGTGGTACAGAGTTCAGAGAGATGACAGTTGAGGGGAAGAAGCTGTTCCTAAGCCTGCTTGACTTGGAACAAAGGTTTCTATAGCGCCTCCCGGAGGGAAGGAGGGAAAACAGTGCTGGATCTCGTCCCTGTAGGCTGCCTCATCGTTGTTTTTAATGAGGCCCACCACCATTGTGTCATCTGCAAACTTGTGATTGGTATTTGTACCATGTACAGGAGTGCAGTTGTGGGTGAAGAGGGAGGAGAGGAGAGGGCTGATGAGGGCTGGTGATTATATCATTTATATAATAACAGCGAACTGATTTGCAAAACGTTTCAGAAGGTGGCTGACAGAAACCTGGTAACCGAACCAAACAAACCAACTATCCGGAAGCAGTGTCACCGGCCTCACACAGCTGCGTCAGAGTCTGAAAGAGAGAGAGCAGAGTGGTTAGTGCAGAGCGTGCCGACACTGCAGAGCGTGGGTTCAGCTTCTCACCGTAGTGGACCGTTTCTCCAAGGCGGCCCACTATGTCGCACTTGCCAAGCTCCCAACCTCTTCTCACATTGTCCACCTCCAGGGTATCCCTCAGGACATTGTGTCGGACCATGGTCCCCAGTTTACTTCCAAGGTGTGGCAGGCCTTCTGTAGGGGAATTGGGGCCACAGTCAGCCTCTCCTCCAGATACCATCCCCAGACGAACGGGCAGGCGGAGCGAGACAACCAGTTTGAATGCTCCCTCGGGTTATCAACCCCCCATGTTTCCCCAGCAAGAGTTGGATGCGGCTGTTCCCTCCACCAGCACTCACTTCCGCCACTGTCACCGGATTTGGAGGTCTGCACAAGCTGCTCTCCTGAGAGCCACCCAACGGGCTCAACGGGGAGCAAACCGGCGACGGAGGCCAGCCCGTGCCTACCATCCGGGTCAGAGGGTTTGGCTGTTGGCTCGGGACCTACACCTCAGCACCTCTTCCCCTAAACTCAACCCCTGTTATGTTGGCCCCTACACCATTGTTCGTGTCCTCAACCCCTCTGCGGTATGTCTCGACCTTCCCCCTTCCATGAATGTTCATCCCGTGTTCCACGTTTCCCTATTGAAACCTGTGTCCGTCAGCAC
Organism: Muraenolepis orangiensis; assembly: GCA_027704905.1. Lineage (NCBI taxonomy): Eukaryota > Metazoa > Chordata > Actinopteri > Gadiformes > Muraenolepididae > Muraenolepis > Muraenolepis orangiensis. The sequence continues at coordinate 14,323,094 of CM051015.1, read as the reverse complement.
CCTGTCTACTCCCACCCCAGCCCCTGCACCTCCCTTTGTCCTCACAGATGGTGACCCGGGCCGGACGGTTAAGGAGCTTCTGGCGGTCCGTCGACAAGGCAGGGGATTCCAATACCTGGTGGACTGGGAGGGCTACGGTCCGGAGGATTGAAGTTGGGTTCCTCCTTCCTACCTGGCCGACCCCTCCCTTCTCACAGACTTCTACCAGGCCCACCCTGATGCCCCTGGAAGGCTGCCTGGTGTCGCCCCTAGGGAGGGGGGTACTGTTGTGATTCCAGCATCACACCACTCTCCTCTCCATCCACGCCCCTCTGCCTCCCCCTCGTGTCCACCAACTCTGTCCACCGACACCGACTCTGTCTGTACTACCAAGGGGTTATGATGGTACCATATCAGTGATGATAATATGATGGTACCATATAAGTGACGGTGATATGATGGTACCATATCAGTGACAGTGATATGATGGTACCATATCAGTGTTAGTGATATGATTGTACCATATCAGTGACAGGGATATGGTGATAACATATCAGTGATAATGATATGATGGTACCATATCAGTGATAGTGATATGATGATACCATCAGTGATATGATGGTACCATATCAGTCACGGTGAAAAGATGGTACCATATTAGTGACAGTGATAAGATGGTACCATATCAGTGATAGTGATATGATGATACCATCATCGATATGATGGTACCATATAAGTCACGTTGATATGATGGTACCATACCAGTGACAGTGATATGACGGTAACCCCTACCTGCTCCTTAAAGACCTGTCTCTGTACTATCTAACCCTTACCTGCTCCTTTATGACCTATCTCTGTATTTACTGTCCGACCCCTACCTGCTCCTTAATGACCCTTATATGTATTTACTGTCAGACCCCTACCTGCTCCTTAATGACCCTTATATTTATTCACTGTCAGACCCCTACCTGCTCCTTAATGACCCGTCTATCCCCTGCTTCCTCTTTGAGGACCTGTCTCCATGTTAAACGTAAGACGCTTTGGATATAAAATATGATAAAATATCTAAAGATATAATCACACAGTGTAGGCAGATCTTAGGTTTATTATGTTAAGTATTCATTTTCTTTGTTCTTAGTTTTATTTTTTTCATGTCTTGGAAAAAAAGACTCAAATTAATATGCAAACCATGGAAGGAATGCCATTGGCTGGCCAAGTTTACACTTTAACTGCTCTGTGGTTCTTAAAAACAGAAACACAGACGAACACAGGTGTTAACATTCACAAGCATACACAGTATTTTAAAATCGAATAAAAGATTAGACTATGATTATGACTAATAGACCTGATAGATCTGAAGTTGAGCAGCGTGTCAATGAAAGCCGCCAGACAGAAATAGCCCTTGGGTGTGTTAGCTGTCAGGCTCCAGAGGCAGCGTGTGTGATGGCAGAGGTCTGGCAGTGTGGAGGAATTAGCCTGTTGCTGTTCTGTGGAGATTAGTCATTCATCATGAATAGAGTCTCTCTCTAAAGCCCTGTGTTTGTAAAGCCTTGCTGATCGATGGCAGCCGCTGAGAGGACAAATACACTTTGTTTCAGAGCTGATCCCAGGAGAAGATAAAGAAGTGGCCGGAAGGAAAGTTCCATGTGGGATGGAGAGAATAAATCAAATTGGAATTGATAAGGTGTGTGTGTACGTGTACATGTGTGAATGTATGCGTGTGTGTACGTGTGTGCCTGTGTGCATGAGTATGTGTGTGTGTGTGTGTGTATGTGTAAGTGTGTGTATGTGTGTGTGTGAATGTATGCGTGTGTGTGTGTACGTGTGTTTGTGTGTGTGTGTGCGTGTGTTTGTGTGTATGTTTGCGTGTGCATGTAAATGTGTGTGTGTGAATGTATGCGTGTGTGTGTTCAAGTGTGTTTGCGTGTATGTGTGCGTGTGTGTGTGTGTTTGCATGTGTGTACATATGTGTGTGTGAATGTATTTGTGTGTGTGCGTGTGTGTGTGTATGTTTGCGTGTGTGTGAATGTATGCCTGTGTGTGTGTGTGCATGTCTGTGTGTGTGTGTGTGTGTGTGTGTGTGTGTGTGTGTGTGTGTGTGTGTGTGTGTGTGTGTGTGCGCATGTCTGTGCGTGTGTGTGTGTGTGCATGTGTGTGTGTGTGTGTGTGTGTGTGTGTGTGTGTGTGTGTGTGTGTGTGTGTGTGTGTGTGTGTGTGTGTGTGTGATGTGTGTGTGCGTGTGTGCATGTGTGTGTGTGCGTGTGTGCGTGTGTGTGTGTGTGTGTGTGTATGTGTGTGTGTGTTTGTATACAGTATGGATGGATGAATCTTTCTATTGATTAATCTTTATATTTATCCATGTATTTGTCATTTTGTATAGTTATTGTTGCTTTCTACTTCTGTGTAATAAAAACATGTTATGTAACTATATCTGTCGACATGTTTGTATGTATATGCTCCTAAAGCTGTCGAGGTGTCCTTGAGCAAGACCCTAACCCTAACTCCTCCCGACGTGCTGGCTGTCTCCTTGCATGGCTGACTCCGCCCTCGGTGGTTGAATGTGTGTATGAATGAGTGAATGTAAGGCATGACTTGTAAAGCGCTCTGGATGAACGCTATATAAAAGGCAGTCCATTTATCATTTACCATATGCACATTGTTTGTGAGGATCGCTTCTTTCTAAGTGCCGTCTTTTGACATCATAAGATTTATCTGCATGTTATATAATCCACTCTAAATTACCGTTCATATTCACAGGAGAGCAGTAGGACTGAGGACCCTGAACCACCAAGAGAATTCACACTTTCTTCCAGACGGGAACAAGTAGCTTTTATTACGCAATGAAAGATGCTTTGTTCTGAAGTGAGTCTTGGCACACACACACACACACACATAGAGACACACACACAGACATACACACACACACACACACACACACACCAACAACGCACATACACACACTCCACGGCCATTAACCAACACACACGTACTGCACACTCCACTGCCAACAAGCAACACAACCCCCCCCCACACACACACACACACACACACACTAAACCAACTACAACAACCGACAAGGCCATCTGGAGAATGTTTGCAGCCCATGGCCTCAGCAGGGAGTCTCACTGAAGTATTTTCACCCCTGTATTTAGAGCCACACGACGCACTGCTGCAAAGAGGGGGGGGGGGGGGGGGGGGGTGGCGGCGGGTGATATGCTCGATGGGAAAATTCAACAAAGATGCACACAGAACACTAGTGTATGGTAGCCACAGTGGGCTTTGATTGTATGGAATACGACCTACTGCATTTGTCAAAATGTGTTTCAGTGACTACAATATGACACACTTTAGGACTACTTTATAAACCCAATAATACAATATTGATATTTACATTAGATTAGATAAGATTACAATCAAATGTACAAATGTACAAATGTTGCAGTGAAGTGCATGGTAATATATGATGTACAGTGGTTAAATCAGATGTAAAAACAGTCTACTAGTTATAAAAACAGGTATAAAATAGCTTTTTGAGTATGTTTGAGATATGTGCAGAATTATAGAGGTATATGGATATACACCGGTAAGTATACAAGTATCAACAGGTAGTGAGCAGGGGTTTGCAGTTATATCAACCAAATAAATATATATAAATGTATATATGGCAGGCAGTGAGCAGGGGTATGCAGTTATATCAACAGTTGAAGATTAATATATACAGTACAGTAAAAATGTACAAATTTCAATATCATATTAACATTGATATCCCAACCGAAACCAGAAGCAACTCCTGGGTCCTGCTTAGCGTGGTTGATATATCGTGTGTTTCAGGGAGACGCTTCAGGGAGCACGGCGAGCAGTAAACACGTTGGCTCCATGCACCGGAGAGGAGAGCTCAGCACGGGGTCTCTGCAGTGTTTAATGATCATTCAGGAAATACCACACAGCTGTTCACAACATAATTTGGGCTCACAAGCGTCTCCTCTGTGTTTGGTCCAGCCCAGGGCGGATATGACAGCCCTGCTCTCGGAGCCCACTTTACAGTAATTATCTGTGTCTGGTAGGGATGTTAAGCATTAACTGTTTACCGTTTACAAAATCATGTCGGACCGATTAACACTATCAGAACTCTTAAACGGTAAAATGTAAATGTAAATGTAAATGTCAAATATATATTGAAAATAAATCCTCATGTTGTTGTGTGTTGTGGTTTCGGCTGCTGTTGATAAATGATCATCTAAATATTCAAATAATCCAAGAATACTTTGTATTTAGATTTTATTTAGTTTTGTATTTAGACATTATAACATTACTGTAAATTTGCGCTGTTTACAAATTCAATCTGTTTTATTCAATAATGCTTGGGGCACATGTCATAACACATGACAAAACTCACACAACTCTGGATATAAACAGTTGTAGCTGTTTAAATATTAAAATACACCTTTTGGAAATCTAACGATTATTGGACAATTTAAATTTGAGTGTCAGCCCTCCTTTCCATAGAAAACACAGCCTTTCAACCATGTTTTATAGCACATCTATTGTCGGAATTAGCATCCTGAGTATGTAGCATGTTTATCCCTTGGAAACTAAAGGAAGGAACTACAGGCTGCTTGTTTTCAAGGTCCTAACTTACTAAAAGACTACAACTACCAACCTTTGCATCCTGATACCTACTCTTGACAGTATGTTGTTTGTCAGTCAAGTTGAGTCAAGTTTTGTGTGTTGTAAGTTAACGATTTGGAGCGTACGGTTGATCTGAACTACACCTGTACGTCAGCGTGGAGAAAAGTGTTCCCATGTCAAGTATCCTCCCTCTGGAACGCCGTCCCCATCCACATCCGTCAGGCAACTACCCCACCATCCTTCAAACAGGCTCTCAAGACCAACCTCTTCAAACTGGCTTTCCCCTGATAAACATCCCCCCCTCCATCCCATGACACCTTTTAAATTATACTCCTTTTTATATATTATTATTATTATTTTTGAAATCTATTTTATCTGTCTTATTTCAATCTATATAACTATTAAATTATTTTACTTTTCGTGCAATTTTACCATGTCTGTAAAATGCCTTGGGTGTCCAGAAAAGTGCTATATGAAATTGAATGTATTATTATTATTATTATTATTATTATTATTATTATTATTATTATTAATAAGTATGGAGGAGATTGGCTGAGTGCTGTCTGACCCCGTCTAGCTCCACATTCAGTCAAATCTATGCAAATGTACAATGTACAACAATGTATTATCTCCCCAGACCCTGTGCTCAGCCACTGTGAAGCAAACCTCTGGTACATAATTACAGTTGACAGTTGTACCACTCTCATTGTGCTTATACCAGTAGATATATTTATTTTTATTTTTACTATATTTACTCAAATGTTGTGTTTTTGACCTCTACTGAACATTAAGGAGGCTCTAACCAGTGACCTACTGCCTGACGTGTGCATGGTTGTGTGTACTATCGTTCAACATACTTTTGAGAAAATACATAGTAGTACATCTTTTGGGACACACTACTCTACTTATATCGTTATCGTTATGATCAGGTGACTTCCTGAGAGCCTCCTCGCCGGTTAGAGCGAGACACAAAACCATTTCAATAGAGGCGTCCTCAACGTTACACCAGCGCTGACTTGTTGTTGTCACTACTGCATTGCATTGTGGGATATTTAGGCCTGGCGGTGTGTAGTGCTTGCATACTGAAATGCATTACCCTAGAAACAATATGCACTTCATGTACTCTTGAACTAAGTATTAAGGTTACGGACGTACTAAAAACTCTCACATACCGTGTTTTAATAGCATGTAAGAGTGGCACATGACACAGCTTGCTTTCCCTGAGTTTGTCGGATTCCTGCCACCTGTGTGTTAATTACTGATGATGTTCCCCTTCTGTCCCATGTGTTTCTGTGCTTGTGTTTCTGTGTTGTTGTGTCATGTGTTGTTGTGGGGGGTACTAGTGTTACACAAGCCTGAATGACCGCTCCCTTATAATCAAACACAGCTACCCTAAAGCCTACCTATAATTTTGCACATATCTCATACATACTCATACAAGTATTTTATACCTGTTTTTATACCTAGTAGACTGTCTTTACAATTATCTTATTAAACCACTGTAAATAATATATTCCCATGCACTTTACTGCAACACTTGCACTCTGGTTAGATGCCTAATTATTTTCGCTGTACTGTACTGCGCTGTTTAATGACAATAAATTTGAAACTAATCTAATCTAATCTAAAGCACTACTGTAAGTGAACTGTATTCACTTTTACCGTCAGGCAGGTGATACCGCAGTATCAAGTGCTGCACAAATAGACTCAGAGATAGCAGTCAGCCCATCAGGCTGCTGAACAAGGGCGTATAGCATATAACAATGTATATTTTATTACATTGATTTATGACAATAAACTTGACTTGACTTGACTACTGTAGCCGCCTGTATAAAACACAATGAAAGTGAAACCATAATTTCAAGCAATAACGAAAACAATAACACTATCAAAGCAATCACAATAATAATAACAGACACACTTAGAACACTCATTATACACAATAAACAAAACCCATAATAATAAGAAAGAGGTATTTATACACTCTGCTTAAGGAGATAGGGCTGATTCAATAGGTATTATCGATGATTTGTATTTGATATCACAGCTCCTCCATCTCACAGATACTCAGGACACATCCCTCTGGTGGAGGAGGAGGAGGGAGAAGTGTGTGTGTGTGCCTGTGTTTGTGTGTTTGTGTGTGTGTGTGTACCTGTGTGTTTGTGTGTTTGGTTGTGTGTGTTTGTGTGTGTCACGGCTGGGTGTAGGTGGGACCCAAAAGCAGAGTGAACAGAAGCCAGGTAGAACGGGTGTTTTAATTAACACGACCATAGGCAGAGGTACAGAGTTGGCGGCAGTATAGCTCAGGAGGTAGAGCGGTCGCCTCACAACCGAAAGGTCACTGGTTCGATCCCCCGGCTCCTGTCCTTGAGCAAGACACCCTAACTGCTCCTGACGTGCTGGCGGTCTCCTTGCATGGCTGACTCCGCCGTCGGTGTATGAATGGGTGAATGTGAGGCATGTAAAGCACTTTGGATAAAAGTGCTATATAAAAAGCATCCATTACCATTACCATTAGGTACAGACAGGGCAAAATCCAAAAACATGGTCAAGGTAAGCAGCGGTCAGGTTGCTGAGGAAACAATTTATCATGCTTCTTTATCTCTGATGAAATTTTAAATTCCCTCTCTCTCCATGTGTCTCTCTGTCTCTCTCTCTCCCTGTTTTTTTTCGCTCTATAGTGCTTATCTTTCTGCCTCTCTCTTCACTAAATCACTCTTTCTCCTTCTCCCCCTTCACCCTCTCCAGCTCTCTTTCTCTCCCTTCTCTCCCTTCGCTTTCTCCATTATCTCTCTCTCTTTATGTCTCTCCCTGTCTCTCTCTCTCTCTCTCTCTCTCTCTCTCTCTCTCTCTCTCTCTCTCTCTCTCTCTCTCTCTCTATCTCTCTGGACTTGACTGTCCACGTCTGTCTTGTAATCACAGCCAAATGGACATGCAGAGAATATGGTCAAGCACACATACACACACACACACACACACATACACACACACACACACACACACACACACACACACACACACACACAGGCACATGCACACACACACACACACACCACACACACACACACACACACACACACAGGCACATGCACACACACACACACACACACACACACACACACTCACACTCACACAAGTGAACATGCGTAAAACCTTGGCAGGCATTTAGAAACCCTTCTTGACATTGCAAATCAATGTCTTGTTTTGATTATAAATGCAACAGAAAAAGCTGCCCACTTACCCATAAGCTTTAAGATGAATTGTTTCCATTATCAAAGCTTGATTATCAGTCACTATATTGAGTGATATATTCTGTTGGACACACATTTTATTTATATTGTATACACTTGGGGTGTGTGAGTATAGTCTGTTAAATTTCAACTGAAGAAAAAAAACAACAAAGCCAGATGTAAGCGTGTCTCATCATATTTCATGTTTTCCCCTCCCCCGAGCTCCACCGATTTCCAGCTCAGGGAATGAGGTAATTGTATTTAGTTGTATTGACTCCAACCTCAGGACCAATTTCGGTGTGAATGTTCTCTCTCTCTCTCTCTCACACTCCTGTGCACATAATAGAATAGAAAGGGAGGAGGAACGGAGAGAAGCTATCTAAAAACAATTAGCATGTATCATTAGGCAAGCGGAGGGAAAGAATCACATGAAGGGAGTATAGGGAAGAGCAGTGGGGAAGGAAACAAGAGAGAGAGAGAGGGAGAGACAGACAGACAGACAGACAGAAAGACAGACAGACAGACAGAGACCTAAAGGAGCAAAGGACAAACAATGGAAGGAGAAGGTAGAATAGGCAGAGCCGTGGACGGTCATACATTTAAAATATGACTGCAAGGTGTTATAAGCCACATTGACGGAAACCAGGTGACGGTTGGTCTGTCATAAACACACTGATAGAAACCAGGTAACTGTTGGTCTGTCTAAAACACACTGACAGAAACCAGGTGACTGTTGGTCTGTCTAAAACACACTGACAAAAACCAGGAGACGGTTGGTCTGTCTCAAACACGGTTGCAGAGACCCGGTGAGTGCCCTTCGTGTTGTAACCAATCCTGATGATTCTCTCCATAATGCGTTGAATTTCTCCTATTCTCCCAAAGCCCACGGTCCTTATCATCAATCATATTAGACCACCGCAATGCCATTTACACACCCAGTGGAACCTATAACGTTCTGGAAGTTAGTAAAACCCAACTATAGCCATGGTTTATAATCTCTTAAATTAAGAATTAAAACAACAGCATTGCATTGTTTTTTATTTGTTATTGTTATTGGTTGTTATCCTTCCCATCTGACTACATGAATGGGCCAGGGGGCGCACTACCCGCCAGCAGGGGGCGCACTACAGCAGGTGCGGGCGATAGTGCAGGCGCACTATTACCAAATCAACAGTCTAAACGATGATGGTGGTGATGATGAGGATGATGGTGATGATGATGATGGTGATGAGGATGATGGTGATGATGATACTGATGATGATGGTGAGGATAAGGATGCTGATGATGCTGATGCTGATGATGATGATGATGATGATGATGATGATGATGATGATGATGAGGATAATGTTGATGATGAGGATGAGGATAAGGATGATGAAGGTGCTGATGATGCTGATGAAAATGATGATGGTGAGGATAAGGATGCTGATGATGCTGATGCTGATGATGATGTTGATGATGATGACGATAATGATGATGATGATGATGATGATGATGATGATGATGATGGTGATGGTGGTGGTGATGATGGTGGTGATGATGATGGTGAGGATGATTATGGTGATGATGGTGATGATGATGATGATGATGATGATGATGATGATGATGATGGTGATGATGGTGATGATGATGGTGCTGATGACACGCTGGAGGAAGCTAGATGGAAGCGTTTGAAGGACTTGATGTAACAGCTGTATGGTGACAGCTGTAGGTTCACCGAGGAGGATGGGGATACAGATCACTTGGTATAAAGAGTTTTCTTACTACTGTAATGTTGTTTTCACAGGTCTCTCTAATAAGCTGTTAGACAGCTCCAAGTCCTCCAAAATGCTGCACTAAACGGGTTAGGACCAAAATACATCTCTGATCTGCTTGTGTGTTATGAGCCCACACAACGTCTCTCTGGGCCCACTGCTGCTCCGAAATCCCCTTAGTTACCTCCGCCATCGAAGATGAGAGGAGGTTATGTTTTCTCCCCTGTATGTCTGTTTAATTGTCTATTTGTTTGTCTGTTAGCAAGATAACTAACAAAGGTATGTACAAATTGGACAACACTTGTGGTGGT